>CM042229.1:11247011-11682011 GCA_023566465.1 Cottus gobio | reverse complement strand
TTCCGTCTCTTTTACTTTGCTGACAAACATTTGTCGCATTTCTTCCTCTTTGCGCTGCAGATCCCCCAAGAACTCTTTCCTCTTGGCCTCGTACGTCTCTTGAAGACTGGACAGAAGAAAGACAGTGATCTAGATTAGCTATGCACTCCAGCATCACTGTGGAGTTTGTGTGTTTTCCCTCTCCTCTCTCTACCTGAACGGCTGGCTGTCGGGGTCTGTGTCTTTGAAGCCCATCTCCTCCAGCTTACAGCGTCGGTACAGCTCGTAGTGGCGAGCGTGGGTCTGCTCCCTCAGATCCTCCATGTTGACCCTGATCAGCATCTCTCGGAGTTTTACGAAGTCGCAGTGGCTCTCGTTCTCGACTGAAGGGAAAAACGCACCAGAATTAGGGGAGCAGTTGCGAATCAGGTTGATCATCTTAGTTCTCGTACATGATAAAGAAATTCTGATGGGGTGTTTGAAAGATTTGTTTTGGTTGTCAGAGTCACAAATGTGCAGTCACATCTTGTTTCAAGTTTTGAGTCTGTATTTCTCGCTTTCATTTTGTGCCCGTCTGTCTTCTTCATCGCTTCCAACGTACTTTAACAACCCATCTGTCACCCTGTAACCTTGCCTTCCTCTCCATCAAAAAGCAGGAAATCACACCACGTCTCTACAGGAATGTGAAGTTGTCACAAAAACAGATTAATAAATCACATTTGGCATCCATTAAATAAATACAAAACCTATCACAGTTTGCCAACAAAAGAGGAGTTGATACACTGGAGATATTCTGCACTGTTAATGTTAATTTGTCATCCTGGAGCAACTTTGACAACTTCACTTTAGTTTCATGTCTGAGTGACTCTCACGGTTAAACGCTTTCATGGAGGGGAGAGGGCAGAAAGCCCTTCCTGCCTGACAGACTGACAGCTGAGGGGGGAGGGGCCCCGAGCGTCTTTTCCATTCTGATGAAGCCGTTTTACTCACACGTCACCTCATTTACTTCATCGCAACAATGTGGGCGGGTGCTTTTTTTTGTCCTGTCAGAGGCCCCAACAGAGGTCATTGTGGGAAGAGGAAAGGAGCAGGGGTACCTACATGTGGACTGATCTATGAGGATGTAGTCTGGATAAGTCACAATATGGCAGTACATTAATATGAGGGTAATAGTTAGCCACGAGGTTTCTGCAGGGTTCATGAACTTAGCAAAATCATACTGGTTAAAGTATAAAAGGCTTGGACTCATGCAAACTAGAAGTAAATAAGGATGGCTCCTCCTCACACATTGCACTTTTAGGTTATGTATGTAAAACATTTCATTTCTGTTGAAAAATATCTGAAATTATTTGGTTTGATTTTCTTTGCGAGGATATATATATATGCCAAACAAATATTCCTATAAAATTCAAATTAATTGTTCAGCTCCACTGCACAGACCAGAATCCTTTCTGCTGACATTCTGCATTGTTCTAATCAAGAAGAATCCCTCCTCTCTTTGAAAATGAGGTTTATTCATCTTGATGTTATTTCCCCATGCTTTTACAGACTTAATAATACCTAGCCAATGTGCAAACTTGGAATACTTCTAATTATTTGATATGCTCAATCTCCTCCAATCTTTACATTTCTGCAAAACCTGGCGCACAACCTAAAACAGCTGTGACTTGTTTAAATGGGCAAGCGTCCCATTTGAAGAATGTTATGTGATCAACTTGTTAACCTCTCTTTATAGCATTTTCAGAGATTTGCTGTCGTCTCAGATCGGTGTATGCGGTGACCGAGGGCATGTGCTGAGCAGAAGCACGTGGCGTTTCAGAGCTGGTGCATATGCCAGGAACCCCGAGGGCGGCAGTGGTGGAGAACGCAGTGTATGTTGCGTTTAAATACCACCACAAGCTGTGAGCGCTGAGGATGTAAGGGACGGCAATAATGATATTGAAAAGTCCCAATTAGCCTGGCATTTGGCTTCGCCTGATGGAAAATACTGGAAAAGCAGCCTGCAGAGTGCATGATAGCAGCATTAAAAAAAAAAAGTGCCACATAATAGAGCCAAGAGTGCCTGAAGACCCAAAGAAATAACACGTTCCTTTATTAGGCAAAAACGAAACATATGCACTAACTCACCCTCGTCTACTTTAACGCTTTTGGACCCAAAATGCATCTTAAAAAGTCGTGAAATAGTCGTGAAATGCATGCAGCTGTCTGAATTACTCACTCTTATTTTTACTCAAATTAGCTGGTTGACCGCACATCATTAGTGGGAGTATACAAGTTAAAAACAGACGTGCTGTTCTCTGGGGCTGCGTCCAGGCTACTGAAATTGCCTGTTTATTTGGCATCTAACAGTCTCTCTGTACTGGTCCCCCCGCTGAGGGCTGAATGAGGGCCAATCCAGCACTGAGCCCTCCAGATATCAAAGCGCTCTGCAGACGCATACACACAGAGACACGGCTGCAATAAATCTGCAGTTACAAAAAAAAAAATTATGAAAATAGACAACTCTGTAAAATTAATATACATTAAAATGATCCATGTGTCCCAGGCTGATCATTTGTCCCTGTGCTTTTGGTAAGGCCAAAGCATATTTTAATGCTAGAAAAGCAGAATTATTTATACGATAGCAGCTGCTCTAAAGCTACATGGTGTTTTGTGCAAGATATCAGAAACATTTACAGAAAATATGATATAACAAAACTAGGGGTCTACAGCCATACGCAAAGCTCGGTGAGGCATAAATGTGTCTACAAAATCTTATTCAAGTCATCTGATAGTTGTCTAGACGTTTCACTTAAAACCAATGGGGACCACATGGTGGTGCAAGATCAAAAGAGTCCAAAGTCATAAGGATTCGTCTGGGAACCATTACAGTCTGTACAAGATCCTGAGACAAGCCGGTCGGTGCATACTTTACTTTGATATTTCATTGGATAAGGGAAAACTTTAACCTGCTGGTGGCTCTAAAAGAAAAGTGTGGATGTCTGTACCAAATCTCATTGGAATCCAGCCAACGGTTGTAAACGTGTCAATCTGCTGGTGGCGTCGGAGGAAAAGTCAGCAGAGGACGAATGGTTACAAAATGCCATGTCGGTACAAACCGTTGTTGAAGCAGATGCCTTTTTACCGAAGTGGTGAGTCGACCGACAAACCAACTACTGACAGACACACACTGCCATTGTGCATAGAGACTGCACTATGAATAATGAATTACCAAACACTTACAGATTATGGAAATCTTGCACATTCAGTACTTTGTATCATACAGGGGGATCCATGTCTTGATTTACACAGATTGTTAATTCTTTATTCCCCCCCAAAATATTGTTTTTACTAGCATTGTAATGTGTAGCTGTGTGGGTTTCGGTTTATGACCAGGTGGGCTGGTTTGAGACAGAAGTCCAGGGCAGACTTTCACTCGTTCACTTCATAATAAAAGCTACTGAGGACGGATGATGGATAATTTAGGGATTCTTAGCGATTGAGACACTAGTTGACCAACAACCTAAACAAAGGAAAAAAAATAGCCGACTGAGAATCTAATGCAAAGTCATTGACTGATTACATCCGTGTTCACATACAAACGGCCGTGACAACATGCATGCACAGTTGAACAAACACAGAAGGATGCAGAGAAGAACAATGATGGGGGTCTGCTACATGTCACAGATGTCTGGAGTTCAGAGATAACAGAGCGCGCGCACACACACACACACCTTCCTTTGTCTTCAATAGGTTACCATAACCCGTCTATATGACATCTGGCATCTGCAAACTGTTTCCATTGACCGAGGTCATTCTCTGTCGGCCAAATGGAGGAAAACACTCAGACTTCTGTCCTCTTCGGACTCGTCTTCTGATACTGTGACGTTGTGCGTCGTATGAATGGAGGTCAGCAGGCCGACTAAAAGCTAAGTACTTTTCTTGTTATACATCCCGTTAGGCAGATATGGACAAGGTTGAGGATGAGGATAATCACAAAGCCAAAGAACGAATGACAATGTCAGTTTGTTCTTTAGAAATCATACACTTATCTTGTGATTCTCATGTAAACTTGGTCCATAAACATAACTGTTCATTTAAATTAAAAGCCCAATCAGTATTCCTTTGATACAATATCTGGCATTTTGTGTGTCTCTGGACTAATCACAATGTTAAAGATAGTCTGGTTAATGTAGATTTGTTGGTTACATTACAATCTGTACATTGCTTTCCCCCTTGACACCCATGTATTTTTTTACATTGTACAATCACCATTTTGTTGTGTTTATATCAGCTTCAAGGTTTGTTTTCAGACAATATCCACCACTTGTTAATTGCTGCTCAAGAATAACAAGATAACGGCAATGGAGACAAATTCCAAAGAAATGAGTCGACAGTGAATCCGAGATAACTTTTTGCAGACGGCACTATTCTGTGTATTACCGAAAAAGACAAGGTTGTGTGTTTCATGGTGACTGATGGAGTCAGAAGGAGACACACAGCAGGCTTTATAAATAACCATAGAGTGCCCTCAGAGGGTTGGGGAATGAGAGTGGTCAGGGGATAATGGAGAGAGGAGAGGAAGACGGTAAACCGAGGAAGGGAGAGGGAGAGAGAGAGAGAGGGAGAGGGAGAGGGAGAGAGAGAGAGGGAGAGGGAGAGGGAGAGGGAGAGGGAGAGGGAGAGGGAGAGGGAGAGGGAGAGGGAGAGGGAGAGGGAGAGGGAGAGAGAGAGAGAGAGAGAGAGAGAGGGAGAGGGAGAGGGAGAGGGAGAGGGAGAGAGAGACTCCCATCTGAGCAGTAATATTCTCACATCACAACCCTCGGTGACATTATTAAATTAAAATGTTTACCCTCACTGACAAGCACAGAGGAATGAGCTGTGGGAAAGGAAGATGCCTCCATGGGCAATGCACAGACACACACACAGACGCACACAGACGCACACGCCCTTCATTTCCAGTGTCTCTCTGCGTAAAGTCACACTCTCAGCTGTGGAGGGCCCTCTGCATGTAAGTAAATAGGCAAACTGTGGGATGCACTCGCCACTCTGCTGTGAGCAGGAAAACGTCTTTCCCCGTGGATACCGATAGATGCCTTGCAGCTGCCGAGTTCATCCATCAGGGCAAAATGACGTTTGCGTAGTGGAAAGGTGGAAGTTGATTACATGTTTCCTCAAACGTGTCAGGTTCAGTGTTGTTTGGTAAATCTTTACTGGTGCAAATGACCCCAAAAAGCAATATTTTGGCCTGTTGCTCAATGTTTTGTTAATGAAATGTATCAATATATATTAAAAAAAGTTACAGATAAATGTTCTACCAATTAATGCATTAATTAGTCTGTCACTTTACCATGTACCTTTATTTCTCAAAATACTTTGTAAAGATGTTTAGTTTCTAATTTTATATATTAACCTCTTATTAAGCATTTAATTTACTTTCTCGTTTTATCTGTACTTATTGCGGTTCGTGTGCTGCTGAATTTTCCCGCTGGGAATCAATAAAAATGTATCTCATCGTAATTCTAGTTTTTATTGTCCACTTCCAAGTGTAGAGTAGAGCAAGGATACAGGGAACGGAAAGAGGCCGAGTCATGTACTTCCTCAAACATGATACACTCATGACCACTTTCAGATGCATTCACAATGCAATAAACCCCTGAATCATCACAATGCATGCACACTCATATTGTGCCATAAAAAAAGACTGGACTACAGTTTAAGTGCTGACATTGTGTCTTGATTGGTTGAGAGGCATCCGAATGAGTGTCAATATTTATGATATAGCACCCCTTCCTCACTTATCTCAATACCAGGTAGTTTACACAACTATTCATAATGACAAATCACTTAATTTGTGTTTGCGAACGGTGTTGAGCTGTCAAACAAAGACACAGGCAACTATTGTTCAAGGCCTTTCTGTTGCTTCATTACAGGCAACTACATTACTGCTACATTTCATTTAGCTGACGCTTTTATTCAAAGCGACTTACATTCTATACACTGTAGACACAGCAATGGTGAGCAATTAGGGTTAAGTGTCTTGCTCAAGGACACAACGACATGGACTAGCGGAGCCGGGGATCGAACCACCGATCTGACTGAGCCACAGTCGCCCCAGAAAGGCCTTGAACTTTGGTTCAAGGCCTTTCTGTTGCTTCATTACAGGCAAACTGGACGGTGATCAGCGAAAAAACAAAGTATCTAGCAAGAAGTGGTTAAGTAATAATGAACTACCACTTTATTGAATTAACCTTCACTGATGAGCTTGAGAAACACTAAACACCCCCTACACCCGTACCCAAACACACCCACACACACAGATCAACTTGCTTGAGAATGGTTCTCACCTTGCACGATACCCCAGGGGTACTGTCTGGCCCTCACTGTTTTGTTACCCACTTTGACCTCTTCCACGCTCCCGACCACAGCAAAGGGCAGATGGGCCTGCACAGACAATACAGATGTGTTAAAAAGGTCAAGAGGCCACAGATGTAACTGTAGCCATCAACAGGGGCCGAGTCCGAGCTCCCTCTTTCTTCTGGGTTACACTTTTTGAAAGAGTTTCTTCATCCCGATATTCTTTATAGCACAGCAACCATTTCCCAAGTTGCATTTCACTAGACACAAACATGGTATGTACAAATAACACAACAAATAAGATCAATGAAAATTAAGTGTTTGCTTTCAAATAAAACTTGCTTCAGTGTGGCTGTTGTCTCTATTATTGTTCACAACCAGACCACACCAGAGAGAAGTGTAACCACGCTGACATGCAAGCTGCACCAGAGCTGTGTTTTTAGTCTAACATGTGGCTCAGCTGGGGCTGAGAGGCCTATTTAGTTTATGTGATAAAACACACACATACACACCCGTTCTTATTGCTCTCGGAGCTACTACAGCCTCGTTAAGATCGGCAGTGAAGCATCATGGGAAAAACATGCTTGGTACGCAACCTCAAAAATTAGGCGGCGAGTTGAAACCAGCTGGCTGGTTGCAGCTCTAGGAACAAGCTGGTGAGTGTGGGCGCTGATGTAACCGACTATGAATAGACGGGGGCACTGTACAAGGACTGTCTGGGCAAACCAAGACACTTATTTATCCATGAGAGAATTTACTGTTTGTGGATCTGTGCATGTGTGGGTGTTTCAGCACACTGTGATTATATGCATCATCCCCGTTATAAAATATGACCTAAAAAGGCCCAAAACAAAGTTAAAAAGGCATTAATTCAGTTTTGCTTCCGATATATAACTTGAAAACGTACAAATGGACATAAAGCCAGTCGTAGGAAAGCATGCTGCCACTGAGCTTAAAAAAAAGTTTTTATAATGGAAAGAACTGAGAAATTGGGCAACTAGTGCAATCAAACAGAGCCAGTATCCATACAGTTGTGTGTAAAACCCTATATAATGTTTGCATATACTGTATGTCCAAGCACATGCAGGAACAGCTGGTATTTGTACATATTTATACTGTTTTTCCCTCTATACACTCACAGATTTGTGGGATGGCAAAGTGTCTAAATAAGAGAAACAAACTAGCTTTTCAGAGCATGTTAAAAGCAATAAAATGGTGTCAACATATGCTGCCGTTACCAGATGTGCGGCATGTGTGGCGCTGAAGACATGATGTTCCAAGTCAGTATGAACACACATGATACTTTTTAATCCAACAATGTTGAGAAGATTTTACTTCAAACACATTCATGTGCCTGCAAAAAAACGTAAAATGATTGAAAGACTGAGTGTAAGGGAAAGTGCGAGTGCCCCAGCATAACTTACGTTCATGGAGGCGTTGATCTCACTGACGGCTTCGTCGTCTGTTGGGAACTGATATATCTGGACCCCGTTGCTAACCAGCTCACTCATGATCTTTATTTTGAATTTATGGAGCTCACTCTTTGAGATTGTGTCCGCTTTGGCAATGATGGGAATAATATTGACCTGAGGAAAGGAAGAGAAAAAGAGAGGATTTAATAAACAGAGTTATTGAACGTGTGGAGCATCGTCCTTGTTTTTATGGTTGCCAAAAATAACATGTGGTTGTGTATTGAAAGCTGCTTTATGTTTATGAAATTCATTATGTACCGTTGTTTCTAGTCTGACATGCATCTTCATGACAAGAGAACATACAGTTATCAAGCTCAATATGATGAGAGCAGACGCACAGGCAATCATCACAATGTCTTAAGTGAATTTCAGATTAGAGCAATTAACCTCTCGATGCCAGCGGGTCATGAACAAACACTCAGAATAAAGCACTGAGCATATTGAAGACCCAATTAGAAGGAAAAGAAATAACGTTGCTATTCATGGCTGACAAGAGCATGTGATGCAACACTGTGGAGTGAATGAGCTCAGTCAGAACCCCAACAGATACATAAAACAAACAGTGATTATGAAAACAAACTGAGCTCCATCTCCAATCAGCAGCAGATGTGCAGAAATAAAAACACACAGTTCGTCTGCATTCCTCTGCATTACCCCGATCCCCAACCGGGAGGACGAGGAGGATCCCCACAGATTCACTCATCAATTCCATAGTGTGCCCCAGAGCGGGAGCTTGTTAGGAGTCAAATTACAGGCTCATCATACTTTATAGGATCATTAGTTTACAGCAGGGCAGCCGGTATCAGGATTTAACCCTCATTAACAAACCAAGTTCACTAATCGTGATCCGCTGCTGACAGAAGACTCAGTGAGGAGAGAGGGGACAGTGGGGTTTGGTCACTTCCCACAGCAGAGTTTTCCCAGCTGGCCAAAGGGTATTCCCAAATAGATCTCAGTGTTTGTTCTGAACAACTAGGAGCACCAGATGGAGAGCTGTAACCACATCAATGCAGGATGCATGTGAGATCATTATTGAAGAAGAAGAAAATTCCCATATCCTGATATTTCTGGTATTTTTATTTTCTTGCACAGCCTTAATGAGGACTTCAACTTCAGTTATAATCGGCTGCTCAGCGCTTAGTTTTTGAGAAATAGGAAATAAAATGTGGCCACGGAGTTATATTTGTTTATATTTTTTTTAAATTAGCTATTAGAAGTTTGCAAAATACTATATATTAAATGTGATATATATATATATATATATATATATATATATATATATATATATATATATATATATATATTATATATAAGAGAGCATAACTATACCTCTCATGGAAATAAAATATATTCATTGTAAGTAGATTGTAAAAGTGTTAACTTGAAAAACTAATTATTTTTTACTTTTCACTTTGTGGTCTGGGAACATATGAAGGGGGGGCATTTTTTCAGTATTTGACAGTTTACATGCTAAACAGCAAATGACTAGTATGATGAAAATAATCACGAGTTGAAGCCCTAGTAAATTTGTGACAGTCAGGCTTTTGTTTAGGCCTATATAGACAAAGCAGGTACTTTTGTGGTGGACCTGTGGCCATCTAAAGCTTATAGAAATGTGCAAAGATTGATAGTGTGTGGCATGTAGCTGCAAATATTGCCTGCAACACATTATTATTTCATGTGGAAGGAGACCGCTGCATAAAACATCCCGTCAAGCCTGTCAAATAAAACAGCATCACCTCCACACTGTAGTCCCTCAACTCGGTCTTGCTTTCAGATAAAACAGTAGTCATATTTCACATAGTGGAAAGATTGCTGGGACAGAGCGGTGTTCACTGTGGCCTAGAACTCAACCCACTGCTGCACTCTCAATGCTGTAAATCATTTTGGATTAAAAGACCCCGCTGCCATCATTGCTCTTATTTGACACGTTCAACACTTCCTGGCACTATGCAAATGAAATTTAAAAAAGGCCTGTGCATAAACAAAATGTTCCTCACAGACACTCACAAGAAAGAGGGTTTGGTTCACACGAATGGATGGGGAGATTTAACTGAGGTAAGCGGCTTTGCCTCCACTCATATTAAGAGAGAGTATGGCAGGGAAGCTGCTACGCGATAGCAAACACATTTAGCTTGTGTTCACATAAGGATAATCTATTTAGCTCAGGTAGGGAGGGCACGGAGAGTTGGCTGCGGGGGTTTGGATGGCATCGGGAGACCGTTGGCAAGCGCAGGGAGCCAGGTTTTGATCACTTTATTGGCCGGTAAAGAAAGCACAGAGGCTCAGTGGTCAGCGCTGGCCCCTCACAGCAAGAAAAGTGCTGCATTTGGATCCTGGCCCTTTTATGTGAAGACCTCTCCGCTGAAAAGTATTCTGGTCCGTGACTTTGGCCTTAAGTACCGGTGGTCCTCAGGTGGAACGTGGGTGTCCCAAGCAGTGACGATGGCTCAAATTGGAATACACTACAAAATATTGAAAATGTCTTAAACTTTAACTGTGTACATATATTAAATGAACATTTATGTTTAGTGAAAGTAAACATCATTGAGACCTACAAAAGGTTAATGAATTACAACGGGAAAAACATTTCTGAACAGCTCCTTGGGGGTGAGAGTTGTCTGAAGTGTCCGGTCATCGTTTTGAACAGAGAAGCGCAGCCGTGTGTTGATAGCTGGCAGACGTAAGCCAGCAGGTTTTGGTCACAAGCTGCCCATCTGCTTTGTGCTGGATTCATTATCATTCATCACTAGACACGAGCAGAGCTGAAGCATCCACGTTTGCCATTTATTTATAAATAACAGTGTGATCAGTAGCTGTATGTATATACGTGTGACTGCTGTAACTAAACTTCTTCCATCAGTGAACCTTGAGGTGTTGTGATGTTAACAGGCATACACACATCCCTCATACAAGCAGACACGCATACTTCAACAAAAAGACAATAATGACATTGTGTCTTCTACGCACATGCAGCTCTCTCAGGTTAAGTGTTTGTAGATATCCAAAACATCAGAACAACGATGGCCGCCCTTAGTTCGAATAAGAACATACAGACTTGAAGACACACAAATCGTTCACATTTGCATTTAAACTGCCTCCTTCTCTGTTTCTCTTCTGGGCTTTGTGAACATGTGCTTTAAACATGTTTCGAGGCTCTTTTTCCTTCTCGAAATTACACACTTCCCACACAAAAAAAAAACAAGACTTAAGATTTTTTTTTTAAAACACTAAACGGTTTTAGCCGTGTTAATCGCGGAGCCGTTTTGTAAAACATGTTATCAAAATGTCAACATGTTGAATTTAATCGAGCGTTATCAAACAGAAAGAAGTAATCTGTGTAAAAATGTGCATTTAATATTCATGCATATTTTTTTCTTTGGATTACAAAGAGGAGTCTGGTAGGTAGCATAAGTAGCATCAGCAACAAGAGGCTCAAGCTCAACTGGAAAACTCTGAGAAAACGTCTGATAAAGATAACCCCACTATTAAAATCTATAGTTTTCACACACTTTCTGACACTGTCCTCCCCCACTGAAACTCACTCTCTCCCCCCTTCCCTTCTTTCACACTTCAAGCGCTGATGTGATGAGTTTATTTTTTTCACCAGTTTTCTAATTGAGGCCACGCCAGCGATTGCGCCTCTACTCACACATCGTACGCGTGGCAAAACATGGAACTCCTGATCAATAATCTGTGTAGTAAAACTCACACAAGAGCAATCAAAAACTCACAAATCAATTTGGCTCTGAATGGGATTATTGACTGCTGTACTACTGCAAATATGTCAAACAGGAAGTCAGTATTGGCAAGATGAGCATCAGGAGGATGCATTTTAGGATGACGATTTCTATGCATCTATTTATTTCCCTCAAAATCACTGAAACATTTTTATTTATATTTATTTGTTATTTTATCAAATTGTTTAATCCTATAGTTTTTCATGATATGGTAATTCCTTAATTGTGTTTTAACCAAATCTAATTCCGAAAGTGGGCTGGACCTTAACACCAAACATTTTGAATTCCTATGAGGCAGGTATTGTGAACGTTTCCTGAAATCCTGTCCACACCTGAGCAAAAAGATCAGCGACATCAGTGCACATCTCAGTGAAATGCACACCGGTGAAAGGGAGGTCGGATTTCAGCAACACCGAAACACACAATGTGAAAGGATCAGCGGTTTGCGATTCTGCTTTTTTTGAGCAGCATATGAAGGCGGTCTTTGTGCGCAAATTGTGTGTACCTTGCTGTCCAGTTTTTTCATAGTGACGAGGTCCAGGGACTTGAGGGAGTGTCCTGTCGGGGCGATGAAATAAAGGCAGATGTGGATCCTGGTGTCGTGGTAGTTAAACAGTGAGCGCTTGATCTTCAGCTCTTCCTGGAGATAGTTTTCAAACTCTGTGTCGATGTAGTCAACGATGGGCTTGTAACTGTGGAGAGAGGCAAAGAGAAACGGTCATAAGTTATGTCCGTGGGTAAAAGCATAAATATGTGTCTTCTTATTCATGCAAGTGTAATGAATGTGAAAGGAAGTATGGACTTGTCACTGGGGATACGAACCAAGCCAGTTATGTTTTCAGTAACTGTGCGATCTGACTCAATGCCAAGATCTGAGCTCGGCGCTGTACAGCTGAGCAATGCATTAGACGTGTGCTCTGCTTATGGAGTCTGATTGAAACAAATCACAGGAGGCAAAACATCCCGTCCTCTCTCGCAACGCTCGGAAGGTCTTTGTAGCCTACAATGTCACCAGTGGATCAAACATCAACGTTTTGTAGTTTAAGTTTATTTGAGGCGGCAACTTGATCTCATTTAGAGAGGTGACAACGAAACTATTAGCAGCCAGCCGCATATTTAATAAACTGTATCATAGCCATAGATACAAGTCTCGCAGGCATCCTTTAGTTCTCACAACAACACTTGGCATGTGTTACTACATATCCACTGCTGTGATCACCCTGTAACACCTCCACCAGCCCCACTTTGAATGTATCCCTCAAGAAAAAAACAGATGTGCATTGCTTATAGTGTGTTGCTATATTTGGGCACAACACGACCACCTTGGCCTCATTGTAGCTGAGTGCACCTCTGCTTTCACATTGTACCCTAACTGGCGAAACGATTGTAAAATTGAGCAATGTTGTACGTCTGAAACCCCTCCTGAGTCAACATCGCATCAGTCACAGGTAACCCCTGATGCTTGTGACTGAAGTTTGACCCACATGATCAAATCTAGCCGACAAGAAATGAGCATAAAATGTGCAGTTTCAGGGGTTTGAGGAGACTGATCTTTAGATTGCATAGCCAGCTGTTTCTTTGTGGAAGTTAGTGGAAACAATTGCTTAATTTGATCACTGTGTTTCCACATTTTACAGCTCAGCGTGAGACATAAGTCTAAATTCTACATCCTCAGCCAGCACCGTGTTTACAGTCATCTGTCCTCTCCCGTCACATCCCTCTTCAATCTTCTCTGAGGAATGCACCGACTCTGACCTTTTGAGGCTCTCTCAGTGTGCATTTACAGTCCACTGCCGGGTCCGTCCTTCAGCATGTTGGTTTATACGGCCTTCAGAGAAAGCTGCTATCAAAGGGCGTGAGAGTGCTGCTTGCTGGCTTGGTCACAACAAGAACAGTGCATTCCACAGCTGCATGTTAGAAGAAAAAAAATATCTGCTATTTCCTCTTTATTGCTGTCCCTCCTCGTCTTATTTCCACCCTACAGAGAAAGCCCAAACCCAGACTGATACCATGGACCTAATCTGGGTAAATCTGTGTCGTTTTGTAACTGGAAAGGCAGGTTTGAATAAGGATTGATTGGACAATCTGTCAGGAGTCAGAAAAACACACTGAAGGTATGCGTTTCACACATGTGCTCCGACGACTAGAGGAACGAGAGTTGACTCGTAGGGCAATACAATAAGTGCTGTTTATCAGAATATATCAAAATGATCTTGAGTCAGTAAATGTTGGTGAGATTTGCCACACTTTATTTTATACACATCGTCATCTGTTCTGCAATGGCAGCTACGGACTGTACGGTTTTAGTGTTAAACCGGTTAAGTAACATCTGGGTATGGCTTGGAAACTGGGTTGAATTTGGTGGAAAAAGTGTTAATAAATATATCTACCCATTAATTATATAAGTATTAAAAAGTGTAGTATGACTTTGTTTATTGTTCTTTCCTCTCCCATTCATCCTCTCACGATAACCCCTAGGTTCCTGCAAACAATTATTTTAGCTGCAAATACTTCTTTACTTTTACCAAAGTATGATTTTGAATGAAGGACTTCTAATGATTGTGGTATTCAACAACATTGGAGCAGCTTCACACTGAAATATAGTCGCTGATATGCCGTTTAAACAGACAATTCGCATCCAGGCAGTTAGACATATGTAGACCTGCAAATCAGTGTCAACCATCTCATCATGTCTCTGTCTTGATGTCATCGATTTATCAGTTCACCGTCCTCACCTGTCCTCCTTGTTGATCTGATCCCCGAAGCCCACGGTGTCAACAATCGTCAGTTTGAGATGGACGTTGCTTTCTTGCAGGTCGTAGGTTCGCGGCCGCAGATACACGCCATTCTGATAATGGCTCGCCTCTTCGTTCTCAAACATGGTGTTGAAGAGCGTGTTCATTAACGTTGACTTGCCGATACCAGTCTCCCCTGTGGAAGGTAGGAAGTAGAGAGAGGGGGAGTTAAAGTATTCATTCTTCGTCGCGGCTGTAGTGTTGTAGTTATACATGCTGTTTGGAGGAAGAGGAAGGGGGGGGGGGGGATGACAGTAGGTAAATATTCACACGCTGCTGTTTGGTACTCACCTACACAGAGAATGTTGAAACAAAATCCCTGTGTGACCGATTTACTGACCAGTTGGTCAGGGAGGCTGTCAAATCCAACATGTCCGCCCAAATTTAGGTTACGCTTCTCTTCATTCTGAGTGACACAAACGGAAACAAAACATTGAAATTCTGGTTGCATGAGAGGAAGACCCATATGGGGAAGACATTAGTCAGAGGTAGGACGAGCTGAAGCAAACACATTCCTATGCAAATTAAAGACCCTGCATGCCTTCTGCAGATGTAAAATGCACCGCCTAACATTAAGAGAGATAAGCAGGGCCTGAAAGGATGAGCTTCATGAATAATTTCATAAGCATGAGGAACGAAAGACATTTGCACACAGAGAAAATATGCACTTTTTAGCAACCAGAAAATTAACTCGTTAAGACATTTAATACGGAGTGTGGGAAGTCGCTTAGAGCTGCAGTGTGTAAGTCGAGCAGGTCTTTGGAATAATTACAACATAAACATTTCCAACTTACTCCTTTCCATTACTTCAGCACTGATGAGCCACAAAGTACAAGTAATGTGAATCCATGATACAAAACCATCCATCTTAATTTAGCCGCTATAGTTCAAGTACATTTACATTTTGAGTGCAACAAGCTGCACCTCAAACACCTGAAAATGATCTCCAATCACCCCTGCAACAGGAACAATTGCAGAAACCCTGCACAACCTGCATTTAGGAGAGAGCATCCTGGAACTTAAAGCACAAAGATTACCGACAGACAACCAACCAAAAGGCAGACAGACAAAACTATTGTGATGTAAGCGTTTTCACCTTTGAGCTTCCTTATCTAACCCCTCAGAAGGATAGACAGTCAGTGACAGAGCGTGTTACAGCTGCAGAGGAACAGACAGCACCTTGAGATGAATGGGGCCACCCGAGCTCGCTTGGCTCAGCCACGAAGGACTGCATACTTGAAGGCTGATGTCACCGAACACAGGCAGCCCGAGAGCGAGCAGAGCTCAGCTGAACGCAGCCTGAACCGAGAGGTGGAGGCCGGCTCTGCACGAGTTACAAACCTGACTGAACTGCACAATGAAGCACGACCACTGCGTGTGTGTGTGTGTGTGTGTGTGTGTGTGTGTGTGTGTGTGTGTGTGTGTGTGTGTGTGTGTGTGTGTGTGTGTAATAGAAGAGGAGGAAGAAATGGGGCTTAATGTGTCAGGAAACACCACTGGAGTAATCTGACGTTAGCTGAGCTCGGCAATACCGAGCACACTGAGTTCATTACATTAACATCCGTGTTCATTGACGAAAAATAAAATCTATCCAAGCTGTAATAGAGTGGTGCAGGAACAAGTCCTAAAGCACGGAAATGAGTAGAAAATGTTGCAGGTCAAGACAAGCTTTAGATATTTTATCAGAATCAGAATCAGAATCAGAACCATTTATTGCCATGTATGCTTACACATACAAGGAATTTGTCCTGGTGGGAAGGTGCATACATTTAACAATACACATTTAACAGTTAACGCAGAACGTTTTGTTCTACTATATAAAGTAGTTCAGTAAATACCCCTCTCTTGAATTTTGTAGCTTGTACGCAGTGTTTACAGCCTTGTTGTGTAAACGTGGTGTAGTTTGTTTGTACCCTGAATTTTTACTTCTGCCGATTGCATCCACGCTTCAAAAAGCCTAAAAATGGTGTTTGTGAATTATTAACCTGTAAGTATCATTAACTTGTGTTTGCCACAGAGCTTATTTTAAGTTTGTCCACATGGTATGTTGTTTGAAACATCCAGCCAAACTGAGGAAATGTGTTTGATGGTAAGTCAGATAGCAGCAAAGGCTCAATCAATCAAAGAATTCACATCAGAGAGTTGCAATTTTCTGGTTCTCATTTTTAGGAGGTTTGGGTTGAGGAAGAGGCCATTTTTTGTTTTGTTTTTTAATTACTGTAAACTCAGAGCTTGTCGACCAACCAGCATGCTTCCAAGTGGTATTCAGTTTGCTGAATAAAGCATGTGAGATATTCGGACAGATTGCTGGCGGGGGAGGGTGTGATCTCTGGTATCGGGCCTGGAAGGAAACCGGTGCAATGACTCGCTGGATGCCTGAGTCGTGTTTAAAATAGGATATGTCTGCGATTTATATTAGCCTTTATTTATCCAAGGAAAGATAAATAAAGGCCTGCATGCTCTTGTTCCCATCAACGCCCGGTTTTGTTTGAAGTTCCGCGTGTGGAAGCTGCCTACCTGCACACAGTTGGTGATTAGGAGTCTTGCTAAAGGGCACCTTGAAAACATTTTATGTGAAAGAGGGGAATTTTTATTTATTTACACCACAAGTCTAGGAATTTACACTCCGGGGTCACACAGGCTTACTTCTGGAAACTACGTGTGCCTATTCAATACATGCCTGGTACTTCAGAGAAGCATTGGCCGAAGTAAAGTCGGGAGTGTTTTTACCTTCCTCCAAACTTCTCTAACCACATTGTTGAAATTCTCAGAAAAACAACAAAGATCCTGACAAATGAGAGAATTCTGGGTTGACCTCCTGCACCGAACCAATCTTTGTGTGTAAATCATAAGAGGCAGATGGGTCTGTGACTGAGGGCTACAAAAAGAGCACGCAGACCTGACCAACAGTGTTATCTTCACAGATTAGACAGAAAACTGCAGACGTGGACACAAACTCCCCAAACTGTGACTTAACTGACTCAGTGTGAGCCTGCACTGACGTCCGTGGTGAAGTAAAAGCAGCAGGGCAACCACAAAGTAGCAGCAGTTGCAGCAGTACGGCAAACACGTATTATATTTTGCCGTCTGATAATATTTCTGTGTCGAAAGTAAAAAGTGGGCTACTCATTATGCTGAAATAGCTTATTTCAATATATCTATTAAATATAGTGGTAGGGCCCTGAAAATGTTTCTTTCAAACGAATGAAAAAATAGCAATTTTAAGGGTTTTTACTTTAAGTCTGCTTGAACAAAAATGTACAGTATGTATGTTTTAGAATTGAGTGTCTGTAGTTTGAAATAATACTTTTTCCTTGATTATTATTAAGTACTTGACACAAATGAAACGACTCCAATAACCTGGCTTTACTGGCAGGTTTCTTCACTTGTTAAAATAAAACAAGATTTGCAGAAGTAGAGGAAGAAGAAGTGGATCATATGATTTTCATGAAAAAATGTAATCTGCAAAATATCCAGACACTTGCGTCAACCAAAAGTGTGGTGAAGTACAAAGTACAATATTTGCCTTTTGAAATGCCTAGAGCATAAATATACAGTAGCAGGAGAATGAAACACTGACCAGACTTTGGTTGCATGCAAGTCTATGTTCTTATGCAGATATAGAACGTGATTGTTGTTATGTGAAAACATCTCCATGTTTGGTCATTTTCTTGTTTGTACTTTCACTAAATGATTACATAGTTCACTATATAAAAAAAATAAATAAACTTTCCATTTTATGAAGCTCCCGTCAAAACCAACCAACTTACATGAACCCTGCATCACAAAGCTAAAAATAAACCCGCTTGCCTTCCTGAAACATGTACGTTTAACAGCATCACAGCCATTAGCTATAGATGTACAACCAGCAGCTACGTGAGAGAGGAGGAGCGCAGCAGCTGAAGTATGACGGGAATGGAAAGCCTCTGGTGAACTGTCTCAGGGAGGAAGCAACAGTCAGCTCTCAGGCCACCGTATGACCGGGCTAACAGGAAGTGGCCTCAGAGAGGGGGCCCCAGGTGGCTCAAAGTGAAATGAGGCACAAGCCATAAAAGCCAGCTCACAATGCTGTGTGTTCATAGCGCGCGGGTAGCTGGGAACTGCTTTTTCCTTGTCACTCAGCAGGCCTTTTTCACAGTCACTGGCACGGCACTGTGCATGCTGGCTCGCTGTCACAGCTTACTGGGACACTCCAACAGAACAGAGCCAATCGTTAACGTTATCAGTAACACCTGTGCTTTCCCTGCTGGAAATACATTTTCACACTGCAAAAGGCTGGTGCTCCTAAATGCTTGAAAGTGTTCAAGCATACATGTTCAGATTTGACTGAGTTAGGACTTAACTGCCTCCATGGGCTGTCCATCCCAACTAACTGCTGACCATGTTCATAAAGCAGACAAATCACCGGGCCAAACCGCAAAAAAATGAACTCCCAGCATTCACCTGTCTCTTTCACCTCATGAAGTATCTTCGCCTCACGTCTCTCCCTGCACTTCCCCATCTTGACCTCTGACCAAAACCATTTGTTTTAGTCTTTAAACTGCAACTCAAGGCAACAAAGAAGAAGCATCTTTAAACATCCCACCTGGCAGCGTGCAAGGCACAAGGCCTCATCTGTGACATCAACATAGGTTCAGTAAATTAAGTAAATATGTGGCAGATCCAACCTGACGTGAACTGAAGGCAAAAGAGGCCGAGATGTTTTCAACATTTTTGGCAAACAGTCTTAATATGAACTTCTCGTATCAGTCATTCCGACCTGCTGTCTCTCTATCTATCCCCTCTTCAGCTTCCTTCTCGCCGTCTGGCCTCCTTTCCCACCTGACTTGCGTTCTCAGCTCGTGTCTGCCTCAGTGAGCCTCCACCTGACAGACTGAGACACACACTGCTGCAGCTGATGTTTGACACACACACACACACACACACACACACACACACACACACACACACACACACACACACACACACACACACACACACACACACACACACACACACACACACACACACACACACACACACACACACACACACACACACACACACACACACACACACACACACACACACACACACACACACACACACACACACACACACACACACACACACACACACACACACACACACACACACACACACACACACACACACGGCTTCAAATATTTACAATAACTTGAGGTGCACTTTGTGTAGAACTAGTTTTCCTTCAATGTCTTGTTTCCACATTCAATTTTAAAGAGGACAGATCAACTGCGAGAGAGTATTCCATATATTCAGGCATTTTCCACTTCCTGTTTCTATTATTTATGTTCATTATCTTAAGGCAAAAATACACTCAGGCAGGATCCTAAAGAATTTAGAATAGAAATGTAAGCATGCACGTTTGCTTTTTAGGAGCGTGACATGACGTACCGGCTGTGAGCAGAGCAGGAAAATAAATATTACAAACTACTTACAAACAAACATTAGCGGGGTCCAGCTTCTCAAATGGAAGGTTTTGCTGCTTTTCTCTGTTTCATATCATTGTAATCTTTGTGTTTCTGACATTAATTTGAAGACGTCACGTTGCCAGGGAACCTGCTGGCTGTTTCTGAGAAAAGGTTTGACGGCTGAAGGGGACAGAGCTTTTTCTGTCACCGCCATTCAGCGTCGACCTGCCACAGAAATTCAGACTTGCAAAAGTCTTCTTTTATGTTGCTCTTGAAAACTAACTTTATTGTAAGGCTTTCTTATAATTGTATGTGTTCAATAACTGTGTATTTCATATTATATTTGTCCTTTGGTCGATCTATTGCGTTTACTGTTTTCAGTTTGATTATTTTATTGCCTTATGCCAGCCCTTTGTAATCGTTGATTTTGATAAGTGCTATACAAGTGCTTTTTGTCTAATGACGGTCATGTCGATTTATGAAAGGGCCTTACGACCTTTTAATTCTAAGAATATTTTGAGTGGACTGAATTGCAGCACAAAGGATCTTACATCTCATCCGACGTCATCAGACCAGAAACATACTCTGGATAAGATGTTTTTTGCAATAGTGACAGCAAGTACCACACCTACAGATTATGTATGCTGCAATAGTTCTTCTCCTGCCGCTACCTGTGCGAGCAAGTGGTGGTGTTGTAATGGTAAAAATGTTGATGGTTGAGATTTGGATGACGCGCGGGCCGCCAGGAATTCACAGGAGCTGATATAAAACAAGCTTTCCGTTTATTATCCTATCAAATGCCTACTTTCTCTCCATCTCTGGTCTCACAGTCATGCACAACAGTTGTATGGCCCCATTACGGCTCAGCCTCGTCACTCATCTATGCCCAACAGGAAAGACAAAAAAAAAATAAGAGACAGACGGGAGACAGGAAATATTTTACGAGACAGACGCACGGCTCAATCATCTTTACAGGGATTTTCAGTTTCCTTACTATCACTGGGCGGGGGGGAAAGTGTGTCATGACTAAATGATTTTATGGTTTTGTTATTCGCACACAAGCCAAAAGTCTGTATGACTTCTCTATGGATTAGGTCAAACTTGTCTGGATCTGGTGAGCTTTGAATGTCCCGTGAACGTTAAAGCTTGAACACATGCTAAGTATTCAAGAGCTGGACTGTTTGCATGTTACTGAATGTTGTTGAACAATGGATACTAACTCAAATCAGACAGGCACAGCTTAGGGAGTTAGACTTATAATTTTGTGCCATTCTTGGATGCAGTAAATCCTTCTTTTTTTGTTTTGTGATGATGAATAATCAAGAGAGATGTCTCACATTTGGCACACATAGATGTTTTGACTTGAGAAAACCATAAGCCAATGCATTTTTCTTATTTTCCTTTTTTTGTGTCGTCTTCGCCCTTCTTAGAGTCGTCTCTGCCAGGTCAGCATTCACATGCAAGCTGCATGGTTCAGAAGAAGTTGTGCAGCCTTTTTACAACTGATAAAAGAAAAAAACCCAAATCCATTGTGAAGCAAATCAACTTTGAATTAGAGCACTCTGAGTTAGTTGGAGAGCCTTTCGACAACACACATGACTACCTGGTGATGGATACACAGGGTGCTGCAAGTATCACAATTGCGAGGCTATGAAACAGTCTCGAACTTCCAGGCGATCCTGTCAACAGCTGTTCGTTGTGGATTACGTTTCATAATGAACTTTCCTTCCTTTCTTCAAACAAATGCTATTTCAACGTCCCAGCAAACATCACTGCCTCAAAAATCTTCCTTCAGCTTTTGCCAACAGTGTTTTTGGAAAGCTGTTTTAATCTTGTAGCATCACAATGTGGGCTCCGGACAGGTCTTTTGCGAAATTTCAACCTATTCTAAAGACGAATATTGACTCATCCCCACAGAGGCTGCAGCTCAGCGGTCATGATCCATCTACAACATCAGATTTGACAGGCTTGCCTCGAGGCAGCTCTGGCCTGTATGTTCTATATACGGCGAACATCAGGGCGATCTGTCGTGAGCAACACACAGAGGAGACAACATGGAAAAGGCACTGGCTACGGTTTGAAGGAAGGCATTTTTAAGTCCTTAAATGTGTTTTGAAATAGTACACTGAATAAAGCACAAATGTAATTGTGTATTTGCAAGTTCATATCCATCACTTTCTGCACACAAGTAGTCAACGCTGCCGCTATATAAAGTGACTCACCCCTCATTCCCACGCCCCTTGTCTCTTTGCCTTTAAGCACTTTGTGAAGCTAATTTCATTTTATGCATGCGGGCCTCACGGGGGGACTGTACTCGTCAGGGTCAGTAAGCACTGTACATGCTGAATATGTTGTCGGGCATTGCATTACATAACCATTTAAAATGAACAGCATCCTTTTCTATATGCTACACACTCTGATGCAATCAATCAGTGAAAACAATAGAAGGGTAGTTGGCTCCATTGATCGCCTCAAATGTCTCTGTCCTAGAAAATTAACCAGATGTCCGTTGGATGGGATTGATGTGGGCCAACGATACGACGAACCACACATCCCTATCAATAGCTGCACATAATTAACACTATGCCCTGTGAGCGCACACCACGTCTGTCAAGTTTGTTCAATATGGTCTCACTTAGCTCTGAAAGTTAGACAGGAAGTCGGACAGACGGTCAGGCAACTGTGCTGCTGTGAACAATGTTGTTCCACTGGCCTGTTTCCCTGCATTCTCAGCATTTTTTCGGATAAATCAATTCTCTAATCTAAAAAGAGACATTTAAGAAGTCACTGGTAGGCAATATCTTCTGCAACCCCCACACCCTCTATTACTACCCGATTTAATAAAGAAATGCCAGGTTTACAATAACCTATATCTTCTTTGTGGGTCCTTTTCCTTCATAGCAGACGGTGTTGCACCAAGAAGAGCCGGGAGTGGCCCTGAGTGTGTTTCTAATCTCTTCATCCCTGAAACTCAGCGCTGCTTACTGTCCAAATGACTACCGCAAAGATCTCTGCAAGCATCTGCCAAAAAGTTAATCACCGCCTTTAAAATCCCCTCCTTTGTAGTTGCCTCGTCACTATAATATTGGTTTTCCCTGATGCTTTTTTTTTTTTATGTAGACTGTGAGAATATTCCTGACATATCTTGCTTTGTGGTATTGACATTTTCATTAGCCTGCATTGCATAATCATCAAACTGTAAAGGGGCACACCTGAACGACAACAGGGCTCGTCACTATGAAAGCAATGCAGGATGCATTCTCCCTCCCACTCATTCTACCTCTCTCTCTGTCTCTCTCTCGTCCCGTGTGCCCAACCTAACACTGCTTAGCATAAAAACTGACATTAAGACAAGTTCAATGTTGCACCCCCTGAACAGGAAGTTAAAATGAAACCACATGTCAACACATTGTTTAGGACCGAGGCTCATCACACTGTAGCTGCTGCTGCTGCCTACACGTAGTAAGTTAACACATCAGGACAGCAAGTAACACCTTACAGGGGCTCAGGTGTGTCTGTGGTGCGTAGCAATGGCTTCACAGCAAACGGTGCAAAACTTTAAAGTATTTGTGTCTGCTAGCAAGCCACTGTGCTTGTACACTGACATGACACAACAACGTCCCCCTTCCTAAAGGCTTTCGGTTCACAGCCACTTCTCACAATGTCAACAGTAAACAGTCTAATGGTGGCATGTGCTACACCCCATATATGCAGCAACGCATGCATTTACGAAAAATAGATACGTAGCAAGACACGACATTCAAGTAGTCAACAAATAAGCAGCGTCACCTTCATTTTTTTTTTGTCGTACGTGAAAGAAACCCTCCCGTCACCGTCGCAGAAATCCGTTTCACCACCATCTCGGCTGAACCCACATTACAGGGGGAGGCTTAGCTTCACAGCAGCTCACACAAACACGTTTACTAATCACAACCGAGGAATTCCCGGCTGCACCGGTTTTTGGGGTTGCAACGGGAAGAGATGGAAGAACCCTGTGGCTTTTACTTACCGAAAACACGTCAACGTCGGTGGCAGCCATGGTGCGGAATGTATGGTGTTGCTGTGCTGGGCAGACTGAGCAGAGGCGAAAGGGAGCAGCCCTCGTCTCTCGGTACAAGCCTGCTGAACCACTGAGCCGAGCTGACAGAGGGAAGAAGAGAGGGAGGAAGAGAGGGACACGCGCACACGACGGAGACGAGCTGGTGACTGGGCAGGGAGGCTGCGAGCTACTGGCGGCGGGAGGACTCACCGCAACGTCGCCCCTGCTTTCGCTCAGTCAAGCTAGATCTTTTATTTTTATTGGTTTGCGACATTGGCCGGGATTCGACAAGCTGTGCAAAAAGACTCGCGTTAGTTAGCTTAACTATGTAGGGCGAGACGGCGGGCAAATAAATCGGTAAACAGCGCTAATAGTTGTTTTTATTGTACTCCTATCTTGCGCATGCGTACACATGCGGATGTCAAACATTTACTTCATATTTGCCACGTTTTTTATTTAGCTTCTGGTTTTATTGATTCTAATAACATACACATTCATAATATTGTAATATTTTATATATATTTCAATTTGGAGTCGCTTTTAAAGTCGCTTCGAGGCGTTTCCGGGCGATGTAAAACTCAGCGTTTATGCGGACGTTAAGGTAGGAAATGAACTATCTTGACGTTGAGGTTACATCTTTGAACGTGACATATACGTTCCAATATGGCCACTTCACGGGAACTCCCATTCAGTCCAGGAATGTCATTTTAAACACATTACAAGCCAGGACAGGAGCACTGCAGGACGACCAAGTGGGAACACAAATATGTGTGTTAGCGTTCGAGATAATAAAACACCCAATCATCACTTCGGTGTATCCAACTCTCTCTGTGCGTGTGCATGTGCGTGTGCGCGCGTGTGTGTGTGTGTGTGTGTGTGAGTCGTTTTCAAGATGGTACATTCATATTTAAATTAATTAAAGAGGTCACCGATTGCTCGAGTGTGATACCCAGCCAATGCGAGCAAGCCATCTGACATCGTGTCTAATTAATTGCTTAAATAAAACCACACCTAGTGTTTCTGGATTTATTGTACGGTACTGTACATTTTTACTGGATTTAGAGAGGGAATGAAATTAAAAACCTGGTAATGATTGGCCTAACACACGTTTTTTGATAATTTGAAAAGTTGTAGCCATAACCCTTAATGTGAGCCATATATTTACTTAAAAGTATATGTAGCTTACATGTAAATGAAAATGCACTAACTATTTTATTAAATGGTTAGTAGCCTCTAAATGAGAATGAGGTAATAGTTTATACGTAGTCTTTTGGAGTAGGCTATGTTTAAACATACCCTTTTTTTTTATTCTATTCATTAAAAGAAAAAACACAAGCAGACATAGCCTGTATGGGCTATATCTCAAGTATTTACTTTTATTCCAACAAAAAAAGGATCATTCGTCTAAAACTGACACTTTTGCCTGTAGGAAAACAATATGCATATATTATTCAAATTGTGTCCACGTCTCACGTTCTTCCCCGGAAAGAACGCCTCCAGGTGGGAAGGAAAGAAGTGAGCGGCCAGGTGAGGCAGCCTGTACTCTCAACGGGACCACGGCGGCAGGAAAACAGCGCGGCTCTCGGAGTTATAGATGTTATATAACTTGAAGTATATATTGCAATAATGGTTTTGACGCAAGAATGCGTCCTGTCCCTGCTGATCGCGGAGGGGGGCAAAATAAAGAAATCCGACTTGGTGGGCAAATTCAAAAGCTCGATAGACTGCGACGATCCCGCGGAGAAAGAACAGAACAAGGAGCTTTTTAAGACTTTTGTCAACAACGTTGCCAGCGTTAAAGAAATCAACGGTGTCCGATACGTGGTCGTTAGGAAAATATACCAGAATTTGCTGGACGGCGCCCAGACTGCGGAGAGCCGTGTGGAAGAGCCCGACAATACGCAGATCCTGGCAGGTGAGCAGCGGAGTGAGGAGACCGGAGGCTCCGGGGATGCAGGCTGGGACAGATCAGCTGTTCCTGAGCCCGATCCAGAGCATTCAGGTGAAAGTGGAGAAAACCCCACGCATTTACTTAGTCCTATCGAGTTGGCGTTGCAAAAGAGCAAATATAAGGCTGTTAAAGTGAAAAGGATGATGAGTTTTGAGATCCAAAGGCAGGGGGCGCAGGCAGGCGATAACGGTGCAAGGAGGGGTGCGTTAAATGAGCCCACCGTGGCAAAGGCCAAACCGTATGGCTTACCTCTGAGGGGGCCGCCTAGCGCCACCCAGGTGGAGGTCCGCAAACTGAAAGTGGGCCCGGTTGACCCCCCTGGAAGCCCCAAACTGGACTACTTCGGGAGCAGGAGAAGGCTCCCATCAGTGGAGACCAGCACCGCTGGCTCTCCCCAGCTGAGGAGGTCAGCAAAGAGCAACAAGGAGCCAGAGGAGCTCAAAGACACAAGGGCCCCCTCCTTGGTCCCCCTGGAGCATTCAGAGCACGAGTGGCTGGTGAAGTGCGCCGCCGGCCTCTGGGACCAAGTGTACGGCCTGCTACTGAGAGACAACCAGCTGGCAGAGAAGAGGGACTTCATGTCAGGGTTCACCGCTCTGCACTGGGCAGCCAAATGTGGAAACAGTAAAATGCTGGTGACGATTTTCGACCTATCCAGGAAAGGAGGTGTTGGCGTTGACGTCAATGCGAAAACCCACGGCGGATACACTCCTTTGCACATTGCGGCCCTGCACGACCAAGAGTACATCATGGCCATGCTGGTGAAGGAGCTCGGGGCCGATCCGAGGGTCAGGGACAACTGCGGGAAGAGGGCCTACCACTATCTGCACAAGGGCATTTCTGAGACGGTGAGGGAGATGCTGGGCAAACCCAAAGCCCAGGAGCCTCAGCACCAGGCTCAGCCTGACAAAGAGGAGCTGGACCTGTTCCCGGATCTCCCCAAGGGCCTGCATTCAATAAGCCGCCTCTTCCAGCCCCACATGACGGGCCACAAGAAGAAGCACAAGCAGAGGCCCGCGTTTTACTCTCTGGGCGATGAACCCAGCGAGGACAGAGAAGACAGTAGCTTCAGACTTGCATCAGATGCTTTAAAGTGACTTTCTTGTCTCATATCCATGAGGAATGTGCACCAACCATCATCAGAGGGTCGACTGACATTCCTCTGATTTACAGGCCTCCTTCAACAGCAACAACAATCTAAATCAATGACTTCTTTCTTCTTTCTTTCTATGCTTTAATATATTTGTCATGACATACAGTTCTCATCAGCGAGGTTGAGTGAGACAGTTTTGCTGTGAGATGTCACCTGTATGAGTTGCAGAGGTGTGAAATATAACATGATTCAGAGAATATTCCAGTGGGCCATGTGAGTCGTCTTACATTACTCACCGTCTGCGGTCTCTTAAAGGCCTCATCTTCAGTCTGCTTGTCTGCCGCTCCCCTTCAGGAGAGGCTTGCTCAAAAATTAAATCTGAGTTTAACAATATAATCAACATACTGTTTCTTTTATGTTTAATTACAGATTGTCACGGATTCCTGTTTTTTCTAAATTAAGATAATGAAAACATATGTTCTCTCTCTCTCTATTTATAATTAAAAATGAATCGATACTAACGGGACATTGATCTGTGATGAAGACCTCTGACTTGTGTGTTTTTATATCTGAGCAATCGAGATGAACTTGAGTACTGAAGTGGTCGTCCTTCACGATTCCCAGAGGCAACCACGCACAACAAAAAATGAAGGATGTGCTGACGTATGGGTGATTCAAACCTCTGGAAGCAACATAATTAATTAATTAATTAATACAAATCTGTGCCTCTGAGGAGGATTTCCAGGACACGTCTCTTTTTTCACAGATTTATTATCAAACACGGTGAAGCCTTTAGGAAAAAGCAAACATCCCAATTAAATTCCCTGAGGAAAGGCAAACATTGGATTTCTCTGAATCACAGTTCATTTCATTTGAAAAGGCAAAGGGTGTGTCACTCATAAAGCGGTGCGCAGGTGCTCCATAAACCCTTTTCAGGCCTCTTTGCGTGCCAAAACCTGTGGCTCGAATCTATCCTCTGGCTTGTTGAGGCAGCTGTGATCCAGTCACACGAGCAGCTGACTAGGAATGAGCATATGTTTGCATGTGGGTGGCTGAAAGTGTGCGTTAATGCAGCTTTGTTTCCTGTATCAGGGGTCTTAGTCCTGGTTGACACTGTTTAGTTGCAGCTTTTTGGGGGGGATAACAAAAGATCAAGAAGAAGCTGTGTTAAGAAATAGTACGCATCCTGTGGTCAGCCTCATTCTCAGGCTGTTCGTCGTGTCCCCGCCTCGAGTCGTCTGCCTCCGTTTTCTTTCGTGTCTCGTGATGTCACTTCAGCCAGCAGCTTACATTGTCTTCACGTCAGGACGATGTTTCAGCTCACGGCCTTAGGGTTTTATTAAGCAAATGTTCTTTTCTGCTGCTGCTGTGAGGAGAAAGGCCAACGCGAGGTCAGGAACAAGACCCAGAGAGGTTGAGAAAAGTACTGAGAAATACTCTAATGTTAGAAAACTGTGCGTGCAAGGTGTTTGTCAAAATTAGAATATGGAATTTAAAGTAAATGTGTGCTTTGAAATTAGTCCATTTGCTGTGCTGGTGCCCTGATCTATAACATGCAATTTAATGAATTCCATATAATGGCGGGTAGTTTTTCAATTTTCATAGTCTGTTCCATGCTTTACTGAACAGACATAAGATAAACCTGGTTGAATTAAAATATGTCCCCCTGTAATCTGTGAGAAAAGAGTTCTCCACTTGATACTTTATTACTTAGAATATATATTATATTATATATGTATTACTTGTATTTATGTATTACTGAAATGAATAGATGACTCAATAAATTGACAAATATAAAAAACAGGAAAGAATTGTAGAATTAAAAGTCTAAATTATCAGCAGCTTAATTAAAAATGTATCTGTTTTATTGATTAAGTTTAATTCAGGTATGGAGCTGGAACCCTTAGCTTATAGATGGAGACAGCTAGCCTGGCAACAAAATAAATAGCTGCTTCGCCTTGTTTCCAGGCTATATGCTAAGCTAAGTTAACCGACTGCTGGCTGTAGCTTCATATCTTTCCTACAAATATGAGAAGTGGTGTAATCTTCTCCTCCAACTCTCAGTAGTAATGAGGTTGTTTCGCAAAAGGCCAATCTATCTCTCTAAAGGGCAATCAAGTGATCTGTAACTCTTATAACATATCTGCTGGATGTAGTAGGATTTGTCTCCTCTTCTCAACCCTATAACAAAGTATGGCACACAATCCAGTGTAAATATGTCATTGCTGTATTTGAAAAGATCAGCAACACAACATGACTTGGGCTGCCGTCTGGTGAGGGAAGCTCCACGTGAACCACAACTTGCATTAGGCTATGCGTCATAAAACTGGAGGCAGTGGAGGAATATAATGGTGTGTCTGGAATGCATTGTGGACGCATTGTGAACTATTATCCTGTGTGTGTGTGTGTGTGTGTGTGTGTGTGTGTGTGTGTGTGTGTGTGTGTGTGTGTGTGTGTGTGTGTGTGTCAGGTGGTTGATTACAAACAGGTCTTACATTAGCTTAATTAGAGCAGCACTCCAACAAGAAACATCTACTGTATACAAAGAGGTGATATTAAACCGGCACGGTACTTTGGCTTGAAAACAATTAAGGCTTTGTTGAGTTATAACTGCGCTGTGTAACGACTGCCTGAAGGAGGAGACTGAAGGTGTGCTGACATTCCTGCGGTGCGGAGAGTTCACAGTTCAAGTTGAAAAGTGAGATTTGGAGCCTCTAATCTGAGCACCTGGCCGAGTAATCACTGAGTCATGGACGGGATCGACACACCTCCCTGTAAATCACGAGTAATTTAACAGTCGCTCTGTAGCATAAAGCAAATAAAAATGACATGTTGCTGCCCCCTTCACGGTGTAGACGTTGCTGCCCCTTCACGTTGTAGATGTTGCTGCCCCTTCACGGTGTAGATGTTGCTGCCCCTTCACGGTGTAGACGTTGCTGCCCCTTCATGTTGTAGACGTTGCTGCCTCTTCATGTTGTAGAAGTTGCTGCCCCTTCACGGTGTAGATGTTGCTGCCCCTTCACGGTGTAGATGTTGCTGCCCCTTCACGGTGTAGACGTTGCTGCCCCTTCATGTTGTAGACGTTGCTGCCTCTTCATGTTGTAGAAGTTGCTGCCCCTTCACGGTGTAGATGTTGCTGCCCCTTCACGGTGTAGATGTTGCTGCCCCCTTCACGGTGTAGATGTTGCTGCCCCTTTCACGTTGTAGACGTTGCTGCCCCCTTCACGGTGTAGACGTTGCTGCCCCTTCACGTTGTAGATGTTGCTGCCCCTTCACGGTGTAGATGTTGCTGCCCCTTCACGTTGTAGATGTTGCTGCCCCTTCACGGTGTAGATGTTGCTGCCCCTTCACGGTGTAGACGTTGCTGCCCCTTCATGTTGTAGACGTTGCTGCCTCTTCATGTTGTAGAAGTTGCTGCCCCTTCACGGTGTAGATGTTGCTGCCCCCTTCACGGTGTAGACGTTGCTGCCCCTTCATGTTGTAGACGTTGCTGCCCCTTCACGGTGTAGATGTTGCTGCCCCCTTCACGGTGTAGATGTTGCTGCCCCCTTCACGGTGTAGACGTTGCTGCCCCCTTCACGGTGTAGACGTTGCTGCCCCTTCATGTTGTAGACGTTGCTGCCTCTTCATGTTGTAGAAGTTGCTGCTCCCTTCACGGTGTAGACGTTGCTGCCCCTTTTACGGTAGATGTTGCTGCTCCCTTCACGGTGTAGATGTTGCTGCTCCTTCACGTTGTAGACGTTGCTACCCCTTTTACGGTAGATGTTGCTGCTCCCTTCACGGTGTAGACGTTGCTGCCCCCTTCAAGATGTAGATGTTGCTGCCCCTTCACGGTGTAGACGTTGCTGCCCCCTTCAAGATGTAGATGTTGCTGCCCCCTTCAAGATGTAGACGTTGCTGCCCCCTTCAAGATGTAGATGTTGCTGCCCCTTCACGGTGTAGTGTAGACGTTGCCTCCCCTTCATGGTGTAGTGTACACGTTGCTTCACCTTTCACGGTGTAGACGTTGCTGCCCGCTTCATGGTGTAGACGCTGCTGCCCCTTCACAGTGTGGTGTAGACGTTGCTGCCCCCTTCATGGTGTAGACGCTGCTGCCCCTTCACAGTGTGGTGTAGACGTTGCTGTCCCTTCACGTTGGTGCCCTACCGGAGCTGTATGTTTTCAACCACCATTTTCTTTCCCAGTAAGTGGTACTGTGCTGCAGTCTTTCAGCCCATCCTGCTCCCTCCTGTTTCTTGCCTGCTGCTTACACCACAAACCCCTTCCATCACTTACACGGCCTTTGTTGTGACGCATAACCTAATCACCATGCAATTAGTCTCTGACAAAGGCCGTTCTTCTTGAGAATTCCCTGAGTTGTGTTTTATGGCCCTGCTGCCTTCAGTAGGAATGTGATTAAAAGTTGTATTCTTTATTTTACACTAAGTGCTGTCTGGTGTTTCTCATTGTCTCCCTGGGGGTTCATCTGCACATCAGGGGAGAAGTTTTCCTTCAGGGCAAACCAAGTAGGTTTGTTTAGGCAACAAACCTACTTGGTTTGTTTTAGAAAAAGATCAGGGTTTGAGTTCAAACAAACCTGTTCTGTCCTGAGGGAAAACCTTTCCCAATCCGCATTTCATGTGCCACTCGCCAACTTGAAATCCTTATTTGACCCCCTCAATCCATTCTTTTAATCCTTTTAATAAGCATTTGAGTTTGCTGAAAAACACACAGGATGGCATTCCACTCTGAGGATGAAAAAGAAGGGTAGAGAGGCGTGAAAGAGACAAGAGAGGAGGCAGAGACCGCTGGCAATGGAAATCTCCTTAAATGCATAATTTAATCCATAAAATGTGATGTTTTTCAAAGATTATTTTGCTTGTTGTACTGTCCTTGCAGAGTGATAGGAGCCCAGAACTGCTTTATTTTGTGATGAAATATGTCAGTATTTAATGCAAGACAGATTTGGTGCAGTTCAATTGCATGAAAAAAAAACTCCCACTTCCAACCAAGTAGATTTAACCCCTGATTATAATTGTTTTGTAGGTTGCATTCAGTTTTCAGCTCAGTGCCACACTATTGGACTCTCAGCAGCAGCAGTGTGTTCATTTACCTGCAGAGGGCAGAGACGAGCTCTAAGAAGAGCACCAGTAAAGGCCTCAATTACTAAGAAAACCTGAAGACTTTTAAAAGGGGGAGAGCTTCGTGAGAAGTAATGTAACAAAAAATGTCCCATGAGACCCGTTCTCACAGCTTGAATATCGCTATAGCAGCACAAAAGCTGAATCCCTCTTTGTACAAATAGTTAATGGAGCCTCAACTTCTGGAACGACAAGTGCACTGTGGTAAAATAAGAGAAATGTGGAACACTGGAGGGAGAGATAATTTATTCACAATATTACAAACATCATGGACTTTACAACTCCAAACAGGCACAAAAAAAGAAAACTCAGACTCTCAACGAAAAAAACATGCGTGTGAAATAGAGCAGAAAATTAATTTGATAAATGTCTCTGCTCTTATCCCACCAGCTTGTACTCATTGAAATATGTCTTTCTTTCTTGGCTTTGAAACAGATTCTGTTCGTATCAATGTCACACGTCTCCGGTATTCGAAACAAACTAAACAAATGCGATCCTTCTTAAAAAAACAGGCCCATTTTTCCTGTGACCTCAACAGAACACGGTTTTGATTGAATGACAGAAACAAGAAGTGACCCGGGAAGCTGTCACAGAAAGAAGTGAAATGAGTACCGCTCCTCCTCTGTGGGAGCACTTTCCTCTCGTTCTCCAAAATGTTGCATACTTGAGGAATTCCAGCAGGCTGCGAGGAACAACATGAGAGTCTTTCTAACCCGTCAGCACAAAGGCCAAAACAAACACACATTTGTTTAGCGAACGAAAAACGGACGGGGCTGTAAGTCTGCAGAGAAATGTCCCCGGGCCGGTGGGGGTTAGGGTTAGGAGCTGGGGGGGAGGGAGGGAGGGTGGGGGGATTTCTAGTTTATCGTTTTGACTGTTTGAGTTAGTGAGTAAATGAGTTTGTTTTTTTATGGTCAGAGGCCGCTCATGATGCTCTGTCGCTTCGTGGTCATTAGAACATAAATATTATATACACAATTGTTGTTTTTCAGTACAGTCAACAGGGGACGATAACATTTTGATCACTTTATGACTTCATTGGAGTTTTGTTGAAAACTTAAAAACGGCAAACACAGAGAGGAGTTGTCTTTCTGGTCCACAACTAATCTCTCCACACATGAAATTAAGACACAATGATTTCAAGCGCACACACACACACACACACACACACACACACACACACACACACACACACACACACACACACACACACACACACACACACACACACACACACACACACACACACACACACACACACACACACACACACACACACACACACACACACACACACACACACACACACACACACACACACACACACACACACACACACACACGCCTTATTCACTCCAAACCCATTCCACTAACATCATCGTTGTGTGGCCTTGCTCAGTAATGTCACTAATATCATTCTGGCGTCATTGAGCAACAGCTCACATCCTCGATGCCTCTGGCTGAAGATTCAGTACAAAGAAATGATCTGTAAAAACTAATGCCAAATCTTAATGTAAAAACAGTTGCAGTATTTTTTTTTTTAAATGTGTGGTTCTTTACAAATTAAAAAGGGGAAGTATTGAATTCAAGAGTCTGTCTTTTTTAACTACTGTATATTTAAATAAATGTAAAGGTTTAGACATTTATCTAAAAAGGGGCTGAACAGAGGAGGTAGAAGATAAAATGAGTTTAAGACACCTGAAGTGAAGATTGTGGACTTTCCTCTTTCATAAAAGTGTTTCAAGTATCACGTGTCGCCTCTGCGACAAAGGGACATTGGGAGAAAATAATCTGTGATTTATTTGTTGCTTACTTATAATCCTCTTTAAAGAGATTTAGCACCTCCTTATGAGGAACCGTTCCAACATGAAATCATCAAGACTTAATAACATTAAGTATGAAATGCGCTTGAAAGGTATTTCAACACAGTCCTAAATGTTGCTGGTGTGCTCATGTCCTGGTTTTAAAAAACCTTCCTATTTAAAATGAATGACAAAGCAAAGAATAGCAGTTTAAATGGATGGAGTAAGGCTTTCAATTGAAATGATTTGAATCTGATTTGAAGAAATGTGCATTTATGTATTATTACAAAGTGCTTTTTTTTTTCATTCACCCTTTTTGGTTTTTAGTGCCTTAATTTGAAAAACATTTAAAAGTAAAACATTCACAAAACAAAAAAAAAGATTCAAAATCGACTACGTCTATTGTATATTTTACCGACATGACGCAGCACTCCGCCCCCCCTCAGACTACACTCTTACATTGAAGCCTTCTCACAGGTCAAAATACAATCTTAAAGCTTATAATAGGTTTCCACAGGTGCAGGCAGGGCTGCAGCACTACCATCGTATTGACGAAGTGAAGGACAGTTGCTGAATTGCTAAGAGGGGACGCAAAGGTTTCCACACAGCAGCTCTAATGGAAAACGTTCCACAGCAACACCAACTTCAAGGCACACAGAAGAAGAAGAAAAAACAGCTCATTCCTTCGTTTAAAGTCAACGGAAACATGTGCGACTCATTGGGGGGGAAAGTCTTCAGGTGCACACTGCACAATGGGCGGAGATTGAGTGAGCGTCCTGGGCACCTTCCGGTAGACGGCAGAAAGGCAAGAAGCTTTCGTCTCAACAGTCTTTATTGCTCATCTCATGTGCAGCCGAGGCGGAGCAGCAGGTTCCCCCAGAAGCCCGGACAAACCCTTTAATAAGGACAAAAGAAACTCATAGCAGAGTGCAACGTGTATTACACACCAGGACTACTTATGATCCACGTGACAAGTACAGCCAAAACCCTCTGCATGTCTTTCTTAATAAGCCATCCTCCTTCAGGGCAAGTCAAGGAAAGAAGGGAGGAGTGTGTGCTTTCCGTTGCTCCTCCCTTCACAGGCTGTTGGAGAGGGCTTCCAGCTGCTCCTCTCCCAGCCTCTGCTTCTCCTCCAGGTCCTTCTGCCGGATGAGCAGCGAGGCCTTGGTCTGGACGAAGTGCCGGTAGTCCTGCAGCTGCTCGGCGGACAGCTGGCGCGACAGAAAGGTGGAGACCAGGTTCTCTCTCCGGTCCAGGTTATCCTTCAGATCTTTGGCGTCCTCCCTCTGTTTGCACAGCAGACGGTGGCGGTTGTCCAGAGATTGCTGAGAGCAGAGACAGAGAATAAAGACCACAGTGAGTTATACCTGATGAAGTTAAAAAGGTTAGATTGAAATATCGAACCGTATTCTGGTGTTGAAATCATGCCCTGCAGAGCACTAGACCCACGCTTACAACATCAAATGGATGAGTAAATATCCTGCTGTGACCGAAGTCAAACAAATACAGAATTTGAAAGGAACGCTGATGAAAAATCTGATATAATCTGAAAATGACAACGTGTCCAAAAACTTCATTTTGGGGGCATATTTTTATGAAAGGTAATAAGTTGTTCGGTGGTGTGAAATTTGCACGATCACGTTTCAAACAGCCACAGGGCAGGAGGTGCAGTTTTACCCTATGTCAACAGAGGGCAGGGTAGATATAAATGTCATCGAAACCGGACCGGAGTTTCGGTGAGTCAGTGTAAATACTAGTGTTGCTGATAACAGCGAGAAAACAAATGAGCCTCTAACAAGCCCTCAGTATGCAGCACGTTCAGCCAGGCTTGTACAGATGGACTAACTGACAAAGCGCCCTTTCAGGGATAAATCTAGAAATCTAATGCATCCATGCAAACACAAATTGATGCTTGATAATGGGACGCATAATGAAGCAGGATATTCAGAGGGGGAAACAAAGCAAAGCACAGAGCTCCGGTCAGATCCTGTGACAACTCATGATACTTGAATTAAAGACCCTAATTACTGACAGTAAACATATTTTAATGAACGCCCGCTACCTCAGATGCAGCATGATGCAAATTGAAAGAACTATTTCTCAGTGTATCAAGTGCAGTCCAATCAAACTGCTTTTATTATGATCTTTGAACGTCTGATAAGGTGTTTGGCTAAAACACAGATAAGCTTAAAAAATAAAAAAAAGAAAAGGCAATTACACACAGATAACATTTTTTGAATTCCACACAGTGAGAAACCTTGACCCCTTTTAAAATTGCCCTTAAACCTTTTCCAAGTGGCATGTGTTTGCCGTTCTAAAGTAAACAGAACGGGAGTATAGCTGAGGGTATGGGAGCAGCCGCTCACTTCTAACACTCGGGGTCATCTTTTCTCGCCAGAAGCGCTAAAAGAGTTGCTGTAAATAATGACATCCGTCAGGCTGCACAACATTAACACCCACTTTTATTCGCATTCATCAGTGTGTATGTGTAAACAAAGTCTGGGGGAAAGTGCAAAAGGACGGTGCATGACAGAAGATGTTTATAACATCTTATTGAACTGATTCAGTTGATGTTTAACCCCAGAGGTCATAAGATTCATTCACAATACCAGCACTGTCTACTGAGAAGAAGACCCCGAAACATGCAGTGTTGATACATGTAGATTTATATCATTTTAAATGTAGATTTGTAGATTAAATTGTGATGCTTTTGGCCCCATGCGTTTTATTCCTTGTTTGATTTGAGATGAGAATAACTACAATGTATTTGCAAATTCAAAATCCAAAGGCTAAACAATTGACGTTTAAAATGTTAGTTAATGCCGATATCTTGGACTTTGGAAGGTCCTTGAACGCAGGCAACAAGGAGAGTTTCTGAAACGGTCCCTGCTGGCAAGTGTATTACCATCAGACTGTAATGCAACTGCACAAATTAAGCAACAAACTAATGAATCACTCATTGCAGGGCAAACCTTTGCAAGCCGTTTTTCAGAAATGAAGGAAAATCAAAAGGTTCTCTGGGAGATAGAAGGAGTCTTGAACGGGACCCAGAACCCCTCCCCCCCAAAAGGTTTGGGTTCCTCACCTTCTCCTCGGCATCTGTGTGTTGGTCCACGGTGCTCAGGGCGTTCTGCACCCTGGCCAGCCGAGCAGACAGGCACAGCAGCAGGCTGACCACCCTCTCCAGGTCTCCGATGAACAGGTTGTACCTCTCTAGCTCCACAGGCAGACAGCGGTCCCGGACCAGCTCCTCCAGGGCCTCTCCGTGGGCCGCGTTCTCCTGAATGTCGGTCTGGAGGGCGTCGCGCGTCTCTTCCAGCGAACAGAGGCGCTCCTTGATATACGACGCTAACAGGCGCTGTTAATGTTAAGCAGAGGAGGTGGTGTGTAAAAGATTTGAGGCCACAATGCTACAGAAGAGATACACATGGGGAAACAGGGCCAAATGGGAAATAAGTGGATAAACACGTTTTTATTTCATTATTTCAGATGTACTGTAGAATAAAGGCATACTGTAACAAGAGTGAATGTGGGAGGCAGTCAGAAAGCGGAGGAGGCTATCTGCGAAGCCAAACATTAGGCAAGTGGGAGATACTGATAAGAGGCAGACAGAACATCATGCGATTAGAGACACACAACTATGAGTCTGAAATGAGTCTGTTTAAGACCAAATAGCACATGGTTTCAATATAATATCACCACAGAGTCTGTCTTTTATGAATATGCACCAAATATCTGACTATTTTATCTCTCTATTAGTAAAATATATACATTTTGGGCTACACACAGGTCTCATTTTGTTATGTTAAGGCTAATTCAAAATGGTTTATTTCTGTTTTAACCGTGAAAGATCATTTCCATCTCTCTGTCATGAGGAATTAGACAAATATTACAAGTATTGTTTTACATAATGATAATATACACATTGCTTGTGCTATGAGGTACTTTGGACAAAGATCATCCACTATTTTGCCCAAATTAATAATTACCTTGTTCTCAGTGACGTCGGCTTTGCTCTGCAGGTCTGTACACTGAGGTTTAAGGCTGTCAGGAGCGGTAGGACAAGGCGATGGTTCAGCCCCTTCGACCATTTCAGCGCTGGAAAAAGAAACATGTGTTTAGGTCAAGCTCGCTCTTCTACACCCTGTTAATGTGCCACTTATAGTGTCTTCACAGGCAGCATACTCCACTCCCGTTTACATATTACAGAACGCCGAAATGCAACTGCACATACTCTGTGTACCTCCACCGTGCTTACACAAGCAGAAAGGCGATAGCCAGGTGGGTCTGTGCATGTGATGCAACAAAAGGTAACAGAGCGCTGGAGGAGCTCAGTTTCTTTGCTCATTGCAAACTAGTATCAGGTTTCATAGAGAAACATCAAACCAGGACTCCTAATTAACTTGGCAATAAAACACTATTTCAATTCTGTTCTAGTTTTATATGGATTCTTATCTCAAACCACACAGCTGTGGACATACAAGATACAGTGTTTTAACCTGAAAGGATGGGAAGTCAAGGATTTGGGAAATGTATGAAGCAGGGCAAGTAATGCTACATTTCTCTGCCAATTCATTTATCATTTATTTTATTCATAATTTCACAACAATCATTCTCAGGGTTGTGTTGTCTTCTCTAACTAAGGCAGTGGAATGCTCTCAACAGTGTAAGATACTGGGAACGTATTTGGGACTACCAGACCTTACCTTTCTGTAGCTCCTTTCTGCTCCTGTTTCTTCTTGTAGTGCTCCTCCATCAGCAGCGTGTCCTCTGACAGCAGCTGCTCCATCAGCATCAGTGCCGTCTGACGATTGGCCAGCGGGTAGAGCACTCTGGCTAGTGATTGGTCGGCCTTGACCATCGCTTCTACCAGCTCCTCCCACCGAGGTCTCTCAGCGGGCCTCTCCAGGCTCTCCGTCTCCCCCTCCGGTGTGCTCTCCTCTTCTATCTCCCGGGTTTCTCCCGACTTCTCATCTTCCGTTTCTGGATTTTCCTCCGCCTCCACCTGCTGACTGATGTCTGTGTCAGGGACGGAGGTGCAGGAAGACACAGAGGTTTCGCTTGTCTGCGTTGGAGGGGCCACGCTGGTGGACTCGTCGTCAAAGACGTCTGTCAGTGGTGAAGTCTGGACTTCGTCTTTGATCTCTTCCTCTGGGCGGAGGATCCACAGAGACGCATCTGTGGTGATGCCGCAGCTCAAAGACACTTCGCGGGTGGAGTCAGGCTGTAGGGCGTCGTCGCTTGGTTCATCCACTGACAGCTCTCTCTCTGATTCAGTCACAGACAGAGAAGTCCTGACTCTACTGGAAGTTAAACAAACGATGATTAAAAATCAAATATGCAGAATCAGAAAAAAATAACACCATGTATTGAATCTGTTTTACTTAAGTTTGCCCAATCATTTCACTGGAAGAAACAAATGCTGCATTGACATCGCGTCTAATCTTACCTGGAGCTCGGCCTGTTTTCACAAGGAAGCTTTGTCTGGGTGGGGGTGGTGGATTTGATCTCCTTCTCACTGGTCTCTAGAGATCTGGGGGAAGGCAGGTCAGATGAAGTCTCACTGGGCTGTCTACTGGACCTGAACTCATCTGTGACCGGGCTGTGAGAACCAGGAGATCCAGAGTGAACTCTGGCCCGGGAAGAGTAGCAGGAGGCCGGGGAGGTGGATCTACTTGAATGATTTGTTCCTACTGTGACTTTATCGCCTGGTTCTGAGTCCCTTTTCTGGGTTTGGTTTTGTGTCTGTCCCTGAGTGCTCTTCTGACCACCAACCTCTGGTTCCTTGCCCGCTTGCTCTGTTACAGTTTGTTTCTTCCTCCCTCGGTCCTGCCCCTTGGCTTCTCTGACATCTGCAAAGATCAAAGCGGCCCTCTTGTCCCCGTCCGGTCCTGCTGGTCGAGTGGAGTCCCTCCACAGTTGATCTAGCTGCTCAGAACTTTTACTCATAGCTGATGGTCTTGTTAACTTTGAGGCTCCGAGCTCCTCCATGGACTTCCCTCTCTGTGCGACCACACGGACACGCTGCTGGACCTCAGGGGCTGGCTTCATTAAGGAGTCTTCAGTGGCTGGCTTTATTAAGGAGTCTTCAGTGGCTGGCTTTATTAAGGAGTCCTCAGTGGCATTCATCTGGGGCCTGACATTGACAATCAGTGTTTAAATGTTAAACAAAAACCATCAATTTATACAAAGAATGAGAGAACTTTTAATGAAAACCAAAACTGCTCAAAAGCAACACTTTTAACTCACTTTTTCATATGCAACTTCTTTAAAAATGGCAAGTACAAATGAATCATACCAACGCTAAGTTGTAATTCAAAGACAATAACTTAATAATAATAATAATAATAAATAAGTGAATAATTTGATATTCCTACAAATCCTAATGTATTTCTGAGAAATAGGCCAACCCCTTGAAAATGGTTGAGTCACTGATTCTTCTTTTACAGCCCATGCATTCATCTTTTAAAAGGAATGCTGGTTTGCTGGAGCAGGTTTGACTTTTCAGTGCTACAATGAATCAAGTGGAGATTTATAGTGTGTGCAACAACGCACACTCACTGACCGAATACTCTCCTGACCTAAAACCAATAAAAATGTCCCAATGTGTCTGCAGTGCTGGTACATACCGCCAGGTTTCCATAGTATCAACTGGTAATGGATCCTCCTCGTAGTCCAGTGCCTACAGACCCAGAAGAAAAGTCAAAAGGCAACACATGAATTACAATTGAATCTGTAGACACTTAAATCCTTCAACTGAATGTAAAACACTACAGCCAGAAGAAGGTTAATACAGATCTTGTTTTCTTTGACAGATTTTTTCTGACTGACTTGTTCTAATGGTAATTTGATGTAATATATTTGTGATGGAGAGCTCATCAGACACTGACTAAAGTCTAAGAGATAAGAGAGATAAGATAAGATAATCCTTTATTAGTCCCGCAGTGGGGAAATTACAGGATTACAGCAGCATTGCTCAGTACGTAAGATAAAAAATCAAGTAATATAAATAAACAGTAATAAACATAATCAAATAAAACAGTAAAGAAGAAATTGAATGTACAGTAGAATATTGAATATACAAATTACAGAAATATTACAAAATATTGCACCAATTACAGAAATATTACAAAATATTGCACCAACAAAATATTGCAATCTGAACAGACCTACCTGAAGTGCATGTGGTGTGGATGTGGATCTGTTCCTTAAGAAACTAGGTTGTTCTGGTTGGTCCAAGAGACTCTCCACTGAGGCAGACTTCCCCTGAGTTGGACCATGGCTCTCTCTCCATCTGGGTTGATTCAACTGGCCCGCATACTGGCCTGAACAAGACTGAGCTGAGAAGAACTGGGCATACCTGTTTTCGTGGGAATATAAATACAATTTTAAACGCTTTGATACATACAACAGAAGCGTCACACAAGGTTTCTTGCTCTGCTTCTCTTTTGTACCTGATGGAGCTGGTGGAGGAGTCAAGGATGCGGCCCGCAGAATGGGGTCTGTGGAGTTTCTTCTTGGTGTTTTTGCCTTCATCATTTCCTGATAGAGGCCTGGGAACCCAATCGAAGGGTTTCTCCCCCAGAGAATGCCTCTGTCTGGATGGAGATGATGTCTGGGGCGTTGGTTGCTGTGGCTCAGGCACCTTCTGGCCCGTCTTACGCTCCATGTACTCCACCAGGGCCTTGTGTTGCATATTTTTTAAGTTTGTCTTTGATGCGCAAGAGGCTGATAGGGCTCTACCTCTCGTCTCAAACATCTTCCTCCGTGCTGCAACCAGTCCCTGCTCTCCTTCCGGCCAACGTTCCTCTCCCTCGCTTTCGTTGCCAAAGGAGCGGCATGCAGAGTGGATGGGGCCACCACCAATCTGGTTAAGTTTCTCTGGTTCAGAGAAGCACATCTTCTTCTGCTCTTGAGTCAGTCGCTTCCTCCCTCCGATGCGTGCTACCTGGGGCTGGGCCACATTCGCTGGTCTCCCGTTTTCCTTTTCAGTCTCTTTGTCCCTCTCCTCCTGTCTCTCCCTGACTTCTTCTTTTATGCTCTCCCTCTCCGTCTCCTCAGAGGTCACCGAGGGGGTGAGTGTATCTGTGGAAGTCTCAGAGTCCTGTGATAGGGAGAACGTGTGAATCACTGTGGGCCTCAGCTCAGGTTTTTGCCTGATTCGGTGTGGCCATGACAGCTGCAGGTCCCTCCTTTTAAACGACGTCTCCCTTAGGACCTTTGACTGCGCGTCCTTCAGCTTCTCTTTGTAGTACTTTTTAAAGGAGTCATCCAGAGTGTTACAGGCAACGGAGATAACTTCCCCTCTGTCTTTGCTGCTTGTGTCGCTTTGTGAAGCTCTCTCCTCATCTTCAGCAGCCACGTCTTCATGACCTATTCTGTTTGGCATTGCTTCATTGCCTTTTATACTGAAATCAGCATCCTTTTTAGGCTGTAACGCTGCCCTGCTGGCTCCAGTGAGGTGGTACAGAAGCGGGGTTGTTTCTTTGTTTATCCTCTCGCTGGCTACATCCCCCAAGGGCTGCCGTTTCCCTCTCTTTGCCTGCTCCTCTCTCTTGTGGTAGTTAGGCTGTTCATTGATTATCAGTGAGGTGACCTCCTTTGTATGTTTGCTTGAATGTGGTGGTGGGCAGTTCCTGTCAGGTCCACAGTAGAATATTGGGTTGTTGGCAGTGTGGCGTCCAATATCTCGATTCTGAATCATGTCGATTTCTTCCAAGGCATCGAAGCTTCGAGAGGACCGGGTCGAGATGTAAGATAGTCTGCGATTCTCCTGGTCCTGGCTTCTGAAGGAAAGGTCCTTTCTCTGGAGAGTGAAAGTCTCTCCCTCATCTGGAATCACACCACTGGAAGAGCGAGAGCTCTCTTGGAGAGGTCTAAACAAATTATCCATTGTGCTGTGGCATCTTTCTTTTTCTCTTAGCCGGTGTGTCTCCAACACAGTGGAGCTCTCGCTCCCAGCCTCAGACCCACACACAGATGCAGAGTGCGTCCTCATTACAGATTCAGACTTACACATTCCTGTGACAAAGTAGAACTGACCTTTATGCTGGATGCTGCTGTTGATTAAACTCTGACCAGCATTCCAGGGGCTGGCAGCTCGAGTTGGCTCTGAACCAAGCCAATCATGAGCGGAGTGCGCCCTTTTGCGCTGACTCTCAAAATGGCTACTGCTACCACTGGACTTGTTGGGATGGTCTCCATTACATCCACCACTGCTTGAGGGCTGTCTGAGTTTCAGGTGCTCAGGCTGGCTTGTGCCTCTGGGAGGTGATCGGCCGAGGATGTTTGTTGACTTCTGCTGCTCAGAGGCAGCTTTGCTATCGGTGATGAAAATGTATTCTGGGTTCAACGGCGCCCTGGTCTGATCATGCACCTGGAGGTGGGGGCGGTAGCTTGGTGGCTGTTGGGCCTGCGGCTGTTGAGGGCCTCTCCAAACTGAGTAGACTGGGTCAGAATTTAAGCTTGATTTGCCTGTGTCTGGGTTAGCCGTCTCAGGTTTCTGGGTATTCAGTCCATGGGGCTGTGGATGGAGTCGGTTGAGGGGTTTGAGCTGTTTTTGAGACTGTGGCGGCTGGGGTTGAAACTCAGTACCTTGATGGTGGACCCTGCTGTTTTCCAAGTTTTTTGTGGCTATAAAACTATCCAGGCGTGCTGGGACTGGAGGAGGACGGACAGGAGGGTAAGCACCTTGCGATGGAGCCCCCAAACGCCCCTCTTTTTTAGAGAGAGCTTTGTTGTTACAGAAACTGTCATAGCCGTTTAGGTTGTGCTGGTCTACATTGGTGCTGGTATTTTTGCGATACTGCTGTGAGATAGCTTCCACAGAGCGATAGAGCTGGTCCATGGTCTTTGAGTCAGACTGCAGAACCTGGGTCGGATGGTAAAGGGATTTTACGTACTTGAGATCAGCATAGTGGCTGAAGGAGCTGGACTGGAGGTCGTCTGGGAGAAAAGGAGAGGGGTAGTCCGGGGCAGTTGACCCGCCAGAGAAGGAGCTGTATGCAGAGTCTCCTTTGCCGTGTTGGTGGTGCGGAAGCTGGTCGCCAATGCTGCTGTTGGACTTGGCTGGGGAGAGCCGGCTGACAGGCAGGCTCAGAGGATGCAGGTCCACGTTGCTCATTCTCTCAAAGTGCAAGTTGTAGGAATCCATGGAGGACTGGGGCGGATGGCAGGAAGGGAAGGGCAGGGTTTGTAAATATGTTGTACGTATCTGTGCACTGATGCATGTGTCTTCCTTGTGGGTGAAACTGGGGAAATTACCACCCACACATTTGCATCAGGTTGTCCGTCACGCTTATTGCTATTTAGGTCATTTTCTTGCCTCCTTGTTTATTCAAAGTCTCCTGAAGTCTGCTCAGTAGCTCCTGGGGGAGGAAACACAAACACAGAACAAATTTGTTATAGACATCAATTCTTGACTCAGGATTCACACTCCTTTCGTGGCAAATGACTGCTCACTAAAGGTTCAGTCAAACAGAGAGTGACCTACCGATACTCAATCCATCACATGGCTTTGTGCAGTTTCCACAAACATGCCATTGCGTAGCTGTTTTGACTGCTTTGCAACGGCATGACAGCTTTACACAAACACACATGTTTGTATTAGATTATCAACTTGGCATGTCCACTATGTTAATGGAAGACACAGCTACATCGCCAAATACAATAATAAACATCTTCATACTTCATCTTCACTGTAGGCAAATTCTCCATTTGCTCAAACACTTAAGATCCAAGAAAACAGTTAGTCACCACAGACAAATATTTGCTTGGCATTTCTAGGTCAAATTCCATGAGTGAAAGATTATTCTCCACCTATTATGAATTGAAAAGACGAGCCATGTACCTCAAGATGTCATTTTTATTTTTTTACCGCAGTAGACAACTGTTTAAGCCTCCCTACCCAGTAAAGTTATTTTTCTTTATTCATTGGGTGTATTTTTAAATCATACTCTCTTTTTACTTTACGTGTTAGAGCCAAATTATTTATGTATTTATTTTTGGCTTAAGTAGAAGGAAAAAAAAACTAACAAACATTTTTGCTATCAATTAAACGTTTGGTCAGAAAATAAAATCCCATTTTCTCAGACGATATTTTACGTATCTTTACATTTTACAGCTCACGCGGTTTACTGCAGCTTGGTTTAGTGGGTCAGAACAGTTAACCACCTATTCAAGGGGTCTGTCTGCCATTTTGCATCAACCTGGCCCCTAATTAACTGCCTTGAGGTTGGCGGTACACGTTGTAGCACACACATGAAAATATGTCAGGAATTCCATATGGAGCAACAGAAATCTGGGAGGATTAGTCATGTGATGGATGTATAATGCCTTGGTATACAGAACTGCAACCTGCAAAGACCTTTTTACCTTTTACCCTTATTGTTCTTATGCAGAAGCATTTGCTTTACCCATTTCTTGACAAATAACCACCTAAAATGTAACTATTTGGGGAGATTAAACTAACACTTAACTAAACAAGCAAGTGTGCAAGACGCTGTAGTGCTTTGCAGATTGCTGTAAAGCTATATCAACCAATACAACACTTGCAAATACCACTTAATCAATAGTCTTTGGGCCATCAAACTGAGGCTTCGGCAGCACTCATAATCTCCAGGCCATTTGATTTGACTGGGATACCTTTCTTTAATGGCCATAAACCAATTAACTTAATTATTACCTTCAGTCTATGCTGGGTTTTTTCAAACTCCTTGAGTACTTCTTTCTCAAATCCACTATTCACTGTAAAAGCACACTGCATTTTAAAACTTAAAAGGGATGCAGTTTTCTAACACATAGAACCCTGCTGCAATCATAAGCTATCCAAAAACTCATCTTCAGTCCAGAAGCCAGCCCCTATCATTATAGGTTTGTTTTACGGTGGACTCTAATGACAGAGTAGATGCAGGCGTCTCTCTCCTATGACATGCATGCCTTTCCATGACTGTCATCAAGTTGAAGCTACATGCTGTCATGCGTACACAAAGGTCAACGCTGCCACTAAGGCATAGACAAGACAACCAGCTAATCAACTCGGACACTGAAGTATTTAAATCTGCTCTTAAGCATTGATGGAAGTGCAAGAAACGTTGTGGACAAACTAAAAGTTATTCTCGCCAACAAATGCAAAAATCCTGATATAAATGGTCACTTACTAACTTAGACTGACAACTCAGAACTCATTTCTAAATCAGTTCAAATGACCAATGCTTTGTCATGTCAGGTTGCCGAGCTGAAATCAAAGATGATCCTAGGTGGTCGTTTTACATGCACACAAAACCCACCTCCTAAGAGCCTTTCAAACTACAGTATTAAGGGGGATTCCATGTGTTTATGAAGGCCCTTCTGATCTGTGGTGTGTCTCTGAGTGTGTGTCTCCGAGTGTGTCTGCGAGTGTGTGGGGTTTCCAGCCCTCCTCTTCCCCCTGCAAAGAGAGGGAGAGGCTCCCAAACAGGGGAGCGCTCAAGTGGAAGTGATGGAGGGGACAGGCAGTGACCAAATGTACAGAGAGGAGAGAGGGGAGGGGGGCAGAGGGTGACCGGCCCAGACAAATACCCTCACACGCAAACCACAACAACAGGAGACAAGAGAACTGAACAATGACAGCCGGAAAGCTGAGCACAAGTTGGAAAGACTGGCTCAACAGTCACAGCAGCAAGGCAGATGGCTACGAAGCCACTGAGAGATTAACCACTTGCAGGCTGGTGTGAATGGACGTTTATAGAGTTCAGAGAGCACCCTTAGCAAGAAAGAAATAGGAAAAACTCACCCAAACTTTGAGTCTAAGTCGCTGACCTTCCCAATTGCCATCTGAGAAAGTAAAGTGTCCTAAGTTTCAACTTCAATAAGGATTTGCTGAATGGTCCACGTTTTTTTCTTTCAGGACATATTTCTTCCTCTAAAAGAGGGACCAGACCAAGTAACCAGGAGAGCTAGATATTAGAGAGAAGGCTTCTAGCGAGTCCCTTCTCCCCCCACTGAGACCCGAAGCTGCCTAGCGGGAGCCGCTGATTGGCCAGCCGATGACGTCCGGCTCGCCGATGCACAATGAGCGCAGCGGAGGGAATATTTCACTGCCGCAGATAGCTGCTAGTGCTGCGGGCCGCCTGAACAACAGAGAAAGAGGGGAGAAGAAGAAAAAAAAAAGAGGCCTCGCATTCCTGGCTGGCTTCAAAGACGGAGCAGAGGCCGGGCGCCATTCATTCCCAAGGCCCTGAGCCCGGCACATGGAGACTAGCCAAGGCAGGAGGGAGGACGGAGGAGGGGAGGGGGTATAGTGGTGGGGCTGGTGGGTGGATGGGTGACCTCCCAGCCTCCACCCAAAAAAAAAAAAAAACTGTCACAAAGACTAACTATCCCCCACCATCAGCCTCATTTTCTCTGTTACTCATGACAACTATTAGTCTGTATTCTTCTATTCTTTAAAATATGTTTGAAACCAATCACACAGCTAACCATTAACTAATAATCACAACTGCAGTAAGACTAATGAAGGTCATCATTACTGTAATTCATTTAGAAATTACGTTTTTAATTTTTCTAGAAAAGAAATATATTGTTCACGATACATTCAATTTGACAGTTAAAATGAGAAAAGGTGGGCTTTTATCACCATAAACATTTGGTGGCAACTATTTGATCTGAACAACGTCTGAACTAAATTCCCTCAAATAGTTAAGACAGAACATGTTGAATACACAATGAGACACTGATCTGTCTTTTGCATGGGTCAAACTCTCAATGACAAGTCAGATAATGACCGTCGTTGATCTCTATTGTTTTCTACGGTGGCTGGCAGTGCTCATCTATGCAGAGTTGTTGTTACTGTTAGCACAGTGCCAGACAAAGTGGTGCAAAGTGCAGCATCAACGTTCCTGCTGCTGCGGTTCCACCTGAAGACAACAACATAACGCTTCTTTGGGATGTGGGACTGAGACGGGGAGAGACGCAACCAGATTTCATGATTAATATGTGCAACTGTAGCTTTAATATAATTTTTTAAGATACAAAATTAAAAGATTTTGTATTCAGTTTTAAATAACAGGGGTCACCATTAAACAGATGCGTAAACAGGGATAAGCGCATGACCACTTTCTGCCTGGTAACTGAGCTAACAAAGTACTATGTCATGGTGGAGGGAGGAGAGAGTGGCATAAGAACGGCAAGAATTTAAAGACTATATGTTTAAAAACAAAGGCAACAAGGTCAGGAAAGGACACATTTTCAAACAGAGAGAGAGAGAGAGAGAGAGAGAGAGAGAGAGAGAGAGAGAGAGAGAGAGAGAGAGAGAGAGAGAGAGAGAGGAATGATGGATTGGAGGGGGGGTGGTAAATTCTTTCAGATTTTTTTGTCATTCATTGGTGATTATGTGTTCCAGCATGACCTTCGCCATGCTGCCACGAGACTGGACCACCAGGCGTCTTGAGAAGCCAGAGGCAGAAATACCGGTAGATAGATTGAGAATACAGACACAGGAGGATCAGAGGCAGCAGACCCACACAAATGAAAGGTGAAAGAAGAAACAGGGAGGACACAGCTATGAGAGAGACAGATGAAAGACACAAGCAGGAAATTTGGGAACTACAATGACTAATGCATTGGTAGCCAGCCAACCAGCGAGCAAGCCAAAAGCAATAAGCCTGTTAGCCCCGCTGGCCTCGCTAAGTCTGTGGATAAAGATGATGATGATGGGTCGACGGGCCTCTGAGCTAAATGGAAAACTACCGTTAACACTGTTGCTCTCAATCAGAAGGAAAGACTTTAAATCTGCTCGGTAAAACTCGGAAACAACTAATAATGCATCATCATCTTTGCAGACCTTTTGAAACGTCACAGTAGGAAAACCACAGGTGTATTCAATGGCATTAATTGGGGATATATTTTAGACTGCTCTGTAGAGTCAGGACCAGGCGTACAGGTAATCGTGCTGTGGATGACTGTCATCCACCAGCGATGGACGTTGGCAACAAGGCGCATAAAAACACAGTTTTTTGTTCGTCTCAAACTGGGCTGGTGCGAGCTACAGCCTTAACTTAACATTATTCCAATTTGTATGCAGGTGGAGGGGAGAGTGAGACGTGGCTTTTGGGGGTTTATGCTCAATGTTCCATCGCCGTTCCTTTCAAACTACAACAAGACAGTTAAAACCAATATACCGGACAACTCCAAGGGCAGAGCATTGAAAAAAAGAAAACTCAACATGCGCCACTCTTGCTAAGAATTTAAGCTATTTGCTGTATATGATTTCAATTATTCCACTGACCTTTTGGCTCATGAAGGCATTCATTAATACATGAATCATTATATTGATTAGTTACTCATTACAGTAATGCTTGACCCTCCATTAAATACCACTCCGGTAGCCTTAACAACAAAGTAAAACACGTACAGTAACAAAGGCCACTACAAACGTATCCTGTAATCTTTAGCTGGTGTCTTCAAAATCAAAAATCAAAAAACGTTTCTGCATTAAAATGGATGGAGGAGGAAACACACACACTGTAATACTGCACTATGACATTACTTCTGGGCTCACGCGTCCCACAAGGACCTGAAAGACATCCCTCCTATTGTCCCTGATCAAACAGAAACGGAGAGGAAGCTGTTTTTGAAAAGGTGGAAGTGGTCGGGTGTTGACCACTGGCGGAGCAAAGCCTCTATTAGCGGGAAAGGGAAAACCATGTTGCCATGCACCGTTATCACCGACGTCTGCAATGCAATTTTCTCCTGTATGTGCGTCAAATACACAAGAAAAGAGACCACGTCTCGGAGTGCGCAGGGGAGAGAGACTGTGGCTGTGTGTTGCTGGGCAGTGCTCACATCGCTGTCTAAAATCTCTAACTGATCAAGACAAGCTGTCACACTCTAATAAGCTCTGCATTCCTGCCTTGATCTGGCCTAAATACCTACTTGACAATATTAACATTTGGACTACTTCATTACACGTTGATGTGTTCACGAAAGTTGAATACACCTAAATAAACCGACAATGACCGGGCCGCAACTCGCCAGCAGCCCCGCCATCAGTATGTGACACACACATGCATGCACACTGAATGCGACAAGGTCAATAGGACGCGTATTAATAATATTCTCCGCTATGAAGAAAAACAGTTAAGCAGCCTGAATCCTCCCTCGTCAACCATTAACCAGGAACTGCAACATGCCTGGCAACGTCGAGCTTTAAACCTGAACACTGTGAATCATAAACTTTGTATTACTTGCAAGTGGCTTCTGAAAAGACAATTACTTTTGTAATAAGGACGCCCCCCCTGGGGGGGCTGCAATATGATCTAGTCATGGTGAATTTTACTGGATACTGTAGGAATTCCTCCACACTAGAATAGCACCAGGCTGCAGGCGACAGGAGTTTTGTTTGAGTGTAGGTGCGTTTGGTCTAAGAATCGGGCCACGCAAATTCACCATTACTACAGCGTGTTGTTTTCAGTCTTTAGTATGTGTATTAAAATCTGAGAACATACTGTTCTGGGTCAAAGTCGGATGTGGCATGATTATAAAAAAAAGGACATTTATGGAGGCAATTGCGTTATCGGGAACTGGACACCAAACTGCCACTGTCAAAGTGCCATGTTTTAAACATGAAATTAAACTTTATGCAGCAAACAATGAGTTTTGCATCTAGAAGAAAACAATTATTAATTTTTCCAACCAACTTTTCTTAATTTGAGGTGACCTATATGTGCGAGAGATGACCCATGCCCGACATAAACTCCCCGACCTCAAGGCTCACATGTTTCACAGGCTTAAAACAGGGACAGAAACCTCACCACATCTCTTCAAAGCAAACGATTATCTTATTCAAATGTGCGATACCAACAACAAACAAGGGAGCCACAGTGACAAAAGAGGGCCAGGACGAGGAATGTATGAAAGGAGGAAAAACACTGAAAGTGAGAAAGAAGAGACGACCCCGGCAGGAAGCTGAGGACAAACACCACAGGAAGAAAATCACAACAACAAATGACCACCTTCCTGTTCAAAAGGTGGGAAAAGTCTCAATGACGCCATCTTTACGGGAAAATATTTTCCTTAGAAGAAGAGAAAAAAAACACCTATTGTTCTTAGGTCCCAAGTGTCTTCTATAAATCAGGTCTCATCTCTCAACAGACCCAACACACACCGTCTACATCTAAGCTGGACAGATAACACAAGGCTCAGATGAGTCTTCACCTGATTGTTGCCCCCTTCTGACTTTGCATAGATGAATATGCTACTTTCCTAATACTCGATTAATTGTTAAAAATCAGTAAAATGTCAGAAATTAGAGAACATGTGAATACCCGCAGGAGTGCCTCGCAAACCAGAAATGATGGCGTCGTGATTTCACCGCCGCTTTCATCATCGGAGCGTCATCCAGCTGGCTCAGCTCGTGTCACCTCTCGCCGTTCGCCGTCTCTGCCTCGGTTCTGTTACGCAACAAGCTGCGGCCTGACAGGCTGACCACAGACACAGAACAGACACAGGAGTTCATCTGTGGTGGCCCCGGAGCTGGTACTGGCAGCAGCCGTGACACTGTATGACTTCACCAGGAGCACATGGGGTTTAACACGGCGGTCAAGCCTTTACTGCATGTATTGTTCTTCTAATATGACCCTTCATTATTCTCACGGGGACTTCAATCTCACGACGGATGGTCTGTAATAACTGTCACTTTGTGTCGTTTGAGTCACCAATAAAGTTATTGTGCAAGCTGCTATATGTGTGTTTTTTTCCCATTGCAAATATTATTGGTTATTTATGGAATGCATTAATGCTTGTAAAATCCGTGGTGTGGCATAAAGGCCTACAATATGTCCTGGTTCTTTCTTCCTTTTTTTCACAATTTACCTCAAGTGACTTCTGTTCTGTTCATTTAATTCTGATTTAATGGTTTCCAATATTGAAAAGTAATCAAATAAAAAGACAATTTCATTGAATGTTGCGTCTTAAAGAGAGAGCTATTTAGAGAGTTTTTGAAGTGTGGTGTACGCACTTTCCTTCAGCCTGCCACACAATTCTACTTCACAATATTATTTTTGTTTTGACTGTTAATGTTAAATTATGTATTTCTAGCAATGGCAGCAGATATCCAGGGAAATATCTCAAAATCTATGAAATGGATTGGGAAATAATCTTTGTGCAGACATTCGTGGTTCCCCCAGGATGCATCCTATCATCTTTGGTGGTCCACTGACTTTTCCTCCATCACCCCCACAAGGTGAATAACCTTGATGCTCCATGACATTTTCATCTCGCGCCATCTTAAAATCATATATTTAATATGTCAACTACAAATAACCAAATATCTGAAAAAACGAATGGCATTCCCATCCACCTCAGCTGCACTTTGTGTGTAGTGCTAATTGGCAAATATGAGCATGTTCTCGTGCTTAACCAACAGCGTGTTAGCGTGGTGATCGCAGCGTTCAGCATAAGAAACCATTGTGCCCGAGAACAGCCTCAAAGAGCTCGATAAAGAAGAGAAAGTGGCTTGAGAATATATGCCAGACAACTTCAAAACAACTAACAATATAAAAACCATACAATAAAACAATACAATATCTGCATTAGGTAAGCAAAGTGATAATATCACAATATAAAAACCATACAATAAAACAATCAAATATCTGTAAAAGGTAAGCAAGGTGATAATATCGATCAGCAGACCAAACACCTGACACTTTATGGTGGCATGGCACTCTGACCCGCTTTGCCTTATCACGGGTTTAGTTGTTTGGCAGACGCACATTGAAAGGAATGTGCCCGATAAACAGCTCGGGCAGGTACAGATACAGCAGGTAAAGCAAACAGATTGTTGTACTCAGTACATGGCTCCCATGCAAAACTAAACTTGTAAATCAAAGAATCAAACTTTCGGCGACTTGTAATGCTCCGTTCATCTCACACGTCCACCCCTCAAGCTACAGAGGGGATTCAATCCTCACCTTGTTCGGCAACTCGTAATTACGCAATTTTTTTTACCCAGGCAAATATTGTTATTTTGTGCTCCAAAGGTTATTGAGTTCACCCATCCATCCATCCATTTTCCACCGCTTATCCGGGGTCGGGTCGCGGAGGCAGCAGGTCAAGCAGGCTGACCCAGACTTCTCTCTCACCCGCAACATCTACCAGCTCATTCTGGGGGATCCCGAGGCGTTCCCAGGCCAGCTGGGAGATATAATCCCTCCAGCGTGTCCTGGGTCTTCCCCGGGGCCTCCTACCAGTTGGACGTGCCTGGAAAACCTCTAAAGGGAGGCGTCCTGGAGGCATCCTAATTAGATGCCCGAACCACCTCAGCTGACTCCTTTCGACACGAAGGAGTAGCGGCTCGACTTCAAGCCTCCTCCTGATGTCCGAGCTCCTTACCCTATCTCTAAGGCTGAGCCCGGCCACTCTACGGAGGAAACTCATTTCGGCCGCTTGTTTCCGCGACCTCGTTCTTTCGGACACGATCCAAAGCTCGTGACCATAGGTGAGGGTTGGGACGTAGACCGACCAGTAAATTGAGAGCTTTGCCTTTCGGCTCAGCTCCTTCTTCACCAAGACGGCCCGGTGCAACGCCTGTTTTACTGCTGCAGCCGCACCGATACGCCTGTCGATCTCCCGCTCCATTTTACCCTCACTCGTGAAGAAGACCCCAAGATACTTGAACTCCTTCGCTTGTGGTAGGCACTCCACCGGTTTCCGGCAGAGCACCATGGCCTCAGATTTCGTGGTGCTGACTCTCATCCCCGCCGCTTCACACTCGGCTGCAAAACGCCCCAGTGAATGCTGGAGGTCATGGTCCGAGGAGGCAAACAGGACCACATCATCTGCAAACAGCAGAGAGGCTATCCTGAGATCCCCGAACCTGACATTCTCCGCCCCACGGCTGCGCCTAGATATCCTGTCCATGAAAGTCACGAACAGGACCGGTGATAAAGGGCAGCCCTGGCGGAGGCCAACACCCACCGGGAACGTATCTGACTTACTGCCGAGGATACGAACACAGCTCCTACTGCAGGCGTACAGAGACCGGATGGCCCGTTGCAACGGGTCCGGCACACCATACTCCCGCAGCACCCCCCAAAAAAAGCCCAGAGGGACCCGGTCGAAAGCCTTCTCCAAGTCCACAAAGCACATGTAGACTGTTTGCCCTTGCACACTGGTTTGCAATTCAAATGTCCGGCGCAACACTGAGCAAACGCTTCCTTGTTGTATTGAGTTCACCGACTATTCAAATGTCACTTATATGACTCTTCTGTGCAGTGATCTCACCTGTCATTTATTGCCCTGTGCAGACGGCAGGTGAAGATAAGAGGCCTGCTGGACACTTCCTGGTTGAACGAACAACTGTGCATACAGAAAGATCACAGGGGTATAATAACTCTGTGGGGTCACATTCAATAAAGCAACGTGGTGACTCGTTGCAGAGTGATATTACTTCAAAAGGAAAGTCATGATTTTCTACAAGCAGGGCTGATTATTATTTTCATTATCAATTAATCCGCCAACTATCATCCTGATTAATCTACTAATCGTTTGGTCTAAAAAAAAGATATATATATATATATAAGGTGGTTTGTTTTGTCCTAAAGATTAAAACCACAAATATATTCAGTTTACCATCATAGAGGACAAAGAACACTAAAGATATTCACATGCAAAAACATGGAGTGCTGGATTTCTCTCTAAAACGAGGCTTGGACGTCACATTCAGTAAGACGTCCTGATTGTTTCACATCAAGAGGCTATATTAAATCACAAGGACACCGTTTTAGTTTCAATACCCATTACATAATGACATTAGATATTTAATCCTGCAGTGTTGAGAATATGCAAGGGAAGAAGTGCCAGATTAACAACGCGCTGAGGGCAAAGCACCAATCATGAATTGCAAAAAAAAAAGTGTTTTGCAAAAGCACAGAGTGACAGAGTACGCCTTCAATTTAGTTGTTCTATTTAGCCGACTTCACTCTCCAGACAATTCATCCATTCCAGCTCCAACAGATGGAAGGGCTATGTCTATAGCTCTGGGTTATTTAAACACTGCACACCAACATCTTTCATGGGGGAAAACACATAAATACTTTATCCCCCATTTTTCTGCAGTCAAACAAATCATAAATCTCCACATCAACACACAACTTTCTTTACATAATTAGGAGTGTGTGTTTTCCCCTCCTGAAATCGTCCGACCTCCTGGAGCGGCCACAGTCAGGTTACAGTACTAAATGACCTGCTGAGCTCCGAGACAACAGCATTCCTCCTATTGGCCTTATTGCTCCCCAAGACCCATCTAATGAGGCAATTACAGCCAATGAATGGACATTTTAGACCACAGAATATAATAAAAGCTATACAAGGAGGGGGAAAAACCACATTCCAGTCTCCCACAGTAAATAAACTCGCCCCTAGTGCTACCAAAAACAACCTGCGGGATTCAGGCATCAAGCAAAGTGGGAGTCGTTCTGTTCACTCAATGTTCTGTGCTCGTTAAGGGCACACCCCAACAGGTGTTTTCAATTACCTCCACTGATTAGACTGCTGCCCAGGAGAAGGAGGGTGGATTTATTTACCGATAATGCTGTGGCCACACTGGATTTTCCTCATTTCACAGAAGCCATTATGACACGTTGATGTGGGGAAAGAACAGCTGTGACAGATACAGTAATTATGACTTAATTACATTTGGCTGCGTTAATTAAACTCAGCCTGTACACTGACGTGTGGAAGGCAGCTATCCTTAATGTTATTAAATACACCTGTGGTTTTCCTATGCCAAAATGTCTGCCACTCTTGCGTCTGTGCTAGTTAGCTTAGCATAAAGACTGGAAACAAAGGGAAACTGCTAGCCCTCAGTCCAAAGTAAAAATTCAAAAAAACACCTAGTAGCAACTCTAATTTTGACTAATGAATATATATTGTCTTGTTTGCTTAATCTGTAGTAAACACAGGAATAATGATAATTAGCAAAAGAAAGCAAATCACCCTTCTCAAAATGTTGAGTATGTCCTTTCAGGTAAAAGCACTTCACACCCAGCCACAACATGTTTACACTCTGAGTCCGATCAAGTTCTATTCTCTTGCACCTTCATCCTTCTATCTCTGAAAACACCTGTATAGGTTGATATATCAACACGCATTCAATAACCTTCCTCTTGTCGCAGAACATTTTTAACCAATACACTTCGGCCATCCCTGTGGTCCTTGTGCACACAAATTCTGCGCTGACGTCAGCGGGAAAGGCTTACGGACAGCAGGAGCGATTCATGCATGGAGCTCCTGCTGTTACACGGGAAAGTCTCTGACATCATGTCTGGTGATGAAGGAGAAACGGCCCCAAAAAAAACACAAAGTAATATGAGGATGAAACGAATAAAAGGTGTAAGAATCAACAATCTAATACGGCGTGATGAAAGTGAACAGACGTGCCTCTAATCTCTCCTTTTACACCTGCCAGGCTGCTTTAAGCGGCATTAAAAGGACAGTCCAGAAACATGACACGCTGCCTTGCAGAGCGGCAGCGGCATGGCAACAAGGAAGCGTTTGCTCAGTGTTGCGCCGGACATTTGAATTGCAAACCAGTGTGCGAGGGCGAACAGTTCAAATTCACTTCCCCCCACTGACACCAACATGGCTGCCGCTGAAGTCGACAACAAATCCGAGCCGACACAAAGTGCATTTTTCATCTACTTGAGGAACGACCGTGGGATGAAATAAAGCAAGTAAGAAAGTGGACATTCATTTTCAAAAAATGTGTGCAAATTGTCAGGAGCACCGGCCCCGAGCTCATTAATCCAAGTGGAAGTGTCGGTCCATAATTAAGCAGATGAAGATGTCTTGTGTGGTAACAGGTGCGGAATCATTCTGTCTTATGTTACCGTTCTTCAAAATCCGGTAAATGATTGGCCTTTTCAAATCTCACTCAAAATCTCAATTAGTGGTTGCCCACTAATTCCTAAGACACAGACAAAAGGTCTGGGACTTTTGTCCATAAACTTCGGGTCATTTTTCTCCCTGCAGACAGCCGCTAATTCAAACACCTACAAATGTTAAACTGACCACAGCAAACATATTGCCTCGCACCTTGTGAGGCACAATTTTAAATGAAAAAAAAAGAAAAGAAAACAAGGCACACAAAATAACAGATGGCTTGATCACATCCCTCATGGTATCCGATTTTGGGTGCCTGAGCCGTTTTATTGTTGTGCAAAGCTGTTTAAATAAACTCACTGAAGTCGATATGTTTAATTTATTGCTTGAATTACCAGTATGTTTAAAAAACAAAAAGAACTCACACAGCAGTGACTGAATTTCAATTACCCATCATAACTATAAAAAGCCTTACATTTGGGCCCCAAACACACAAAGGGAAAGTTTCACATCTACCTGTCATTTCTATCATTATTCTCCTCTCTCCTGTTTCTCACCCGCTCAATCTGCTCATCAAGCCAGCAGAGTGCAGAGGGGATTTTTCTGTAAAATGAACCCTTGAATAAATGTGACTTAGTTGGCACTTTAACAGTAGAAAAGCAAAACTGCAGCTTTCAATTTTAGAGTGCAAAGATCTCATCTTTCAACATGGTCAACGGCTTTTCTATGTCCACATAGCATACAAACTAGTGTTGCTACATTTTTTTTTAAAGCACACCAGTTGACAGCCTTGTCGTAAAAAACAACACTTCCTGGCATTAAAGCACCAACAGCTTTTGACATTTAATGCATCTTTTCCAAGTGAACGCTGAGTTAGCATTTAGCTGGTGTTATCAACCTGATGATCAATGTAACACAGCCACCCATTTCCACCTTTAACAGTCTTTCAAACTCAGTAATCCCGGGTAAGCGCTTTTTTCCACTGAGAAGTTTGCTTTATGCTGCAGAAAGCTATATCATGAAAATAAAGCGGCAATGAAAAAGAAAATTATAGTTTTCTCCGGAAAACAGTTGTTCTTTGTTAGCGCTATTACCACGTGGATTGTGATTTTGCGGTCCTCCCACCTCCATCTCAGCGGCGCTCTATTGAAAGAACAAAGCGAGTCTAATGTGCTGATAATTAGAGTCCCACCTGCCCCTCAGGCTACATAGACCTCAGACTATGGATCTCCCATTACAGCAGTGCCTCCGCAGACACTAAAAACTCTGTGTTAACTTTGTTTAATTGTCCCGCTTTTGAAACTCATACAGTAGCCTAATAGTACTGATCATTGTGCTCAGGAGTCAAGTGATTTCTAATCTCCATTGTGTTTCCCAGCACCGAGTCTGCCACCGTGGTTAATTTTGGGGGAGCTGATCACAATGGGCTCCTTTTACCGCTGGCAGGGCAGGTTTCCTACCTCAGAGCGAGGGATGAGAGGGGGTTTAGACTACACTCATGGCTTGGCTGAATGGATTTGTTTCTTTCTTTCAAGCACCATTATCGGCAGACAAAATGTAAAAAAAAAAAGAAGATATATAGAAATATATATTATGTTCTGCAGACAATTTTATTTTTTGAAGATAAATTGTTATGAAAATGCCCATCACAAGTTGACGTCCTCAAATGTCTTGCTTTGTCCAAAGCCCAAAGATATGCAGTTCACTATGATATAAAAACAAAGAGATGCAACAAATCCGCTCATTTTAGCTCTGGTGAACTATATTTTGCTTTAAACATCATTGGCAATGAATCTATTATCTAATTATCAAGTCATTCTTTCACACCTAACTTACTTAACAATGGTGTCCTTTATCGTATCAACTGGCATGCTACTTATCAGTTATTTTTATTTACTAAGCCGTCTTATTTTAGACTGAAAACACACCTGAGTCACAAACCCAGGTGTCGAAGCCACTCCAGCTCCGACTGCACACGCATAAAAATAGACATCAAGCCTCCACTTCCTGCCATGTCCGACAGCTGTAAATTACTCTTTTATCCGGCAACATCACGGGCGCATTACTGCGTCCGTGGCCGGCTCCCGTCTCGGTGACAACCCCTCAGCCACACCTCTTCATCAGGGGCCGTGGAACGTGAGAGGGCCCTCCAGCAGACCTGTTAACACAGCGTGTCACGGAGGTACAGTGCTCACATGAACCCTCGAGCAAGACACAAAGGATGTCGTACAAACTGCAACAGCGTTAGAAAAAAAAACTTCTCTTCCTCTCGCCATGGGCCCCTTCTGTAGATTGAACCATTTTTAAACATATAAAGTCCTTATCTGTGATTGTAGTGATGCTTTTGACGTTTTTTGATGGATTTGGATTGAGCTTTCTACCCAAGGCTGACACAAGAGCAGGGGAGAAGATGACATGTAAACATGGATGTAAACAAGTGCAGGTCCCCAAAAGTGTTTTTGCTCAAGGACACGAGGTAACACTGAATGTAAACATTTGCTCGGTTCCAATGAAAACTCAACAAGGCACCTCTCCTGACCCGATTGACTATATTTCCATCTGAGAGTTGTGTTTGTTGTCTCTGCAGTGTTGCTGCTGCCACAGTTGTTTTTCCTGTTGGTCTATATCCCCCCCCCCCCCCCATAAAAAGGTAAAGAAAAAGGAGTCAGACATATGTTTCATGGGGGACACATGACAACACACACACATGACATGTGACACTGCCCCATCCCAATGGGTCCTATAGGGCCACACAATGGTGTAGGTGTGGTGCTGCCAGATAACCAGAGCAGGCTGACAGACACATGACCGTACACACTTTCCAGCCTGCCCTCCGGGGGTCTCGTATTAGTACAACAATAACCTCGGTCAGCCATTTGTCTCCTTCTCGCCCATCTGCGCTACGGGACCTGAAGAGGCCTCTCTGTTCCCCTGACAAAAGAAGGACAATCTGACAACATTTCATCACAGCTGCAGACCCGTCAGTGGCCAAACCCATGGTAAAAAATAACAAATAAAAAAACAGCCCTCTGAATGAGTCTTTTTTTTCTTCTTATTAATTATTTTACATGTATCTATTGCAGGATGGTATTTTCCTCTTAAAGGCCAATAACTGCAAACATGAACCAACTTGTAACAAGGTAGAAACTAACTTAAACCTGCATTGACTTCCTTTACATTTTAAGTTGATATGATTTTTAGCAAACAGTTTACACATGAGGCCAGTTATTGAGCATCATGAGTATTTAATTGGAGTTTGTGTTCCTGGCCACCTGAAGAAGGGAAACATGTGCTTCTCTAGCTGCTATAAAAGCTCCATGATGCAATGGTGACCTCTATGCAAAATACATAATACTTTAGCGGAAAGTCTTTACAGGGATTATTAAATGAAATCCTGCAAATTTCCCCACTGTGGGACTATTAAAGGAATATTTAATCTAATGGATGTCGCTCATGCCAAATGTTCTTATACTGAGCCGCATCACCTTGATATCGATGATCCATATTAATGTGGGGAAATTTTTTTTAATTGTATATGGCATCTTAAGCAGGCCCCTCTCTTTGGTCGGGTTGGGTTTTTGTTACATGGAATGGGTATTTCCATTCCATGTCATTTTGAAGGAGACGGACTCTGATCCAGCAGGCACGGATTCACTCACATGTATATTTTTGTTTCACACAGTATGTAAAATAATAATCACTTGTTTCTTTTATTTTTTCCAGATGACATTACATAAATAATAGAAGAAATAAGTTAACATTTGGCGATGATGGTTATTTCTTACATTAGTTCATTCTGTATGTTAAATATGTTGGATGAGGGTTAAAGAAAACTTCCTGCAATGATGTCATACATTGGAGGTGTAACCGTGGCGGCCTAATGGCTTTCACAAACCAGGATGCCACACCTTATGTTAACCAGCCTAAACTACAGTTTAATGATAATGCCATAGCACAACGATGATGTGCCACACTTTTAAAATGTAAAAAGTTATACTTCTGCATGACGTGATGTCTTGAGCTTATCTCCTGAATAGTCTGACTTTATTACCCATTGAACCCTCGATAATAACGTACCTGGTGGACTTTGTTCAGCTCACATTGTAGCTCTACTTTACCAGCACAATTGGCTTCTTTTGGGCCAAAAATGTATTCCTGACCCCCTTGTTATTGCTTGTAATTCATATTCAGTTCTTATTAAAATATTGCATATAAAAAACTGCCGATACTTGATCACATCAGCTGTGTTCTATTTAAATCAAGTAAGTGGGTTCATTCCACATCCTCTCTTTGCACCTGAATAAGTCAATCATTTCACTGTTAAAAGACACAATTGAATTCCCTGCCCCCTCAGAATGACTCATTCACAGCTATCAGATTAGCATGTGTATTTCACTGAAACCAGCAATAATGGTGAAAGTCTGACATCATGCAAGTACAATGGATGAGGGGGAATTACAGCACAATCCCATTTCCTTTACGGAAACGTGTAAACATCTCAGGTAAAAATCAAATACCAGAAACCAACAAGCTGTGAACTGATTTACAAGTGTGACGCCTTCCTGCTACATCCTTGTCCATTATCTCACTCTCACACCTTCAATAGATTCCAAAGAGTGATAATGATTGAATACAGTAGCATTAGGCTATTTAATAAAGGATTTAATCGGCTTTATTTTTGGAATAGCATTATTATTTTCAAATCTGACAAAGTATACGTTGCGTAATCTTACCAATTCATTAGGATCACTTTTAGCAACATTTTCACAGGTTTTAAGAATGTAATATTTTGTTTTGGCTGATGCCTCCATGAGGTTCCTGATTGCTGCTGAACCCATCTGAACCTGATCTTAAGCCCGTAGCCAAACCAGTTAGTTTATCCTTGCAGAGGTGGGCTGTGTGAAAGGTCATTGAAAGAATGTAAACATCCGAGTAAAAACCAACACCCACAAAGAGTAGTTTTCCGCGGTTAAAATAACAACCAGCCCTACGAAGTAAAAACAAAAACACTACACTTTGCATGCAGTTCCAAACCCAAAGTAGTGCTTTGGGTCTGAAATGTCGTCCAATGACTGCTCATCAATACCCTGCACACGTTTTTTAGTTGCCTCAGAGTGAGAAGGAATAAGGGAGACATGACAAGAGGTCACATTTCAACACCAGGGTAAGTTCACATGTACGGCCCATGGCTCTGTGACCCTACTCTATTTTATAGCCTTGCCCTTTCTATTTGCTTCCTTCTTTGGTTTCTGGCTTTCTTTCTCCTTTAAACTTCCTGCAAACACTCAAGCCCATAACTCATGCCATCCCATATACAATACAACCAACCAAGATGCAGAGATAGCCCAATGGTGTCGTATTCACCGCCACATGTTTGAATGTTTTGTATCCGTGTCAACTTATTAAGTATTACGTGTATTATGTGTCTGAATCAGAACCACATCTGACAAGTTTGGGATCAACATGCACCTGTGTGTGTGTGTGTGTGTGTGTGTGTGTGTGTGTGTGTGTGTGTGTGTGTGTGTGTATATGAATGTATGTATGTATGTATGTATGTGTGTGTGTGTGTGTGTGTGTGTATAAGGTGGACACATGCTTTTTGGTTTGGGGGCCTCACTATAGTGCGTGTGCATGACACCTCCGCGCGCGTCTGCTCTGCACAAACCTCTCTGGCGGGTCTCGTTGGGGCCTCCGGGTCAGACTCCGTGGGTGCGGTGGAGTCGAGCCGGGTCAGCGGGCCCGAACCGGGCGCACAGAGGGGCCAGTGTGCTCCTCCTGCTCCCACCATCTGACCGTTGCACCGCATGAGTGCTTCAGTCTCAGCCACAGCACAAAACACCAGTGTCTGGTTTCCCCACCCCAAAGCAACGCTACCTTTTGTTCCCCACTTTAAATAAAACATGGTCCAGTCATTAGGTAGAAAGGGCCCCTGTGCATAATTCAGGGCCAGGTATCCATTTGAGGAGAGGAGGCTGGGTAGGGAAGGACAATGCAGTTTTGTTTTTCACAATACTGTCAAACAACAGATGTTGCACAAGTTATGTGCAAAGTAGAAATTGTGAAAATGGCAATTAATAGGGGTGATTTGGGTTGCTGTTTTAATCCAGTTTACAATATCCATTACACGGCTGCAACCTGCAACTAACCATCATCTTCCTCATCAATTGATCTGTTAGTTCCATGATGACATTGCATTGCTTGTAACAAGTCCAAACGTCCAAAGGTGTAAACAGAGAATTTTAGTTTTACTCAAATATCATCCATTATAAATTATCCAGAACATCTGAACGTGTCCCGTTATAGCTAAAGATAAAACAATTGCCCCATGAGGAAACCAAACTACAGCCCTAGAAGAAGACATTTTATATATTTGGAAACATTACAAAACTTACATTATACCTAGGCATACTAAGTTAGAACATGATATTACAGGCAAATGAAGTAGCAACAGACTATCTGTCAAATAAAGACGCAACCACTACGACCACTAACGAGGACTGTTTGCGTTTGCTCCTGACAGAGCTGAGCTGAGATCAGTTGTAGCTAATTTAAGGACGTGTATTTTACTCCCAACAAGTATTACAACTTTTAAAAACTACAACCCAAAATAAATATTAAAATAATAAATATTATTATATTCCATTCCTCAGTTTTGGCTGTAACTAGTATGCAACAGGTTGACAGTTGACAACCGAAACTGCAGCGCCGCAGCGATACTGGATGCACCTGCTGCTGCTGCCGAAGTCCCCTTCACGTACCTGCGGATTCCCGGTCACTTCGCCGCTTTCAACTTGTAGTCCTTGTTTCTCTCGGTTGTGTTTCCTCTTCTCGAGTGAATAACAGTTAAACATAAATAAGCATAAACTAAGGGACAGAATTCACTTTTCTTTTCTTCTCGTAGTCGGCAAACGTGCCTCTCCGCCCCCCGGTAATGAGCTTTCCTTTTTCCATCGCTCGCAGTTAGCTTACCTTATTCCCTGGAGGAGGGGGGGTGAGAAGCGGATGAAAGGTAATGGATGACCAAGTTGACCAATCGGATGTAGCGGGAGGCGGGCGCTTTGGGAATACACGACACCCTATTGGTCAGGATGTGTTAATGGCGGAGCAGTGAGAAGAAAAAAAAGGGATTTTCTCTGTATTGTTTTGGTGTTCTTCAGCTCACTGGAAAGAGGCATAAACCCAAACGAAGCAGTGACAGTTTTGCTTGTTTTAGGCTGCTGAACTCATGTATTTTAAGTGAATTGTTTAACAAATTAAACATTAATGCTGTTAAGAAAAATGTGTTCTTTCAATCTTTCAAATAAAAGAGAAAACAAGCAAAAATAAATAGTGAAAGAAAAAGCAGTCTCCAGAAGAGTTAATGTTTTCAGGGCAGTGCAGTGTGGATCGGAAGGAGCTAATCATTCTTAAGAGGCTCTGCAATGCAAAGCTATATAAACTACTTTGAATACCTTTGTTTCATGCACAGAAAGATTAACCAAGTAACATCTATTTATTGTTAAAACAGACAAACAACTGAGGCTGCATTGTTTGGATGGCTCATGGTTCAGTTTAAGAACTACATATGAACATCTTTCCCTCCCGCCACCAGTATACTTGTATTTGATCCAGCAGGAAATATTTGTTATTGCTGTTGAATGTCAGACATATTGGAATAGGTGTTTTTAGGAAGCCTAAAATATATATATTATACCTATTGTATTAACGCCAGGTTCACAATTAGTTTAAATTACATGTACACAATTATGTAATTTTGAGAGAACCATTGTTAAAATACTGTCAAAAGAAACAAGACAGATATGATGGATCCAGTTTCCATTTCTTGTTCCAAAATTATCAGAAATTGTAATCTATATTGTACATTTCCTTCATTTTAAAAACATTGATACGACCTTAAAGTAATTTATTGTACCCTTTTTTTTTTTAATCACCGTCCTAACTGTTCACCCCGCCATTATTTCAATGCCAGTGATGCCACTGCAATCATAACCATCAACGACATCAACAGTGAATGTAATGACAACCCAGTGATAGCCAGGCTGAAATAGATGGAGACAGCAATAGCAGTAGCAACTCATGACCACTTGGTGGCAATTTATTCACAGAGAACTGAAGCACAGGCCGGCTCCTGTTGTCAGAATAATGTGTGAACACTTAGTGACACTAGAATACAGCTCAAAAGGTTGGTTAGTACACTCCATTTAGCAGTTACCAAGTACATTTACTTCAATTATTGTACTTTACTTGAGGCATTTTTATTTCATGCCACTTTATACTTCATCTCTGAGGGGAATATGATACCTTTTACTCAATTACATGTAATTAACTACTGTAGTTACTTTGAAAATTAAGTTATTACAAACAAAACCTATGAGTTTAGGAAATTCAATGAATTGCAAAATGTTACAATTCTACTTCAAATTCAAAATGAGCTGACATTTACTGCGTCTACATTACATTACATTTCATTTAGCTGACGCTTTTATCCAAAGCGACTTACATGATAGACAGTAGACACAGCAACGGTGAGCAATGAGGGTTAAGTGTCTTGCTCAAGGACACATCGACATGGACTGGCTGAGCCGGGGTTTGAACCGCTGACCCTCTGATTGAAAGACTGACTTGCTAACCACTGAGCCACAGTCGCCACAGTCTAATCAACTAATATGGAAGAAAATGCTATTTAGTCATTTCCAACTGAAGTCTGCCTGCACAATGTTTAGATGGCGTTGCCTGTATGCCGTATGGTTGGCCTTTATGAAACGTGTTAGTTCATTTCCATGAGTTTCGTGAGAAAAAGAACACATGTGTAGCCTCCAGTAGCACTATGGACTATATCAGGATGCAGACCGTGTGTTTTGTTTTACATTTTTTATGGTTTAATAAACTATGTAAACAAATATGTTTCTGTCTGAATTAGGCAGTCAGGAACCTTTTACTTATGTATAACTTTGATAACCCCTTAGCTGAATTAAATATCTGGTCAACAGGTTCAGACGTAGCTTCAGATATGAGATGCCTCGAGCCCTCTTTTGCCTTCTCCAAAACTAAATACTCTCTTGCTGCGACAATAAAATGAGTAACACTTAATTAAACATATCCATATATATTTTATTCTCAATACGGCAAAATACAAAGAATATTCAGGACAGACTCTCATTAGTCACAATTAATACTCACTTCACAAGAATGCTTTAAATTACATAACCTAAGTTTGAAGATCAAACTCAATGAGTACCTTTAATCATATTGCATCCATCATATATAGCATCTCTATCATCAGTTCTCTTAAAACTAATCCAATTTAGACTATTGTACATAGTGTATGCTGCTGGTCTCACTTTAGAGACGACTTTTAGAAAAAAGATGTTATACAACATACTGTATAAACTGCTACAACTGTTTTGACCTGTAGAGAAATACCTCTGTTTCAAAAAACATGTTGGACCAATTGTTCAAAAAGGACACATAGTAAATACATCTCTCTCTCTCGCGCTCGTGAGGAGGAAACGGACGTGGTTTTACATAACGGACTGTACAGACCATCCATCCATCCCATGAGATCAACAATATACATTTCATGAAAAGTACACGCCTCCATATCAAATACAGAGAAGACAAAATATTCACACTTGGATCTAGAGACAATGATTATGTGGCGACCATGATACTGGGAGACAGTGAAGCAGAAGACAAAGAATACGAGCACTGTAAGAAAAGGACTGAGAAATAAAGTTGATATACTGCGTTAAGAGACTGGGATGTACTCTGTAACAGCTTGGAAGAAGAGAACATAAAAGCCCACAGAGGGGTGGGGGGAAATGTGCATAAAGTATCTCACAAATGTATTTACAGCATTTTTTAATTTCAATAAAAATGTCAACCTGTAGTAGAAATTCACCCTTAAAGAAATGTTATATTTACAATTTATACATTTGTATTTAAATAGAAACATGCAAGTGTTAACATCTTCCTACTGAATGTAAAAAAAAAAGAAAAAAAAAGGAGAAAACTCATCTTACCCTGGATTCTTTCAAGTTAGAATTAATATTAATTACTACTTACAAGGAAATCTCATTAACAACCCCAATACATTTACATCTTCCTCATTTCATATAATGGTACTCCTTAAAATGGCAAAATAGAAAGAAAAAAAAACTATTAAGCAAAGGGGCAGAAAAATAAATAAGTGTGAGTAGCAAACTGTTAAAAATGTATCTAATGCTAAATTTTGTACATTTGACTACATGATAGTGTAGGGAACACAAGGCGCGGACCTGTACTTACAAAGTGTACCAGTGTATGAAGACGTTGACTGGGCTGGCAAAATCCACAGAGGAATCCCCATGAGAAAAGTGGCCTCCAGCTTTAAGTACAAAATGGCTCAAGCCATCTGTGTTTGGTTATAAAAACAGATCTATATACACATATTTACTAAACCAGTACACAAAATTGCAAAAGCTAAAGGCATTGGACACTTCAGTTCAACAGGTTTCTCACTGAGGCGAAAAAAAGAAGCAGGGGAAAAAAATCCCAAGCCAAAACATTTTTCCACAGAAACGGATCCTTTTTTTTGTTGTAAAAATCCTGCATAGATTAAAATAATACCCCCTCTGGCTTTCTCTTTTTCAAGTGCCAGAGGAAATAACAGTATCCCCTCCTACAATTAAGGCCAGGGAGTCAGTGAATTAAAGAAAAAAAAAAAGAAAAAAAAAAAGAAACCTGGGTCAAATGGTAACATTCTTATGGTTTGTTTTACCTCGAGATGAAAAAAGGTGTAAGATGAAGTGACAACACAGAAAACGTATGTTTGAAAATTGAAGAACAGATTCAGAAAGTAACAGACTATTACAGGCCTGAAAACTCCTGGCACTTGCTTCTTTTCCAAACTTGTCCAAAACCAGCCACTAATAGTTTCCATGAATACCATTTGACCCAGGCTTAAATGTTTCCAGCATGTTTTAGGAGGAAGTGAGCTTGAAAGAAACACACACAGAAAAAGCACAGTCCTTCATGTCATTGACCATTAACAAACACCCGAATGTCAACTGAACTCTTGGGTGCAATGTTAACATCTTCATTCAAAAACCAATGCCATCCCCATTTCCCCTCGATGACAACCAGTATAAATAAGAGAAATGTATATTACTGGACAGCTGGCATACACTGCAACTCGGTCGTCTTTACCCGCCTCGCAACTAGATGACACGTTTCTTATCTACCGTCTTGTAATACAAATAGGATTTAAATTTAAATAGAATGAAATGACATACACAAACAAATACTTTGCATCTCATAACCCTTGGTTCAACCCTGTTTTAAAAGAATGCATTTGAAAAGTTATACTTCTGCTTGGCCAGAGGAAGAAAAAAAACTGCTTGGTATATAAATAAAATCTATATTGGCCGTTATACTTATTTTTCTTCGAAATATATAATGATAGTTTTAAAACTCTTTGTTCTATAAATGCAACACTGATGAGTTTGCCTCTAAATATTTCCTTACAGATGAACTTACTTTTGTTGTGCCAAATTAGTGGTCACTCAGGCTCCGGTTTTATAAACTGAACTGTAAATAACTGCATTGTGTGTGTGTGTGTGTGTGTGTGTGTGTGTGTGTGTGTGTGTGTGTGGAAATGATCTTCAATACTTAAGACACTCCCTGCTGTTCCTTAGAAAAATACACTCTGAGCAAATAAGGGATCATAAACAATGAAGAACACTGTCTGGAAGTCGCACTTCCTCGAGGAAGTTTCGATGAACAATGTCGCTACAAGTGTAAAAACATTTCATAGGAAGAGGCTCGTATTCTGGAGCAAATCTCTTAGAGAGAACATTGACGAGATCAATTGAATTAAGGCCAAGAGTCTAGAAGCCCCTGCTAGCGGCACCTACAGGCCATGCTGCTCCTTGCATTAAACCAGACCACAGTGGTTTGAGCAAGCTTACCAACATTCAATTTCCTAGCAGGGCTAAAATTAAGTTTGTGATTCTGGAAAATAAAAAAATGACACTGTTAAAACTAATACGCTGATCGATAAAGAGGACATTTATAAATATGTGTGTGTGTGTGTGTGTCAGAAGTATTAATCTGCTGTGCACAGTAGCCCTTCCTACAGTCCGTTCTTAATTATTGTGGGCATGCTCCAAGATTAATAAGCTCTAGCGCCTGGAGACTCTGCAGGAAAGATGAATCCAGATGGTGTGATGTCGCTTCATTTGTGGCCAACACCATCTTTGCTCTAAAGTGTGTTAACAGGACTCGACTTAAAACTCAAAGACTGCAATCAAAAACATGAATGTTGCCAGCTTCCATCAACTGTTAAATATTTAAAAATGCATACAATTTGTTAAAGCAAAAAAAGAAAAGAAAAGGAAAACATGATTCAGATATGATGGGTGGCTGTTTGTTTTCCTGTCACTCACATACAAGGCACAAAAATGATAAAGAGAAACCTTCATTTTAAAGCACCTTTGGTGTTTATGGGAGGTACTTTGGTGAAACAAAGCCAAATAAAAAGTTAAAAGCCAAAGTAGCCTAAAAACCAAACCCCATTGTTAAGCATTTTTCATAGCAAATAGTTCACCCAGCGCTTCCATGCCAAAAAGATAGAAACATGGCAAAGGTTGTAAGAATGCCGATATATGAAGCGTGGCAATAAGCTTTTTTTTCTCTCCTGTGCTGCAGTTTTCGATGTTTCTCCCTGTGTGGTGCTGTCGACGGTGTGAGATGCTCTAGATTGCTCAGTGTTTTTGGCAAGCTGGTATAGAAAATGGACACAGTGTTGGAGATATGTCTGAGAAGTTCACCACGTGTGTGTGTGTGTGTGTATGTATATAGAGGAGTAGAGGTGGACTGTCTGTGTGTGTGCATACAGTACATCATTGTATGTGTGTCTGTGGGCGCATGCGTGACTGTCTTTGAGCACATGTTCCTTAACTCAAGAAGCTGAGGTGTGTGTGTGTGTGTGTGTGTGTGTGTGTGTGTGGAAGCAGCGAGCGGGGAACGAGTCCTTGCTAGGGAATAAGCTTAGCGTCCAGACGGAGCCAGTGGAGGCCCTGCCGCGTGTAACGCACCAGTTCTGTCATGCTGCTGGTGTTGAAGATCAGAGGACCCATCACCTTGTCCAACTCCAAGAAGAACTCTGGGAAAACAAAAAGACCAAGCGAGAATCGTCAGCGTCAATTTGAAAGCCTTGTTTTCCTGTTCACTGTTGCTTAATAATAAATGAAATGTTTAGTCTATAAAATGTCAGAAAATAGTGAAATGGGTGTCTTAAAATTGCTTCTTATATCCAACCAACAGTTCAGAACTCAAAGATATGCAGATTTCACATATGCTGATATTTAATTTAATGTTGATCAACTAATCGTTTCAGCACTATTAAATTGTTAATATTCATAAGGTGTTCTAGCTAATCCCCGTAGTATTCAAAAGCTAGTAGAGAGGGGAAAGGAAAGGAGAAGACACACAACTGATATTAAACAGTCACACTGTATATTTCATTTTGAAACTAATAGTGCTGGAATTGTAGGAAACTTACAGAATATGAGTATTATTGTGAGAAATGGTGAAACAGTACAACATGTGGGATCCAGTCAACATACTAAAATAAGTCATAAAAGCAAAGGGCGATGCTATAATATTACAGTATTTGGAATGAGACTCTAGTGGGCGTACTTTTCAGTGTAGCGATATGTCAGGAATTCCCCTTTTCATTTGGTTCCTCCACTTTTAACAGTCCGCCAGTTTTATACTGAAGCATTGAGTTGGTTCGATTTATAATAAAAAAAAAAAAAAAAAGGTAGTTTACCTTTCTGCTCCTTGGATAGTTGCTCCGCCTGGTCCCAGACCTCGGTGGCGTACAGGAAGTTGGAGGTGACCTGGACGTAGCTGGCAGCCATCTGGTGGATACGCTGAGGTATGGTCACAGACGAGCTGGCGCTGCTGCTGCTGACTGACGAGTAGCCACCGGCTGTACCCGGAGACAGTTTGGGCGACACTGGAGAGGGCATACCCGCCTTGCTGATGTTGGAAACAGAAAAGAGCCTGGTTATTTCTGGCTGAGAAACGGTTTGGTGCATGCCAAACGGTTTTGGCAAAAAAGCACCTGTGAATACACGACCGTTAACCAACTGAGAATCAGCCCTGATAGTAGTATTTATGGAAATGCAGCCCAAACGACTCAAGAGCGTCCAACTGTTCTTCATAACATGATAATAACGATAGGTGCCAATATAAAAAAAAAAATAATAATATTTGATTTTTCAGTAGATTTCATAACTTTCTGTGAAATTCTAGAACTTTTAACCATTGAGAAAAAGTCAAACTTATTCCCTCTCAACATGTGCAGGAAACAGATGTCTCCTTTACGATTATGTTTCATCTCCAAAACAGCGAGGAAGGAGATGACTTACTTTCCAATTCCAGGAGAGGGAGCCTGGGTGTTACTCAGAGAATTCTGTCAAACAAAATGAAGGGGAAGAACATTATGTACAAAGCAGGTTACACATTCACATAACAAATAATAAACTACATGAACGGAATTCATATTGCGTTTGTTCGGTTTTGAAGGTTCGCCAAGCCAAACATGATTTCAGCTTCCAGGAATCTAAAAGTACCTTTAAGTGTTCAGTGAGTGTTTTGGAGTATTTTAGTGCGCTGTCTTTCCTCAGCTTGAATAACCGCAGGTAGAGGAGCGACTGGCAGCGGAGGCTGGAAAGAGAAAAAAGGTTCATTTTGATCTAAAACATGCAAAGAAAACAGCAATGACCAGAGATCGGGGGATCGCTTGAATGCACGACCCTCCTTCCAGTCAAATAGCGAAGGTTTTGAGGATTGTTGGTTGAAGGCTAAGGACAGGACCACGCCTCTTTAAATGAAATACATCCGCTGCTGTCAGACAGGGTACTTACCAAAGCACAGCTAGCCTCTTGTCTGCGGAAGTAGCATCTGGGGCCAGGTAGCTTTTTAACTTCATAGTGTATCTGAAGACACAGACAGATAGTTTTTTTTGTTTCTTGGAGAACCAACTGTTTAGGTCATTACAGAAACATTTATTTTAATACAAGTTACATGTAAAACACCGGCTTTCTGTTAAAAAGAGTACTCTGCACTTCTATAACATTAACTTACAATGGCAGAACCAGGAATATCATCTTTTTGATTATTTCTTGCCAAAATCTGCTGCCTACATTACCCACAATCAAACTCGACCACCATCAGTTCATTTGGGTATCGCGTGTGTTTTGTTAGTAGGTAAAGTAGTCTCACACCGCTGACCACAAGCAGAGATGAGGATCCGGCTACAGAGGTCTAGTAAGCTCACTTCTTTCTAACTCCACATCCTGAGGTTAGTTTTCATATTCAAACGTGTAGTCTTTAGCCACAACTGACGCCGACTCGCGTGACATCGCTGAAGGCAATTCGAAATACGCAGTGGTACCACACAGGAGCCGTCAACATGTTGATGTGTACAAATGGAGGAGGTCCCCTCTAAATTGTGACAGTTGGAAAAAAAAGTACATTTGTCCTTACTTGATAAGCTCCACCGTTTCAGCATACATGGGGAAGGGAGACTTTGCTTCTTGAGCGCTCTTCTCCAGAGCGTTACCACATTCAATGAAAGACACCACAGCGTCCAGGTAGTACACCGCCTTCTCAAAACGGTCCAACTGTAAGAGAGGTAACAGGGACACAACCATGATATCACTGATGGCGGCGCATCCCGAGTTAGTGAGCCTGTGCTGGTCTAATGGGGCTTTTCTTTCTGAAACTGGCACAGCAGTGCACACCTAAATGCAGTTCACATCATTTGTCATTGTTTTGGCATGGCCATGTTGCATAACTCTCATGGTCTGGTGTGGAATACAATACACTCTTAATAACAGCAGCAACAACTAATTTATGCATGTGTTGACCTTTAAATGAATGTATAACATCATAGATGTGGACTGTAGTGTGGGTTTAAAAACAAAATATATTTTCAAACATACTGCTGAAAAACAGAGCAGAGAAAGAAGAACTTTTGAGACTGTGTCTGAGGTAAATGTCCCAGTAAATACAATAAATGATATATAATCATATAAATGTGAGCAATAAAAGGAAATGTTTAAAAATTTAACAGTGTTGCTATAACAATCATTAATCTCCATGAAAACCTTGCCAGGCTGTTTGACACTAGGTCCAAACCTCGTTTAACAACCTCTCCTCTCCTCTCACTGCTTTGCATGCAGCACCTGACACTGCATCATCTCAATTACACATGTAAATAGGCATGAAGCTCACGCTCTTACCAGTGCATCTGCATTGTGTTTCAGTTTCTTGGCCTCTTGTAAGTAGTGATCTGCCGAATGGACCCTGAAACAACATTATTAAACAGGTTAAACTGATTTAATTACTTCTCTGAACCAGCATACATTTTCACTGGGCACAGATATACATGAAAACAACAGTTATTCTTCCATTAAATCAAACCCACGAAACAGAGAAAAAAAGAGGCAAGACTGTTCTTTCTTTACCTCTGCATGAAAAGGACACAGATTCCCCACAGAGAGCCTTTTAAAATGTAAATGTACGTCATCTCTCCTGCATGCAGGCACATCTATGCATGACCTCCCCAACCTCCTGCAGCTTTATGCATCAAAGGCAACCCTAGATCCCCACAGCAGTTCTTTCTGCATACCCTGCTGAGGGGTTATCCACAGTGGAAAGAGCTCCTCTTACCTGTCCTCAAACACCAGCTTGGATCTCTGAGACTTGGAGCCGTCCGTGGAGAGCGGAGGCACAGCCAGCTGGTTATCGCAGCCCTTTGAGGATTTCTCCTGCAGAGACAGCAAGCGATAGGGAATAAAGTTTCAGGGGAAAAAAAGGGGCCTGCTGTTTGAAGTGGAGGATAAAAATGGAGAAAAGGGCGAGATTGAGGGTGTCTGGAGAAATGTTTTGTGCAGTATGGATGTTGGGCATATACAATTATATATATATATATATATATATATATATATATATATATATATATATATATATATATATATATATTCACGCGACAGCAAATGGCTGGGATAAGGTTACACGCACTCACCTTGCCGTCGCGTGTGCTGCGCCCCTTGTCCTCTCCTTTTCTGTGTTTGGAGGTGGAGTTGCCCTTGGTGCTGTGGCTTCCCTCCTTTCCACTTCCTGTCCCGCTAGACAACGAGGTGGAGGACTGGCTGACTGTCCTCTTTCGACTCGGATGCTCTGCCTTGGGCGTCCGCTGAAGCCCTGACATGGAAGGCGAGGGGACTGGCTCCTCTTTCTTCTCCATAGACCTTTTCGACCTGGTGGGATATGAATCGGCATTGTAACGCTTATCTTTTTATCATTTAAAAAAAAAACAGGCCAGTCTTGTTGCAGTACCGTATTCCACATCGCAAAATATTAACACTCAAAAAATTAAATATTAACATTACAGATTAACAAAGATTATATCAGAGATGTCATTATTATGAAGGTTAGTAGGTGCCGCTTAAAGAGCCAATAATGTAATTAAGCCATTTCACTGAGCCTTTCTACTTGTTATAACTAGAGTTTACGGGTTTTTTTTGTGAATTGTAAGAATAGTGCAAAATAAATCTGGCAGGCTTCAGGTTACCTGTAAATAAATGAAGTACTACTGTGCAGTGTTTTAGTGTGAAAAATAATCAGAAGGAAAAGGAAGGATACCCACTCTTTACTGCTGTTTTTATGATGAGATTGGGACTTCTCCTCTAGCTTGCAACGCTTGATCTCTGGCTTTGTGCCATCTTCATCGTTCTAAAAGACAGAAAGGTCGCAGGAAATTAAAAGACACATTCAAGGATTTATTGGTGTGTGTACAGGCCTCTGTAGGAAGGGATTTGATGACAAAGACATTTGCAACCCAGCACTTGAACTCATGAAGTGCAGTACAACCTTCTGCCAATGCTTAATGGTTCCCCAACTCACTGTTACACCCAAACATAGCACTTAGATTCAAAGCCTTTCTTTGGTAGTTTCCCAGCTATGGTGACATTTTATGAAACAAAAAGGGAACCATCAGTACGTCCCTGAGGGATGTAATAACAAATCTATATAAAAAGCAGTTTAATCTTTTTGTAATGTTGTTTTTGTCATTTAACTATTATTTTAGGTCAATTTGCTTGTGTTCACAAGACAACATTGAAGAGCAAGCCAAAAGCTGTATAAATAAAAAAAGCCATCCCAAGCAAGTGGTTCACTCATTGGTCAGGAATGTGACCTGGGAAGAATTGACTCAAAACAGTTCCTTGCATCATGCCAACATGATGCAAATATCTTAATAAGGATAGTTGTTTTGTCTCTAGACAATCTCCGCCCGCTTGTGTCGACATTGGCCCAAACCAATACAACCGTGGGGGCGAGACAATTTCGAATTGCTCCAGACGAGCTAGGTGTGAATAACACCACCCTTTTCAAAGCAAGACACGTTTTGTTTTAAGATTGATCAAAACAGCAGATAATAAAGAAAAATGTGCTCTATCCAGTCTCATACCTTGTGTTTCCTCTTGGCCTTGCTAGAGTTCTTCTCAGAGCTCTGTTTGCTGAAGTCTTTGCTGTCCCTGTCTAGAGAGTCGTCCCTCTCCACTTTTATCTCTGCAGGCTCCTTGTAGGGCCGCCCTGGGATCCTAGACAGCAAGCTGAGATCTATAGGAAATGGAGGAAAAGGAAGGGAAGGGTACGGTTTAATTTGGTCCAAAGAAAAGAAAAGCTTCCGGTCTTGTGCACTCCAGCTAGACAAGTGTGAAACAAGTGCACAGCATACAGAGAGAATTTGTGCAGCTTTGACTAACCTATCTTCACTAGTAAAACCTGGTGCTGGGGCTGCCTTGTAGGGTAGCGCTCCTCAGGGTCACTGAGAGGAGACAACAGCTCTTTTTCTTCCATTGGAGAAAACACACACACGGGGGTCCTGATACTCTCTGTGTACTTGGGTGTCTGCGACGAGGACGGGATGCTGTCATTCCCCTCAGAGTCCGACGATGAAGAGTCCGTGTCGACAAACTCCCGAGACTTCTGGGATGTCTTGGTGGGTGCCTTGGCCTTGCGTTTATCTGCCGTGGGGACAGCAGCCGCAGTGGGCCTCGGAGAGGATTTAGGTTCTTTTTTTATGCTTGGTTTGCGGGAACCCTTAGTAGCAGCTTTAGGTCGATGAGGAGGTATCTCTGGAGCCGGCTCACTCTCCACCCTCAGTCCTCCCTTGGGTTCCTCCACCACCGGGGGCTTCTCAGACTTTTTGGGCTGTTTTTTACCAACACTCCTTCGTGGATTTGTGCCACCCTCACTCTGGGCGGGGGATTTTTGCCGACCGCGGCCACCCTCCGCACCCTTTTGTGCCGCCCGTAGGTCCCTGCTTGGGGTGGGCGCCGCTGAGTCTTTTGAACCCCCTCCCTGGCTACTATAGCCGCGCCCTGAGCCATTATCCCTGCCCTCTTTTTTGCACTTGGTTGGAACATTGTCCACTGGAGAGGCTGGAGAGAACTGCTTGGCCTTCTTGAACCAGTTGTCCAGCTGCCACTTGTTGGCCATGGGTTGTTCAGGCTGAAGGGGAGCAGGAGAAAATTATTGGATACATGTATGAAACCTAGTCAAACATAAAAGATGACAATTGATGCCATGCAACTATTACAACCTAAAATAAGAGTGGACAGAGAGCGGAACAGTTCAATTGAAAATCATGGCCGAGTACCAAATCATCACTAAGTAGCACTTGAGCTTTGCACAAAGCGACTGGTAAGTCGTTACCTCAGGAGAGGCGGGCCGCGGGTGCTCATTGGCTTCGCTGTCGGTCGTGCTGCTTTCACTCTCGCTGTCGGAGCCCGAGCTGCTCTCTGAGCCGCTGTGGCTGCTGGAATCATCCCTCGATTGCTCCGCTCCTTCACTGTTATTGCTGTTGTCACAGGAAAAAGTGTAAAACGGCATTATACTGTGTGCAGAAGGTTGTTTTACACACTGAAGCATGAATACAAATAAACCAATGTGTGTAAAATCGTGTTCAATACCAGACACATGTCTTTGCTCCACGTGAATATTTGAAGTGTTCAATATGCTGATTGATGGCAACACTTTTACAGATGAGGATTATGCTGAACCACTAAATATAGATTAGATTTTTTCAAACGGTTCCATATTTGATTTTTCAGCTGTACTCTTCCAGAATTCGGAATTTTCCTCACAATGCAGTTATTGTCATTGCTAACACTCACTGTTTGATTTTGTGTGAAGGTGTGGATGTAATGTGTGCAGAGGTTGATTCTATCCCCCGTAAATGTACATGTGTTGTGGTTTACCTTGCGGAAGTGTTCCTTGAGGCATTCTTTGCAGAGCCCTGTTCTCCATCACTGTCCTCACTGCTGCTGATTTTCAGGTCATCTGCAAGTACACTGAGATAGAGGAATGACACTATATTAAATATTTGTGTTTCACTACAGCAGCGTAAATGGTGGCTCAGTCTACATAACTTAGTGAGGTCATCTATGCCGGTCTGGTTACTTATTGTTTTTTTACCTGGTCATGACTGTTGTCTAAATCAGTAATTGGAAGACTGTAAACATGGGCTTACAATGAGAAAAGGAGGAAGGGAGGAAAAGATTGAGCACTTACGTGGGCTGGTCATCGCAAGCTTTGGACTGGTGGCTGCTTGAGCTCTTGGACGAACTACCTCGCTCTAAAAAACAAACAAAACTCATGAGAAATAAATATATATATAAATATATATATATATATATATATATATATATATATATATATATATATATATATATATATATATATATATATATATATATATATATATATATATATACACACACACACACACACACACATATTTAATGTATATTGGGTTTGAATCAGAAATGAGTGTTGTACTCACTGTGCCCGCTTGGGAAAGGGTGAGAGTCCTGAGGTAAAAAATAAAAAACATTCTGAATTATTTTCAAACCCAAACGATTTGCCTGTTTTAACAATCAATGACGAAAAAACTAATCAATATGAAATGGAACTCCTTGAGTTTATGATGTTCATTATCACAGAAGGTTAGTTTCAGTGTTAGTTTCACTATCAGATATTAATCGATCAATTATCAATGAAATATCAATCCATAGCTAGTCCTAGCACTTTATACTACCAATTAGACGGCCACAAAAATGTTTCTCTGGTTTGGTTGCATTTCCTGTCTAGGATCTGTTTTTCGCCTAACAAGACCCATCACAACACATGACACATAATTGGAGTCAAACAGTAAACAGAGGGACCGCTTCAATGCTGACCTTGGTGGGGAATGGAAACTTGGAGGGCTCCGTTTTGCAGGGGGTGTGGATGGCTGTCAGCGGAGGGGGCCACGACTGAGTCATTTCCTGAAAGAAAGAATAAACACAGACACAGGGAAAAATGTGAACATTAGCGGTAAGGTGCGAGTGCAAAGGGCTCTTTCACTGACTCGAGCAATAGGTTGTTTTTTTCCCCTCTGATTACTTCTTATGATCCATTTTAACAGAATACAATTACCTTCAGAATCTCATCGACACAGTTGGCGTCACCAGATCCCTAAAGACAGAAACATCTTGTTTAACACGTTTTCATAATCTACATGATGGTCACTCCTGCAGGTGGGAGGAGGAAGAGTCATTCTTAAGGCATTTTATTAGACCTACGAGTTCATCCAGACCAAGTGCAACATGCTGCGAGGTAATCTCTTCCAGTTATTACATCATTATGAATATATTAACACCACTCTGCCATTCTTAGTCAATAAAGTATATATACAATGACTGCTACTATAGATTTCTCCCTTAAGTGCCACACATTAACATATAATTTATGGGAAGCCCATTGACAAGCCTTACCTCTACAGGCTGTGAGGGGATCTTGAGTTTGGAAAGTGAGGCCTTGCTGTTGGACTTCATCTCTCCCATGGTGCTGCTGTGCGACTGTCCACTGTAGCTTTCTGCTTGTGAGCTCTTGGGTTCTGCTGTTTCCTGGCCGTCCATAGGCCGCACATACGCTGTGGGCTTCTGCAGCATGGAGCCGGGCTTGGACATGAGAGAGGGGGGAAAAGCCTGATTCGAGAGCTGTCCAGTGGGGAAGGCGGTGTGAACCCGTGAGGGAGAGTCCCAGTTGGCCTCTCTGTCTCGTGGGGACTTGGAGCGGTAGCGCTCCTTGCTGTGATGCTGCTCGGCAGACAAGGAACTCCGCAAGTGGCTGTTGCTGCTGGAGGAACTCAGCGAGCCCTTGGCCGGACTCGATGTGTGCGACTTCGAGTGCTCCGACCCTCCGCTGTGTTTACTCGACTTCTTTTCCCGCACCTCCCCTCCGTGTCTTTGGCTACTGCTGCTGCTGCCGCTACTGCCACTGCTCCTCTGGCTACCGTGCCCGCCCTGGAGTCCTGAGCGTTTCTGGGACTGGGATGAAGATCCACCTGCTGCGGGGCCAACAGGAGTCCACTTGCTGCTCTGGCTGCTGCCACCGCTACCGACGCCGCGCTGGTCCCCGCCAAACAAAGGTGGGCCCGATTTCTCCTCGGAGGAAGACGAGCTGTTAGATGGTTTACCGCCAAGCTTAGGAAGTGTGTCACCAATCGGCTCTTTCATCTCGTCGTAATTGCCCAGCATGCTCTGAATACGGCTTGACAGTTTATCTTCCTTGCTGGACTGAAGAGAGAAGCAGAGAAAGGGGGAGGGAGAGGTGGGGAAGAGGACAGTGTGATGATGAAGGAAAAGAAAATATAGAAAAAGACAGCCATAGAGAAAGGAGAGACAGAAAATTGGTTGAGAGAGAAACAGAGAGGAGAGAAGAGGGGCAGAGAAAACAGTCATTATGGGCACAAGTTCAACACTTGGGTTAATTGCTTTGCTTTCTATCAAAATGGAGAGAAAATGTATTACTCCAACAAAGAAAAACTTTAACAAATCACAAAAATATGCAAAATGAGCATAATTCAAATGCAGATTTACATCTTGACACAAAGTAAGAAACGAATTATATCCTGAACCATGTGTCATCAGTTTTACATTTAAAATAATTGACTTTGAGATCATAATCGACTGAACATGGAGATCTGTCAATCATTCAGTTAGCTCATTCAAAATGGGGCCCCCCCCTGATCAGTCCACACCCATCTGTTAACACAGATAAGTCCACCCATAATTCCACCACAGAAGGTTAATCAATCACTTTAAAGCCACAGGTTCCAGCCGACCTGCTCGCAATCAGCCCGTGACAGTCTGTACAAAATATCCAGTTTCACATGAAGCGTTGGACCTCTATTATGTTTGACAGCTTCACACACACTGGGTGAGGAAACACAAGCAGTTATCTGTTGCAGGAAACGTTAACTAGCTTGGTCATAACATGCACAACCACTACCGCCTGCTAGCACGGCCTGGCTCACACGTGTGTAGTCGGTGAAGTGGAGCGTCATAGTACGAAGATAAATGGTGCGTTGTATTATGATTGTATTAAAACATCCAGTGGAACAGAAACACTGCAACTTTTTGTGAATACAAGTACTCAATACAAGAGGGTAATACTCAGGCTTATCACACATACTGGCACATATGTTGGTGTAAAAGTAAATTATAAACACCTCAATCATTACACAGTTGGTTCATTGTTCTGAAAATAGTGTCTAAACAGAACACCTACATATTGCATTATACAGCCTTGTCCGTCTGCAGAAACGCTCTCACAAACCTTTTTAGGAACTTTACTTCCATGTTGACCTTTTCGCCTGCAAAAACGACAAACTAAGGCATTAGTTTTGAATCTGTTACCCATCTAATTTGCCAAATCTTTGTGGTTAAAATGCAGTGAAAAAGGCAAACATGAATGTGATTATTGGATTTTTGTTATGTCCTTTTCTTAGTTTCTGGGGCTAGTTAGATCTTGCCACAATAAAAAAAAAATAAAAAATAAAAAAAGATATGCATTTATATATAGTGCGTGTGTGTGTAGTGTATCAAATATATCAATATCAATATTTAACAGATAACTGTGTGCTCATCACTCTGTGCAGCAGAGTTAAAAGTGTGTGTGAGCCCAGCACCATAAAAATGTTACTGCTTTGCTGGTCTACATCTGGGAGGCCCCAGCTGCAGCTGCGCGCACACATGGCCTATAATGCTGAACACAGTAAACTTCCACTTAGTGGAGCATGACAGAGAGGGTTGGGTGGGTGGGTGAGAGGTGGGGTTGGGGTGGGGGTGGGGGGGACTGAAAGTTACATAAGACATAAGCAGGAGACGAGAGCTACAAAGTGTAGTAAAGCCAGTGACTCGAACTGTAGTCCGTTTCTGCATTTATTTCTGAAGACAGAGACACATGTGCTGCAACTGCCTTTTATCCTCTCATGCAAAAGGTCAAGGACTTTTCCCCCTTCTTCAAAGTCAGCGTTTTATCTCCCACTTTGTTGCGGTCCAAAACACACAGGTCCGCACTCCTCACTCACCTCTGGTCTCCTTTCTATTCCCAACCTGTCAGGACACATTCCTCTCCGCCTCTTTGATGGCCAACTCAAGCTCAGGAGAGTCGCCCCTTACCTCTGCACAAATCTGGTTAGTGGCAAAGATTAGACCAGTTCAGAGAACTCAAATCCTCTTTACAATTATACTGGCTGACCAGGGGCATTGAGCTGGCTGGCCTACATCTATATGTATCTGTGAGCACAGGAGGAAGACATGATCTTCTGTTTACCTTCCCCAGCTGCACTACAAAACAGCTAACCAAAGGCAGGTGTTGACAATTCAACCGACTCTTTTGTATCTTGTGCGGAGTTAGTCAATAGCTGATTATCTGACAGCCAACCATTTTTTTGTTTAAGCCAAAAGCTTGGAAAAACAGCATTTTTAAATACCGGTGATTAACGTAATCACATACTATATTGCAAACAGATCAGCCAATTAAAGCTGGAAATTTGTGCTGAAATCATCTTGTTTAAAACAAAAAAAAGGATCACCATTGACAACAGAGCTTGTTCAGATATAAAGTGCTCAAGGAAAGCATTTTATGAGTTTGCCCTATTTAGCTTTTCATCTCATAAACTGCAGGATCCTGAAGGTCATTGTGAAAAAGCGACAAACGAAAAACAAAACCTTTGTTTTCCATTATTAAAAGCAGCCTCAAGATGTGTTCAAGTCTTCAACAAACAGGATTTTCTTGAGTTAAAAACTAATCAACTTTTTTTCTTTCCAGACGAAGAAGAAGAAACCCCTTTATTAGTCCCACACTTAGTCCCACAGTGGGGAAATTTACCCTCTGCATTTGACCCATCCTTTAAGGAGCAGTGGGCAGCCTCGTGAAGCGCCCGGGGAGCAACTGGGGGTTAAGTGTCTTGCTCAGGGACACAACGACATGGACTGGCTGAGGCGGGGTTTGAACCCCGGTCCTCTGGTTGAAAGACTGACTTGCTAACCACTGAGCCACAGTCGCCCCAAGACTGAAGCAAATGTAGGAGTAAAGTCAAACAAATGTTACAAAAAGCGTGCACACACGCATGTGTGCAAAGACACCAAAGGAACGACGGCTTCCACCATTGCCATCAAAGCCTAAAGCTAAAAAGCAGTTTGGCTAAGGAGGCAAAAATATAAAAAAAGGTGTGTGATGACAAAGCTGTATCAACATGAATGTTCCTGTAGGTTTGTGTAGTTCTCACTTCCTGTCACGGTTACAAAACTCCTCTAAAGTGACTCTAAAGTGAATCAATTTCATGTCAAAACTGAAGGGAGAGGTAAACAAACTTACCACTTTGTAGGGTTCAGGGAAGAGAGGTGAATTTGCTGGAAAGGACTCTCCTCCTCCCTGCTGGATTTCTTGATTTCGCCTTTCTCTTTCTTTCATTCGGAGCACATTCCGGTCCTCACGGTTCATGTTGCTAATAACGCAAACAGAACAACAACAAGTCAACATAAGAACACGCCGAGGAAGGACTGTAAACAGACTCCTTATCTTGTGGTTTTTACAAGGACGGCTGTAAACGACGCAGTATCATGAAAGTAAGTCGTTGGTGAAAAAAAACACCTGGCGAGTCTCTCAGAATTTCCCTAAAAGTTGCTCTTAATCAGTGAGGTAACATAACTAAACAGCATAAGACCTTCAGTTCTCTCTCCTGCCACGATTCCTTGGTTCGGAAATGAACGCCAACTAGTTCAAGGTTCCAACTGTTCACCACAAAGCATACAGTCAGCCAGCCATCAACTATCCTCTACTTTGAGTCAGTTTTTTTTTGGTAAACCCCAAACAGGACGTCCATTAGTGTTACCCCACACATCATGAACAGAGGGAGCACAAAGATGGCCGGTGGAGAAAGTAGTCTCTGATAGGCTGGTCTAGACAATACGCAGGAGTCTACTTCTCCTGCAAATGATCTGCTTGTACAGATGGTCAATGTAAATTTGTCCCCCCATCTGAAACTGCTAACAGACATTTTCAACACCGTCATACAATGAGAAGTTTGGCCACTACAATTGTTTGCTCACAACATAAATTATTCAAAAATAGGCAGGTTTATGGTTTTTGGAGTAGACTTTAAGATCGCCATTCACTCAACAAATACATCTTTAAAAAAGAAAACAATAGAATGGAGGTAAATCCACCTGCAATTAGGATTAAATAACCTGCTGCTATTAAACTATAGCCTGAAGCCATCGACTCCATAACTGCAGAACACACTTCGCTGCCCTTACTGTCCTACTGAGCGTTGTGTGTGTAGTGCAAACATGAAATTACAGATCCATTTGAGGAAAGAGACCTTGTAAACTATGTAAACGTATGGATTAGCACCATAGAGACAAAAGGACACCAAATGCATGAACATGTAATAAAGCCGTGTACACTACCAGGGCATAAAACACAAGGCTGTTAACATCTTTTTAACGAGTTGTAAAACTTCTGCTGGGCATTTGGACCAAACACGTATCTGTGTTTAAAAAGGAACAACCGCCACAAACAAGACTTCTGTCTGTAACAGAAAGCAATGACGGAGCTTTTAAAACCAGAAACAAGCGAATTATCAGCGAGGCGTGTCGCCTCTCTGTTTAAGTCGAAAGCCTCGGGCTCTTCCAACGACAACAAGGATTTTAAAGCGGTAGACAGAGTGTGATTATACAGAAACCACCCGGCCTCCTCCTCAACTATAAACACAACACACAGGGGTGTTATCAATCCTTACTAAGCATAGATGAAAAGGAGCAGATAGGAAACGGATTTAAAAACAGGGAAGAAAAAGAGAGTGGGCACAAGAGGGCAGTCAAACTAGGCTACAGTTTCTTGAAATAATTCACACTGCTCTCATGAAACCGGATCAGAACAAGCAAGCGCATGGTAATATCGAGAGCTGCAGAGATAACAGATTTGTTTTAGGCCAACAACGGAAGTTCGCATCTGGTTCCCTCGGACAAAAAGCCAATGACATTTTTCGAGGGGGTTATAAATTATAACAGAAAACAGGCTCTTTGGCAAACACATGTTAATGATACTGACATGTTTTGTTCAGTCGTCACAATTGAAGCGTGCGGTAATTGCAATCAGCAGAAGAAAAAAAAAAGCTATCTACATGAGTTAAGAGTACAGACAACAGGGCCGTAAAGGTGGACGAGTCCGCACGATGACACGTCGTAGTCTCATTTAGCGACTCGATAGCAGCCACCTTCTGTTAAAACACACATAAAAGTTTCAAAATTAAATCGTGGGATATTTACAGACATTTATATCGTAGAATATATCGTTAAAATCTCTAAAGCTTTTGTTAACCACAGTCCTTATTTCAAGCTTCTGACCAAAATCCCATTTTTTTTTAAACCAAAAAAACACTGACTTTGAGACGAGGGACCGGAAGTCCAAATTCTCCCCCGGGTTTTAGAAACTGATTCCTGCAGCAATCTATTGCAGACGTGTTCCACTTTTTTTTTTTTTACAAATTCAGACTCATCAGTAAGCTTATCAGTAAGTCTGAATTGTAATTTCCCAACCGACGCCTTCACAAAGCCTCTGCCTGTTCTACATCAACAACACCCAACTCTGAGTCATCACTCGTCACAGGAAACTTGATTTACGGAGTATTGCTCAGTAGGCTACATCAAGCCAAAGCTCAGGGGACCAAGGCCACTGAACTGTTTGAGACACACCGTTAGCACCAGTTTTATCAGCAGGTGTGTCTGGAGAAGAACACCACATTGTTTTGGTAATCCACAATCCAAACATTCATCCCCCACGGTTTCCTCTCTAAACGTTCAGCGCAGCTGAGAACTAGGTTTAGACTACACATTATCTCGAACTAAACAAAGAAAACTCTGAAGGTAAATTGCACAATACCAAATGTGCAACAACTGAATGGACAACTGATCTCCTTGAGTGTATACTACAGCTAACAGAACTGAAGATTTACTCCTGCCACGTCCTAGTTTATTCTGCTCGACGTTAGTTATTGTGCCTCCACAGTTGACAAGTACCAACAGAATTTAATGGTCTTTCATGCTGTAAATGTAGTCTGTGGTTTGAGAAAAGGCCAGTTTCATGCCCTCGACATCTCCACAGATTACAAATAATCAAACAAAATGCTTATATGGCATGGGTACATTTAGTATGCTGGAACTATACAACATACGTGTGTAAATTAGCTTGCCGCCATGAGTTTTGGAGTGGGGCTGAATCTGTGAATGGGCAACTGTTAGAACAGTGTTAAATGCTCAAAAGCACCTCTGTTTACAAAGGTCACAGAATCCTTTGTAAACAGAGCTCCTGTCTATTCTGCCCAACTAATTGACCCAAACTATTGTTTTTGTATTAGCAGAACAGGGAGCTACACCCTGTCATACTGTAGCACAGCACTTAATCAGACCAGAGGATCAATGGTCTGCTTTTGGGTTCAACAATAATGTTCGTTTAGGCCTATACCATGCCTTTGCAACATGAGAATAAGTCAATTGATATCAAGGAATCTTTCTTGGTTAAAATTAAAGGGTAAATATATCAGCCATGTCCTGGGTTGTTTTTCAAAAGATCACTCCAGTCCTCTTTAGGGAGAAACAAAGTCAGAGTGTGCTTTTGATTTTTAATAAATAAACCAAGTGCCCAAATGATGAACAACATGCAACTATGGATCACGCATCGGAGCGCAACCTGTTTTGTAAGTTGGCCGCAGACCAGCCTAGAAACTCAAACTACGCTCTACGGAGAAGAAAACCAAAACCCAGTTCAATAGTGCAATGCCTTTATATGATGTAAAAACTGAACCGAAAGGCATTCTGTAAATATTTACAGATCATTTTTCTATTATTTAACAGAATTTAAAAAAGAGTTGTTTGGAGGAAATCGTGTGCCCTTGAGGATAGATCAATTTGAAGAGTCCTATAAAAATCTAACTTTTCTGAATAACAAGATCTGTGGACAGACTTTGTATGAGAATCAAGAGCTTGTCAAGAAACACGGATTCCATTTCATCTCATGGATTCCTGAAAACGTTTGAACCAACCGCACTTCTGTTTGCATCGCAGGTGTTTACATTTACAACACGCTAGATGGAAGCTACTGTGTGCAAAGTGTGGCTTAGGACAACAAGCGTCAGGCGGGATGGAGAAACACGCAATCTCTGCACTAAAAGATTAATTTGTCGAACTTGACAGAGCAACTACTACGGCGTGGTGAAGGGGGTACCCCAGAATCAGTCCATGCTAGATGCCAAACAGCATCTCCAACTTACTTTTAAATATGGTGTGGAGGATTTCCCTTCCTGGTTAAGTGGCGCCTGAAAATATTTCTCATTTCTATCTGGGTACACAAAAAGTATACAAACAAGACAGTTATCCGCAAAGATCTCACCTCGCAGTTCGGCACGCGTTCAGACTCTGTTCAGTGAAAATGAGAGTTGGACAAAGGTAAACTAAAACGTTATCCTGACGAGTTCACATGTAAATAGGTCACACGATTTCTTCCAAACAAGAACTCTACTTTGTGGCTTTACGCCTTTGTTCATTGGCTATTAGCGTAGCGGCCACGGTTGGTGAGAAACTTGAATAAATCTAGTTGTTTGAAGGAGATGTTTTCACAACGACATAAGTAGATATTCGAGATGAATTATGACCGGTTTACAATAGCTATAAACAACTTATAATACATCATTAAAACTACCAACAACTATATATGTTTTAATCTTTTAAATTATCTTTTATTTCCTTATTTGAATTGTGTTTGTGAAAGTAATTTATAGTGGGGGTTTTCTTCATAAAAGTAAAAAGGATCAAATTTAGAATGAATTGTGGTTTACACTGACCTCAGATCAGTTGTAATGATTTTTGGGATGGTTGCAAAACAATTTAAATACTATGGAGCCTTGTGTATCAGCTAATCGAACAACGAAACATATCTGTATCTGCCAATACGGATCATCAATGAACCGCAATTAGTATCGACGGCAAAACAAACGTGATCAGGGATCTCTAAAAGTTATATTTTCTCCTTTTTCTCTTTTATGCTGATCCGATCCGTGACCTGATCCATGAATCTGATCTGTGATACAAGCCAAACCGTGGGTTTTATGATCCGTTGCACCACTACTCAAGAACAAAAAGATTCAGCTTGCATTTAACCTGTGGCCTTCTGGGATAAAGCACTTATCAAATATCAGCCCAATCTGAGAAAATACCCAGGACAAGCAGTTAAATATATATTTTACTTGTTTCAATAGCAAACGTTAAGAGGCACAAATCATAAATGAGCCTTGATTTAAAAGTTCGGCCCAAGGCTTCAGCCAAGGCCCAAGCCCTACAGAGTAGATCAGTTGCCATTGAAGTAAGGTAAGCAATTCAGATTATATAAAAACGAGGACAGAGCTTGCCTCAGCCAATTCTTCTTACACAACATGAGTTTAAATTATATGTATTAATATCAAACAGTGGTGGTCATGTGTGTTTATTGTAATCATTCAACAGTGAGCCAGACTGAAAAGGTCAAAGTCTGAGATGAAAAGCCAGTTCACTCTGAACCTAAATTAATCAGCTCATCTGTTTCTCACTCACAACATAACAGCCAGGCCACAACGACTTCTACACAATCCAAAAAAAGAAGGAAAAAAAAGGGAAGAACTGATGGCCAACATAGCACCATGAATAAAAGGACTGAGATTCTGAGAGACTGCCATTATAGTAAGAATTTTAGTTGTCTAAAAACATTTTAGCATGACTTGTACAGCATAGTGAAAATGATGTGCTTCATTCTTTCCAGACACCAAGAGAAATATGTAAAGCAGCCAACTAGCCATGCATTTCTTACCCTGACTGAGAGGCCATGGCCCCAACCACTGAAACATTGGAAGGAGGAGGGAGGAGGATTCAAAGGATCTCCCAAGGATTCAGAAGTATTCTCCTTATAAGTTGTCAGCCTAAATGTCTACACCAACCTCCTCCAGTGAAGGCAACCTGGCCCCTTTTTTTTTCCTTTTTAAATGTATCTGTGGGCGTCCAGCTGGAAGAGTGTAACTACAGTTTCTTTTCTCGACTCGAAGGTACAGTGCATTTCCTTGGAGTGGTGACAAATCTGACTTAGAGAGGGGAGGGGACCGCTCGTTCGCAGTAGATACCACGTCGGCAAACAGCGGGGGTAGTCGCATGCTAGGTGAAACCGAAGGGGAGCAGCAGCTTTTGTTTCTGCATGTGTAGTGTTTTGAGCCTACGGCATGTGTGGAGAACAAGAGAGGTGAAAAGAGGCCGGGGGTGGGTAAGTGTGTAAATGTTTAGAGTGACGGCGAGACAGAGAGATGGAATACTAAAAGGAGAGATCTGGCATGTCTCCTGTCCACAGGAGTGTGAGACAGTCCTGGCGGGGCCTCTTTGTTAAATGCTAACAGTGCCATGTTTTAATCACAGTAAATTGAGCATAGGGTTTATGTAAAGGGGGCACTTATAGAAAGCATAGTGAAGATGAGCCGTCTGTAAAGACTGCTGAAACATAGTAATGCATCTCTACGTCAAAACAAATAAATGAGTCTGACTAATTACACCTACTGGAATTAGATCAAAGAAGAGAGGCAGCAAGAATAGAGGGGGAAGAAGTATAACAGCAGTTTAATACACGTTCAAACTCAAAAAATAAGAGCAGTAAAACAAAAGCAGACGAAATAGGAGGTTTGAGAAGACAGGATTAACAGTGAAGAAATAAACAAGCTTGGTCTAGGAAAGACTTACAGCTAAACCTATTTACAAAACAGCCTCACACACCAACTAGGAAGACATTTTACAGGAAGAAAGACATTATTAAAGGGAGCAGTGTGAGGCGCACAGAACCTCACCTCTCTCCGAGAATGGAACGGTCCACCTCGTCCCATAAAAGGAGATGTTATTTTACACCACAGGGCCTCTCCTCCATGTGATGTCACTGCCCTCAGTAAGGCCCAGCCAATAAGGGCCCATCTTTCCGTCAACAACCTCCCACCCTCCCTCCCTCCCTCCCCCACTATGCCCGAGCACAGGGCAAAGCACCCTTGCAGCCTGTTAAAGAGACAGCGTGCAGTTTCCGGCATGCAGGTTGTAACAAACGGGAGACATTTTCATCAGCTATACATGATGATGACATAATGACAAACGTGTTATCATATGCCGCTGGGATTTTAAATTATATTTTTTATTAGTACACAAACTGGCAACTTCATGCCAATGTATTTCTGGTGTCTCTGCAGGTTTCCTGTTATGTTGGGGTTGTTGTTAAGATCGGATCACTTCTAAAGCTTCCATTTACTTCCAAACAGATGCATACACAGACTGCTGCGGATATCATGGATGCATAGTTTAATTTTTACTGTCAGTTTGGGAAGACCTGTCCCACACATGTGCAATAGATTGCTAAAAACTTATTGCGTAGTCCTGTCCAGACCTATTCGCACAGCCACAACAAATTGCCAATATGTGGACGTCCACACAGAGCCTACGCAGGTCTGACTCCTTGGTATATTATAGATATCCACTCAGTACAGATCCAGATTCAGGAACTCTTCAGCTCTTTCCAAAGTTCAGATTTATAGTTAAATATCTTTGAAACTTTGCCTGAAACTAATATACTATATGTTGTGGTTTTAAAAAATACTAAAATTGTAAAACAAACGACTCAAGTAAACATGACCACGTTTGCTGTTTGGCTCTGGAAAGTATAAAAATACTTGCCCGAGCCCCAACCACCTTTTTAACCCCTTCTAAAAAAGCCTATGTGTCATATTAATGTTATTTCTTCTCATCATAAAGTGTTCTCTTAATATATATTCTGGTTTTGTCTCCCTTCTACTTGTTTTGAATTATGCAATGTTACTTTTATTTTGTTCATTCAGGGATTGCGTAAAATAGTATCTAAATTTCCCAAGACATTCGTTTGATTCAAAGATTCCACCATTGGGTATACACATAAATTACTTTTTGGGATAATTTTATGATGTGCTATTTAATTATCGTGTCATTTCAGGGATTATGTCAACTGAGCAAGAGAAAAACAATCCTGAAAACGAAGACCGGACATAAAAATGGATGGAATCCAAATTTGTGAAACTCCCTTTGACTCAGTTTACGATCAGTTTATTGTGACATTTAGAAATGCTGAGCTCATCTGTCGACAAGGACGTCATCGGAAACATTAAAATTGCACAGAACTGAGAATGGTTCCATGTCATTATGATTAGGGCTCATATTTTGGAAATACTGAAGTAAATACTATCTAATCAAAAACACACTTTTCTGATCTTTTTTTTTTTTAGTTCATACTTGCATGGAGTGCTCAGTTATTTTCAGCACATCAATTAAATATGCCATTTATTTTGATAAATAGAAGCAAGCCATTACCCTTGGTTAATTTAATATATAACAAATCTCACTTAGAAAATGAAACTGTGTGATAAAATGTGATGCCACTGAACTATTATGTAGTCAAAACAGCTTGACACCACAACATGAACAGCTCTAAAGGACACAGTAATTAATGAGAATTGTTTCATTAATGTTGATAAAACAACCCCAACCCACCCCTAAAACTGTCATTAACAGTTTGCTGCATCCATTCAAATGGTGTTTACAAAGAGTATTTTTTAATGCATCAACAAGTTCCCACTGACGTGTACAGATGGGCATTCAGAGCCCCCTCCTGTGGTGCTTTTGAAGCAAACCTGCTGACAGCAGGCATTCCAGAGGAGAGTGTCCATTCAAATGCTGCAAACATGCCTCATATAAGCAGCTGTTTTGGGGCCGGTGACATCAAGACCACGAGCCGCTAGGACAGGGTGTCGATCAGAAAATGCCCCCAAAAAACACAATATTTGAAAACGCACTGTACGACTGTAAACGACTGTAAATCAGTACCCGTATGAAATCATTAATTTCCTTAGGAAACACCAATGGCTCTGTATACAGTAGGTTGCGAGCGCAAGGACATTTTCACACAATAGGGTAATCCATTTGCCTTATTTTCTGTTATGTTAAAGTATTTAGCTGATGATGTTTGACATGTCGACATTAGGATTAAGTCTTAGTATTGAGATGTCTTTAGTTTCCGCTTCAGTAAAAGCCCTTCAATATTTCCATGTGGCCTCAGATTAACTTTAATTAACATATCAAAACAAGACTCAGTCTTGATTGACATGTTCTCTTAACAACTGCTTATATCCTTTCATTCAGGCAGGTTTGAAGTGTTTGAACTGACTCACTGCCTGGAATGCCTCCACTCAGCAGGCATGCATTATCTGAGTCAGAGGGAGCTGGTAGCATTTACCAATAAGAGCCCTCTGCTGTGACTGTTCTGGATTCTGCAAAAATAATTAATAGATAATTCAGGAGCATTTTTATATTTAACATCCAGCAAAGCTCTTAACTGAGGACTATTATTAACAACAATGAACACAACACACTGATGATAAAATTCCAAATGTGCGTTTTGAAAACTGCACAATATGCCTCGAGGCCAGCCTTCATGCCAAGATCGTAAAAACTGAGAAGAAAAAAAAGACATTGAGCAGCAACTTTCCCAAGCTTTTAGGCTGACACCAAATATTTACTAGCTTAAGTGCAATGTGATGTTACACCGTTTTGTTTCATTCATATTCATTTCCATCACTAAATTGTTCTCGTCTTGCCTCGTGACCCATCAAAACAGCGTGATAATCCGTGGTTACGTAAATAGCACAGAGAGAAGAAAGTTCATATGGATTTTGAATTGGAAAAAAGTCAGACAAGCCCAGTAAGAAAATGCTGTTGCTTTGACACAGATAGCGCAATGCTCCGGGTACTTTTTTTCTGCCACATTGTTTGTGAAACGTGACACACAACCCTACATTATCTTGGCAATGTTTTTAAAAGAACCTGCGTCATTCAAGCTCTCCAATGTTCAAACCAAGACAGTCGAGAGGCTCTTACGTTTTTTGCATGACCCTCATATCTGAACTATGAAGGATTTTTAACAATGCACAAACCACTCCCTGGGCTTTGAATCGCCGTTGATTCAACATACTGTGATGCAACCATAGTTTAAAGCGTGTTACGGCAAGTTTGCCGCACTTTGATCAAACAAGGTTTTAAATCTTGGATAGCTCCCTCATTCTAAAATTCTGAAAATGTTTGTCCCGTTAGAATTCTTAGGATTAATAGTGGAAATATTCAGATTTGATGGAGTACAAGTAGATAGGGAACACTGAAATGCAATGAATTCTTAAAAAAAAAAAAAAAAAAAGAGCGACTAGTGATGTCATTGATAACTTAAATGAGAATAAATATATATGATGAATCACGTATAAACTAAGCCTTTGTATGTACGTGTTGAATATACTTTTAATTCACTCATCATTGCTCATAAATGTAATATAATGCCAAGAAGCACTTGGCATGTGAAACTCATCTTGCCTTGGTCAAACAGACCAACCCTGAACTTTGTTATATCACGTCTTCCTTCAGCCTGAACCAGAAATGCGTACCTACATGAAACACGCCCCTTCATAGTCCATTACTCGTCCCAAACCTGAATGAATCGTTGTTGGGAAAGCTTCAAGTACTGAGATGAATCATGACTATATAAAACTGAAGGCATCATGCAACATCACCAACATGCACATTCCCATTAAATCACATGGTGTAACAGGAAAAGTTGCTATAGCAGAGGCATAGAGATGTCTGTACTGTGTAGTGTTCCATGTATCAGTCACAATCGTACTCCTCAGGGAGCAGTCTGGGCTAAATTTGACACTGGGATATCTGCCTGCCTACAAATAGAAACATGCTAACCTAGAGCTTACTACTCTAAACCTCTAAATACACCTTCACACCCACCAGAACATGTGTTTTGATACGAGTTGTGGCCAAACGTGAATGAAGAGACCAGTTGATGAAAAATGAAAGTGCATCATTAATAGATACTTGCAGGTTCTTGTGCAGAAGATTAGCAATATTGGTTTATATTGACACGCCTATTACAAACAATTTACCTTTGTATTATAGAAAGAAATACTCGCTGCATTATACCCTTCTAGATCTATGTGGTATTTTGACTGTTTATGATACTGATCCATTTGTTGCTTGCAAAGCACTTACATTGCTGTAAAATTATTTGTTTTATTTCCCTTTATTAGAGGTATTATGGTTACACTAGTCTCAGACTGATGCTATGATTTTCTGATCAATATTATAGTACAGTATATAACAGAACAGATGTTTGCCAGATCTGTAAAATGAAATGTCCTTAATGAGCTTCACCTCCACTGGACTATAGCTAGCCACATGAGAGCTTAACTCACATCCTAGAGAACAAAAGCTGAAGAACAGATGCATGAGGTCAGGACACAGTGAGTAGCACATTTTTCTGCTGTGTGAGCAACAGTACTAAGGGATAAAAAAGAGCTGCTGATGTCTGATTAGATTTGAGCTTATTAAAACGAGCAGACTCCAAGAAAAGCCTTCAAATAACCTACTTTTCACAAGCTTCTCTTTAAAAGGAGATAAGATTTGATTATAAACTCACAGGCCTTAGCTGAAGACACAATTGGCTCTTATGTTTGGTGGGGTTCACCAAAAGAAAAGCATCTGTACAATGAACGAACCAGATGATTTAACATTTTAAATAATCAAAGAGAGATGAAGGTGATCAGGATAGAGGAGCATTGTAAAGCATGTAGTTTATTCAGACAAGGAATACTCAAGTCTGAGAGGGAAGCTTGACAATCTTGTACAAGTACCTATTGTTGTTGGACAGTCTGGAACTAGGTACAACCTCCACAATGTATAATAGATGTGTCAAAGCCAAAGAAACATGCACCCACTCCTCTGTCTGGAATGGACAAACAAGTCACCATAACATCTCAACCGAACATGTGCATGGTGTGCCCTTGCTTGGCGACAGAGGAAACAGTTATACTGAAGCCACAGAGCAAAACCTAAACAGGAAGTGAAGAGGATTTCACAGTGAGCTGCATCACAGGGAGCACAAGATGACAGAAAATAAATCGTTATCCCCCACTGACCACATTTACTGGTTTTAATTAATATTCCCGTAATTTATCAATGGCGAAATTGGGAGAAACTTAATTTTTAGGCCGATAAGATTTCCCAAGGCCCTTACCCTACTTAAAAACTACACCACTCAGCCAGTTCACAGACAAAGACTTTCAACTCATGTCAGTTATCAACATTTTCATTGGGGAAAAAAATGGGGCAGTGAGCAATTCATATGAGCCTTTACTCCTTTGTTCTTCAATATCACGGTAAACATTCTTAAATGTTAATGTTGATTTTGGGTCATATCATCCAGGCCTTTATCATAACCTGAATCATATCCCATCACATCGATATCTGTTTCAATTAAAGATTCTATTATATTGCCATCATATTACACACTTCCTATAAGTTAAGCACAGGCAATATATTACATTTAGCTGACGCTTTTATCCAAAGCGACTTACATGATATACAGTAGACCGTAGACACAGCAACGGTGAGCAATGAGGGTTAAGTGTCTTGCTCAAGGACACAACGACATGGACTGGCTGAGCCGGGGTTTGAACCACCGACCCTCTGATTGAAAGACTGACTTGCTAACCACTGAGCCACCGTCGCCCCCCAATATATTTTAAGCTGCTTTTTTATTTTTACTGCTAAACACAATATTAGATTGTAAAATAGCTGCTAAAATAAAACATTATCAGAATAACACTTCCACGCAGAAGTACACTTCATGAACAACTGCATCCAGAACTCAAACAACCTTAACCTCGATCCACCACCACCTGACTACAGATGTTGTGCTAGCTCACAGCTCCCTGCCATAAATAAGTTCATGACCCTAGGCCTCCTCCCCACCATGATGTGTCAACCAAGATAAACGAGTCGATCGACATGTCCTCGTCTCCGCTTGCCTAGAACACCCTGCTAGACACAGATATGTAGCAGTGGTGTTGCTAATTGTTACTTACTTATTGAACTGTGGACTTATGATGCATTTACTGGCCCTTCCCCCAACTGAGGCACGTAAAATGGCTTCCTAGAAAAGCATATCAGCTGTCCTTTTGCTAGACCAAAAGCTAGACGCATAAGCTGTTATGTTGCCTTCGCATTCAACAGTAATTTTGAGTGATTGCGATTTTGACCAAACACGGCGAGGACTGACACCAGGAGCAATCTGCTGTAATAAACGCAGGATCAATGTGCGAAGGCCACAGGACAAAAAACCAAAAGTTTTCGCTCGTCACTGTGAGAGGAAAAACCGAAGATTGTTATGGGCCTCGGATTAGTTAAAATTGTCCAGTTTTAGTGGGTGCAGATAAGCCGCAAACAAGTGAAGTAGCTAGTTGTTTCTCGAACGTGAATTGTCAAGCTTTGAGAGTTCACGAAGCTGACGTGGAGAACAGTTTTATTTAGCTCGATGAACCGACTGCGATCAGCTTTTGTTGACTGCTTACACTCAACAAACGGCAGATACCGAGTAATTATCTCCGCGACGATGTAAAAAAAACACTAATACTTGACAAACTACGATATGTCAACGACGGCGTAACAGTAAAACACAAACATCAAACGTCACGACCAGTTGGCCAACATCACACGAACAAAAACACGATTGCCACAATCTCTTTCTTACTTTTCCGAGAGATGGGACGCCACCGTACGAATTAAAAGTAACATTTAACGATATCGCCATTTTAACAATCAACGTTTTGTCGTAATTAAAAACTAAAAAAGTAGCCACAGTGTCTGTCCCTTTAGCAGGAAGCTAACACGCCACCTACGAGACTACCTGCATTTTTTTCTCTAGCATAACGTTTGGAGGCTAGCAGCTAGCTAGCTAGCTGTGAAACCATTGAATTTTCCTGCGGAAATCTAAATTAACAGTCTCCCAAAATGTCAGATAACCACTGGGTATAGCTGATAACCAAATGCAGTCTTTTGTGATATTCGCCATCCTTACCTCTTGTCTTCTTTTTAGGCCCAAACCATTTTAGCTATTGGAAAGCTCTTTTCTCTTTGTCTTTTCCAGTTACACGCAAAATGGACTCAGCAAAACGCTATAACAGCTAAAACACTAAGACCGAATGGTCGGTGTCCATCTTTTCCTTGAAACGCAGCTGCGCATCGAGTAGAAAACTAAATAAATTCATTTTGTCTGTCGGGCATTCTATTATTCCTGAAACATAAGTGACTGATAGGTAAGGCTGCTAAGTTAAGTAGCCAGCAGGTACCACAGACAGGACTGGATGCATGGATGGCAGCAAGCGGTGTTGCCTTCACTTACCGTAGGACACATCTTGAGCCGTCCACCTAACCGAGGAAACATGGGCACGGAAGTTATTTTATTTTTTGCGAACGGCATACAGTCAGCTTTCCGGATTAAAAAGTCGCTAATAAGTCAAATGTAGTTGAGTTAAATGTAAAATAGCCATTATATATTTGGAACTGTGCAGTTTCACTGTAACAGCACAGCCGCTGATTGTAGTAATTCCGACGTTTTGAGTGCAACATTTGTGTGACGCACAGGTTGTACACGATTGTGCCACAGACTTGACGGTCAAGACGGAAATCATGGAGAGCGTTTCATTGTTCTCCATCTATTTTTAAATATACAACTGGACTACTAAATGTAGTTGTCACATGTCTCTTTTGGCTAATAAAAACATACTGTAAATGAAGTTACACACATGTTCATTCATTTTTCTCACATCCATTAAAGGTAACTTTGTTGTGCTAAATGTATGCCATCAACTTCAGTCTTTTAAGCTTTAATGTTTAACAACTAATTTGTAGAGTTTACTGGTTATTATATTTTGGATACTTATGATCCGATTTATTCAATAGAAGAAACACATGAACTATTCCTAAAAAATTCAGCCCAGGAGAAATGTCTTTAAAAGTTACTCAAGCTGCACATCTGATGACTAGGCTGTGGCATTATGGACATGGTCTGCCACACCCAAATTCATCATCATTCAGGGTCCTGTAGTCTGATTGTATTGCAAATACAAATTCATTTTAATATTAACCTAGGAAAAAGCAGTATGTTTACCAACATACCTGGAAAAAGTGAGATGCGGTTTCTTTTTTAATCTAATTTTTGTAAATTAGTAAATAAGTCCATTTTATTCTCAAATGCATATGTAAATCTAATTTTCTCTTTAATAAAACCTATTACAATGACACATTACAAGAGCCTTAAAAACAAAACAAAAGCAAGGTTTATTTTACAGTGAAACAAGCAACTGCAATTTTATAGCAAACAGACCCTCCAATTTCAAACTAATGTAAAATTTAACAAACTTGTAATCCTTGTCCTTTAATAGGTCTCACAGGTCTTTTGAGTAGCAGTTGTGCTATTTAATTATTTGTTGTGAGCAGTACACTTTAAGTCTGACTAAAAATATACTTTAATACAAAAATCACAATTTCAACATCAAGCACATTAGTTTCTTCAGATAATAAAAATGAATATCTTCAGTAGACCTACACACTTGAGAACATATCGCATTAATAAAAGTAACGGGGGAAAACATGACACATTGATCAACCCAAAATAATCTCTTCTCTCTAATTTCCATTTTCGCTCAAACTTTCAGAGCAGCCCTAAAGATGCCCTGTCCATTCAGATCTAACAATGAATTACAGGGAGAGAGAGAAAAAAAACACCAGTGAACAGCTAAAATCTACTTAAGGTAACAAACAACAAGAACACCCACTTATTGCAACATATTTATTCATTTCTTCTTTTTCTTCTTTTTTGGAGGTCCTTGATCTGAAGCGCTGCTGCTTCCCGAGTCTGAGCTGTCCGAGGACGAAGAGGAAGATGAGGAAGAGCTGTCATCGTCGCTGTCACTGCTGCCGTCGCTGTCATCTGAAGAGGAGCTAGAGGAGTCGCTGCTGTCTGACGATGAGTCACTTGACGAGCCGTCTGAATCACTGCTGCTGTCGCTACCGTCTTTAGCCCTGAGAGCAAATGGCAGAACGTGAAGGTGCATACGGGGAATGAAACAGCATGTGTTGTTATTCATGTCTATGATGTAACAAGTGCCAATCTGGAAGTTTTTTGTTTAGTTTTGCTACTTAAACTGAGAAAACAGCTGTAAACTGGGAAAATACCTGCATAAGTTCTCTATATGTTGTTCTTTGGATGCTGTATAAACCAGTGTCTCACTCATCAGGGCTTCCTCCCCTTTTTTTGTTTTTTTTATGAGGGAGGGGGGCATCACCTTTAGTGCTAAATAGTCATTGATGCGAAGTCTCACACATTAGTTCCCTCTGATATCTCCTGACTGATTGTATCCGCCCCTCCCACCAACAGACGATCATGGCCTGCCACTCCAAAACAAATAAAGCAATTAAGCAAGACACAGCACCATCATCACCATCATCATTTATGATGGAGCCAAACTGTCTGTCGAGTTGCTGAAGTCCACTGCTAAATTACACACTGTAATACCGGTTTGGTGACATTTTCTAAGTTAATAGCCACACGTCCTCATTCCACCTGGGATGCCGCATGTTAGTGGTCTGGGGAGGGAGGGGCGCGGTGATGGCACACATGAATGGAATTAGTTGAAAAGACGGGCAAACACAGGTGGAGCTAGTAACATTAATTGCTGCAAAGCACTAAATAAATGCTGGAACTAAGCCGTTGTTCACAATATTAGTTCCGCATGTGCTTTCCCTGCTATGAGTCAAGGTCTACAACACTGATTCATTTGGGAATAATAAAGAAACAAGCAGGCTTAAGTGTGTAAAAGTAAAGGCCTTTTTCCAAAAGTAGAAAAAGCAACGGTGTAAATAATAAAATGAATGGCGGCTGCTTCAGTTTCAGGGTCCTCATTAGTAGAACTTTTCCATTTTGGATTACACAAGTCAAAATTCCTGCTTAGAAAAGGATCTTTCAACACATTCAATATTCTAATGTGTTTTTAAATAGTAAAACAAATGAACAAAAACCAAAGTAAAGTTGAGGAAAACCAAGAAAATATGAAATGTATAATAAAATGGATTAAGCTTGACACACATTACCCTGTTGTACAAACACCTTGCTGTGAGAAGAAGACATTAAAAGTGCTGGATTAGAAAATAGCAGACTTGTTTTACTGCTGGTCTAGAAGAAAGCTGCTTCAGCAGTTTGGAACAAACTAGTGGCTCATCCTGGTCATCAATAGTCTCCACTAGAGGGAGCAGTGGTACCACTCTTCAGTAAACAATGTTCAGATAGACTTCTACAGTCTGGACCTTGAATCCAGAGTTGAAGAGTAACATTGCAAAGGTCTTCGACCTGCCATAAACACCACTTGATCACGGCGCCATAACAACGTCCCCTCCGAGGCAGAATTTCTCACCAAGTCAAACTTAAATTCTCACATGGGACCTTCTCGACCCTTTTGTAACATGTGTGAATGACCCAAACTCTCAAGGAGCCTCTTGGATGAATGGTGTAACGCCGCCAAGACTAAAACATTCATTGAGTTGCTTCCAAACTAATTTCTATTGAATAGCTACCAGACCTCTTCATGTCTTAATGTATGTATGACAATACAGTATACTAACTAATAAACAAATGTTTTATTGAAAAATGTAGTAGATTATGACAATGTCAAGATGGGTGAGACTAAATAGAAAAAAATGTGTTATCCTATATAATATGCACAATCACCAAAAATGTAACTAAAAGTATAAAGTGCCTTTAAAAGTATTAACCCTCTATTTTACGGCTTGAAAGTGTCCGATGGACACATACTACGATCTCCGCTTTGGAGCGCGTTGTTTGTTGTGGTGCCAAAGAACCGTCGGTCCAGTATTGAAGTATTTCTAAGTATATTCATTGCATATAAAACATGCACATCTAGTAATTGTTTCACATTAAACATATATTGTGTGGAGTCAAAACATATATAATATACAGCTTACTTACTTCTTTTTAATTTTCTTCTCACTGGGGCCTTCAATTCCTGGTCTGTAAAGAGAATAAAATCAACAACCTTAGAGACATTATTATTATATTGTCAGTATTCACAAGAGATAAAGTACAAATATGTGTTGCGGGACCTGTTGGAGAAAAAAAAACTGTTTCTGGTGTAGCGTGATCAAGTTTGTCCAAAGTGCAATATCTGAGCATGAAAAGAAAACAATTAGAAATGGGAATATTCTTTGCCAGTAACTGTGAGGCTATATTTATCATTATGTCCTCTAGATGGCGATAGAAATCCATATCATTGTCCTCTGCTGACTGGTCACTTTTTGTCCAGTGACAGGATTCACAGTATGTTCGAGATGGGTGAATGATACCGAAGCTTGTTACACTACTGTGAATCGCAATGTTTCAATACATTGTGTCAGAGCTAGTGTCAAGTCAGGAATACCACATGACTGTCAGCATCTGAAGCTTTAAACATCACTCCTGCTTCAGAAAGTTTAGGCTAAACTTTGTGACAGTGGGATTAGAAGACAATACTTGAGAAATATGGTGATGTACACTAGAAATATATTATCATAATATGATAACATAATGCTATACAATAAGTGCATTTAATGAATATCATTATCCCATCACATCACAATTCATATGAAATGTTACATAGTGAAGTTATAAAGACATGAGCAGTGACACTGGTCCCAAACTACACCATCTGAATTTAATGCTACGCTTTTGAATTACAGATTGAATAATATCACGCAGGCTGTGTATAGAGCACCAAAGCATCAAATATTTGTAGGCACACATTCTGAAAGATAGCCTGAGAGATTCAAACAACTTAATTTGGCCACCACTACACTGTCGACTCCTTTACTTTTTTGTGTGCTTTTTTTTTTTTACAACAGTGACTCCATTCTAATTCCCTGACTGACAAAGACAAAGCAATAAAATTATTTTAGTCTGATCGCCAACTTCATTCCAAAACCGGCGGACCTCAAAAACTACCATCAAATGCCAGAAACTGTAGACCCTAAAAGTAAACTCCAGTCATTATCTGTAGTTATCCGAAGTTGCAGCATTAGTGGCACAGAATCAGCCTGACTTGTGGTGCACTGTGGTAGAGACGCCTTACCCAGTAATGCTGAGGGGTTTGTTTTCATTCTCCTTGAGTTTCTTTTTCATCTCAACTGTTCTTGACGGTCTGTGCACATATTTCCGCTTCCCTGTGCATTCGTAGGTCCAGTGTCCAACCTCCAAACACTTCTGGCAACGCACATTTTGTTTGTTGGCCTCCCTGTATGTCATTTAAAAAAAACACACACACACACATCTGAATGAGGATAGATGCCACATTTCCTTGTTGTGTTTGTTGGCAGGTTGAAGCCTATCAATGTTTCTACAGTGGGTACTTTCACACCTTCCGGATTATGTGCATGTGTGTTTCCCCAACAAGTCCTGACAGCTAAACAGAGAACATTGTCTGTCATAAAATTTTAAACCGATAATAATGCTGTCTGATCTCCCATCTCTATGGCTAAGATTGGCTATCTAAAACTAACACTAAATTTAGGCAAACACAGTCATGGTTAAGGTTCTGTAAACAGGGTAAAAAAACAATTTGCGAACTGAAATGTTGCATAAAGTTAAATTCATCACTTCAACATCCACTGACTTGTCCTGTCGTTTTCCACCTGCTGGTAAAGATGGATCTAAACTTTGAACCGTTTTAGAGCGGTCAGAGATTTTACTGATGTTTTCTTTTCTGTGTTCTTATTTAATATGCAGTACTCTTGTAAATGAGATCTTGATCCAAATGTGAGTACCTGGTTAAACAATGCTTAACGTTACATTAATAGCAATTAATTAGGATATGCTTTGCGGTGCTAATCATTTCTTAATTTTTTGGTTTAAAAAAAAATATACATCATCTGAGCCATTGTGCCCAGGCTACGAAATTTAACAAATTAATGAATTAAGTTATATTGGTCGCATCAACTCAGTTTTAATCAGCAGGATTTTGCAGATTAGAAATAATCATTCAATATCCAAACCAAGGCGGATTATTTTCCCGAATTATGGAAATTGTGGTGATTATTATCTAGTGATGATAAGTGTCTTTGGATAGATTAGAAATATATATTGTTTGGATGAGGAAATCATACATTTCAGAACCCGCGAACATTATTTAAAATTAACATGATCTAAAGATACATGTCAAGCTCTTCTTCCAGCACGGGAATGTTATGAGCATCCCGCATGTGGCTTGTCTTACTAGAACTAATATTATAAAATGATATATGTTGATATAGACACAAGATGATCCTGATTCCATTTATAATCAGATTTTTCACATTACGCGGTGAAACACATAACTAATTCATCGGACTTGGCGCTAGCACTGGGAAAACACACGGTGAATAACGGTACCTGACATATCCAACACTATATCGCGAATAAATCGAACTATTCATGGTTATTAGTTTATCAAAACATATAAGTAACCAGTTCAAAGTAAGAAAGAAAAAGTTTGAGCACAGAAAACCGACCGATATTTGAATAAATACGACGTATTGGTAGGAAAGACCGTGGCGCATTTGTGCTCCATTAAGACCAGGAGGGTTCGTGTTTCACTTCCTTTATCTCACACGAAGCTCGGCGAGCTCAATGTCATTAGTCTTTAAAAGAGCACAACGTTCACACAACGACGAAAACGATGTGTTTTAACCGCTTATCTAAAGTATACTCACGCTTGCCTCCTGGCTATTATCCTGTGCATGGGAGTCGCCATGTTGCAGTTTACTTTTTCTTCTTCGTTGGTATCAACAAGTACCTATTTCCGGTGTTCGTTCGAAGTCTGTTTTCCCTCCTGTAAAATGATACCGCCCCCTTTGGTAGTTAGGATATGGTTGGTCGATTAGGGACAGTTCAGGGATCAGGGTTGTTGGGTGGGGGAAGAGCCGTGTGAAGTTTTACGGGGGATTAAGTGCTGCAGTATTCCTTGGCTCGGAACAGTGCCTCATGGAGCTGCCTTGGACAGATTCAGGCGAGCCATAAGGGTCCCATAAACTGAGCGAACAAACATGAAAGTGGTGTCGCTCTTCTCCACTAACTAGCCACAACATTAGGATGATTACTATTGGATATTTTTTTTTTTTTTTAAAGTAACAGGGAAAGGCTTGCAAAACCCAGGGAGTTGAGACTCAGGGTGAGGGTGTTGTCTCCTGTGGTTCTTGTTTTGAAAGAGAGAGGGATAAAAAGGGATTGATATCCACAGGCTTTGTTACATGTATCATTTTGTTTTTTATAATACAGTAGTACAATAGTTTTCATATTTAGTATTATTCTCCAGTGAGTCCTGTATGATACCTTTTTCAAAATTGCTGTCTTATTGTAAATTTTCCATCACTCATATGCCCTCCAATTTACAGCTCCCATATCCATTAATCAAAAATCAGCTGCAACATAATATATGCAACATATTCACAAGGCCAAATTCACGTTGTGTTTTTGTTTAGTATTCAGAAGTGTCAGATATTAATTCTAAATCCATTTCTATAGATGTATCACAAAAATATCTCTCTTAATATTGTGTATGTTAACTTTATTATAATAGCTCGTACTCCACAATGGATATTCACCACAACTCTGAAATCACATGCCTAAATCTTAAATGGTAGGGAATGGAACATTTTATAGGCTGTTTTTGCCGTAATGTGTTTCTAACTTTATCCAGTATTCTCCATTAGCTTAATCTGCTTTCTGTTAACATTCTCTAAATCTATAAATTAGTGACGGGAAATCTACAAACGTGCTTAAATGCACATTTTAATTTTAATCAGTTGGGATGATAATATAAAATATCCTTTGAACAGGTTAGCTTTTACCAGTGCATTGCCATTGGGTGTCATGAATCCCACTGCTCTTTATGGCCCTGTATAGCGTTCAAACGGTGAGGGCTTCAGCACACGAAATTATTTAAAAAAAAAGAAACACAATGTAAACTACACAATATAGTCCAGTAGATACTTGTTCAGTTTTGATGAGGTACAATTCGTAGTTTTTGTCTCTATTGGATCTTATTTATTTATTGTCATTTCAATGTAAACAACACAAATCTAACAAGGAATTCAGGAAACGTTTTCACTATGTAAATTGCCATAGCTTTAATGGCTGTGAATTCCCTTAACTTTCTAACATTAATTTACCTGAAAAGAAAAGAAACAAATATATATTATATGAATTAGTATATTAATACAATGGGACTATACTATATATACTATACACATGCTTTTTGTCTTGGTATGTTTGTTTTTATGTAATATCTTCAGTTACTACACACAGTTGCTGAGGTTGATCATTTGGTTATCTGAGGAGCCAACGCAGTCATTACACCCACTCATATTTACTTTTTGTCAGAGCTGCATGCATGTATCTCTCATTTCTATTGCATGGGTTTTTAAACAGTATTTTAATCCCACCAATAAAACATGTTATTATTGTTTTTGTGATCAACAAAAGGAAGAGTAATCTACTCAAATGTTGTATATCCTTCACATTTTGGTTTATTACATATAAAGATCAAACATATATGTTAGGATAAACCCTTTACACAGCAATTCCAAAGGAAAATACTATCATTCTTTTTCAAAATGTATGATTGCTAATCGTAAATGTTGCATTCCTTGTTTACCTGCATTAAACCAGTGTCATGCTTCAGTTTATGCATGTGTTATATGACATTTAAAATTAATTTCATTAGATTCTTATATTTTGTCCAAGTTGGGTTGCATTTGCATTTGACGTTGGTTGTGGTTTATTCAATCACAGATTTAAACTGTGTGGTAGGCTTGTAAAATATGACTTCATACTTTTAACACCGGCATTCAGGACAGACTATTTTTGTTTCCCTGCCGATAATTGATTCAAGGCATCATCAAAACAATCAGTCGTTGATTTCTTTCAGCAAGTTTGCATTCACAGTAGAGCTCAAGCCCCGAAATTATCTATGAACGGGCAGGAATCACAGTATATTTCCCCCTAAATCTCGAATATTAGAGAACCATCTTCCACATGGCCATAGAAACATCTAGAGATATCTAGAACAACTCAAATCTCGCGATAACTCTGGTCGAGAAGTCAGTTCAACCACCTTGCTGCTGTACTGTGTATAAATCTATGCTGCAGAGACGCCGGTAATAGCCAGCCGTGTGGATTATGATTGGAAGTAGCTACTCTTAACACAGAGCAGCACGCTACTTCACCTGGCTTTTTACCTCACGTTTAAAGCGGCACAATTTGTTTATATTTGTGTCAATCCAATTGTTGATAACGTTATAGCTAAAGGACGGTCTTATCGCTGAAGATGTCAGTGGTGGGATTTGACTTGGGCTTTCAAAGCTGCTATGTAGCTGTAGCCCGAGCCGGAGGGATCGAGACAGTCGCTAATGAATACAGCGACAGATGCACGCCGTAAGTACCTACATACAGGTATCATTTATTGGAGTTATGTGTGCATACTTTAAGAAGGGAGGAGATGGAGGGGGGAAGGGGGGGGCGTATTTTCTAACGGTTACGTCTCACTAATGTTTGAGTATAGTGAATGTTACACGCGAATGCAGCTTTAACCTACTTAATAGCTGCCGTTAGCTGGACTTTCATCTCTACGGCTAATATATCCCTTCAAAATGATTATGTTTGTTGAACGTGTGTAAATGTTGTCAACGTGGTAATGTCTAAAATAAACGCCAGCTAGCTTAATCCTCCGCGGACACAGCCCGTGCTCCCATCCACCATGGATCCGCGCGAGCTAGCAGCTAGTTAGCTAAGCTCACAGGTTCCAGTACCGTTACTGCATGGTTTGAAAACGGTCTGTCGTAGCCCGGCGAACACGAGCGGGCGGTGCTCCCACCCGCTCTAATCACCGTTGTTCATGTCTCGAAGGCAAAAGTCCCGACCAACCGGTGTGCGCCGTGTGGTAAATCGTGCGTCTTGCGTTGTGTTCTTAACGATGACGTCAGTTTCCCATGGCTTGTTGGAATCTTCTAGCAAGTTGTCTTGCACAAAAGATGTATAACTACTGTTTGTTTTGCATACAAAACAAGAATTTTTAAAAGAGTGTTGTCATCAAGCTCTTTGTTTTTACATCGTCTAAGTTCAGATCATTTGGCTCACATGGTACACTTTGTTCCCACAATGTTACATTTCTTTATATGATCATAATTTATTGCAAGGGGACCTTTAGCGTCATTTGTACGGCGTTTCCATGTCTGCGTAATGTGTTAAGGAGACTATGTTCACGAGTTATAGAATATGACTGCTATAACACATTTAGTAGACTGTATCCTCTATTTAAAATCCCCTTGGGGTGTTGTGGTGTTTCATTATGTTTAGTTTCATTGATTTTAGTTAGTTAAGTCATGAGGTTTTGATGGGAGATATTAAAATCCACGAAACCCATTCAGGCCGTTTATTAAACATGAATTATTTCAGAATACAAATTGTAAAATCATAAACAAAAAACACAAATTTGTGTAGGGTGATTTATTGAACGGTAGGGAAAAAACTATGTATTTGCAGTATTTTATTTTTTACTTGTTCACATTATTATTGTAAAATGAACAAAATGTTCTTACGTCCCTATTTTCTTCCCTCTACATCAATATAAATGAGCAAAAAACAGCACGCCATAATACATACTGCTTTATACAAGATGTGGTCCAGTACCTGAAGAGCCAGCTTCCTTTGTGTGTTCCCAGCGAATGTAGCTCTGACATCTGTGATAGGGGTGACAATGACGGGCATGTTGGACTGACCACATCACTTCAGATTGTTTTTATACAGTACTGTGAGAGATGGATTGTACCAAGCCTACATGCAGCCACAATCATGGTTTTATTAAAGCTTTCTTTGAAATAATATTATGATCTGTCTTGGGTATGTGGACAATTTTACTTTTATATTAGCTACTGTTTTTAAGCAGATATATTAAGAAAGGTCATAATACCCATTAAATTGCGCTTTTTTTTTAATGCTAAACCAAAACAAATAGCAAGTGCTGCTGCAGATATGGGATGGGTCTGTCCCTTTTTTTATGTGGGTTGGGCTCAGAAATTTCATGTCATGTAGAGGCTTAACTTAACTGGGAAATAAATCTGTCTTGACTTGGGGTGCATACACAAATAGGTGGCCAATACAAACTGCTTGCTCGTAATAGCATGAATGTTGTAGCGTAACATTTTTGTTTCTTGCCCTCCAGCTCAGTTGTATCATTTGGGCCACGAAATCGATCTATAGGAGCAGCTGCAAAGAGCCAGGTAAGATCAGTTCAGTTGCCCTGTTGATGTCTTTGGAGTTCCTTATAATTTAAATGCAAAAAAAAGTGTAACTTTGAATTCTTTAAACATTTTTTCTCCAATCATGTGCAGGTGGTGACCAACTGTCAGAATACGGTGCAGGGCTTCAAGCGATTCCATAGCAGGGCATTTTCAGACCCTTATGTCCAGGCAGCCAAGTCTAACTTGGTGTACGACCTGGCAAAGATGCCATCAGGAGCCACCGGTATAAAAGTAAGATTAAGAATATCACGGTGCCTCTGCTGTATTCGAGATATCATGGATAACCACAACTAGTGGGAGGAAAATATGCAATTATTTATAACAAAATATCAAAGTAATATATGGGTTAGAGCATTCAACAACCGGGTGCTGTATTCATCAGTGGTACTGTATCTTGAACTAGGTCCAAATTAAAAGGGACAGCCGTAAGAAATTTAACAGACAGAAAGCCTAACAGCTCATTCCTGACTTTATTGCTTACCCCTCTCTTACCTGATGTTTTCCAAACAGTAACTTAATATATTGCTCTTTCCTCAAAATCAAAATTGTTCTATGTTAACTTTCCCCATCTGTCCAGTCCTTTGTGCTCTTATCCTAAAAACAGTTCCCTTTACCTCTGTTACGCTGTTATATATTTCGTTGGCATTTTGTCACCTATAACATTATTCTGTGGTAAGAAATAATCATTCTCGCTGTGAACCTTTCAATTTGCTGATTGCATAAATATTAAGTTAGCTAACCCAATGGTGCCATCAGATTGAGTGTGTAAGGTCTTGCAAACTACACAAAAGACAAGCACACTGTAAACCCACAGCCCAGCATGTTGTGTCCCTGTGGAGATAATTAATGTGAATCCTCAGAAGAACTGACAAATCAGAGACGATTGCAACAACCTGTTGTTGCCCGCAAGATCAGTCCTTTTGTATTAAGAGTTCTCGGATTGCATATTCTACATACATATGTTCTTAGGGTCTTGTGGGGCCTGTTTTTATGAGCTTTCAATCTGTTAAGATGAAACTGGTGGCCTTTTTTCATTATTACTTATAGCTCTATTTACAGTTATAAGCTATTAAAACAATTTTCCTCAAGAGTAATCGTCTTACAAATTTTCCTCAACTCTAGGTAATGTACATGGAGGAGGAGAGAGTGTTCAGCATCGAGCAGGTCACTGGCATGCTGCTGACCAAACTGAAGGAGACTGCTGAAAGTGCACTGAAGAAACCAGTTGCAGACTGTGTCATCTCGGTAAGCCTTTGCGCAGCTGTTTCACAGCTTCAGCAGGGTCTGAAAATCTATAAAACTTCTGAAATAGACTTGTCAGTACAGTGCATTACTTTTATTGTGAAAATCTGCTTCTCAATGTCCAATTGGATGTTCTTGGGCTTTTTCTTTGTGGCAACTCATCTTATCTAATTGGCTTTAAATGTCTTAATGGGTGTTAATTTACATGTTGGATCACTCCACATTGCCTATTTAAAGAGAGAGGCATTGGACTGATGAGGTTTTAAGAGACATGTGACTCACTTTAGTTACTGCACTTTATGCTATGAAAGCTGCCTCCAAGGTGTATAAATGTATTACCACCTGTTCATGTGACATTTTGAGCTCCAAGCACTTCACCAGATGTCTTGTCTGAACGCTTGATTTCCTTTCTTGGAGTAGTGTATAGCGGGCTTTGTTTCTCTCTGTGCTTCGTCTATAAATTCTGCCAACAGCATCTGTTATGTAATGTTACAGATCTCTCACAGGGAGGCTGTTGCTTCTACTGGTCCTAAATCTACAGTTTGCATCAGGGCTAGAAATGGATAAGATGTTGTTATTATTACTGTAGCCAGTAGTTAAAATTAGATCTTTTCCACAAGGAGATGTTTTGGCACCAGTGACCAACACAGCAACGGTATCCAGATGATACAGGCGATTCATTCATGAATAGAGTTCAAAGTGATCATTCACACAGAAGGAATAAAAGATATGTTTTAACTTTTTTTATTTTAGAAATGGTTCCAGTCAAATCCCTCGTCTGCATTGTTTTTCCCCTCCCAGGTCCCGAGCTATTTTACTGACTCAGATAGGAGGTCTGTCATGGAATCAGCTCAGATTGCAGGCCTCAACTGTCTGCGACTAATGAATGAGACCACTGCAGGTATATATATTTTTTTTAGACAATTGAAATGTACCGGGAAATTACAGTAGATGCTATTTTGTGTGAGATACGTATGTTGTTTATTTTCTGAAGCAGTTTCCTCTATTACAAAAATTGTGAGAAAGTATACCGTTATCCACTTCTAGCTAAGTATGTGGCAAAGGTTATTGTTAAGTAAAGGTGTGGCGACTGTGGCTCAGTGGTTAGCAGGTCTGACTTTCAAATCAGAGGATAGGTGGTTCAAACCCCGGCTCAGCCTGTCCGTGTTGTTGTGTCCTTGAGCAAGACACTTAACCCTAATCACCGTTGCTGTGTCTACTGTATAGCATGTAAGTCGCTTTGGATAAAAGTGTCAGCTAAATGAAATGTAATGTAAAGGTACCCTGGTTTGAGCCATGACATAGTTCTAAATCTATGTAAATATGTCACAGTATCTACAGCATATATTCTTAAACATACTGAAACTTTATGTTATAGTTTGTGTCTTTTCCCATCATAGTGAAACAAATGCACGTCAGAAAGCTACGCCTACATTTTATTCTTATGTATTTCCATTCTGGTAGTTTTCTATGGGGCAGCTGTAGTTAGCATAGTTGTGTGCACAAATTAACACCAGATCATGCCTGTTTGTTGCAGTGACTCTGGCGTATGGCATTTACAAGCAGGACCTGCCAGCTCCAGAGGAGAAGCCCAGGATAGTGGTGTTTGTGGATGTAGGCCACTCAGGTTACCAGGTGTCAGTTTGTGCCTTCAACAAGGGAAAGCTCAAGGTGAGTAATGAATAATTTGTGGCCATTTCGAAAAGCAATACTAGGAAAAGCTTTTCAGAGGCGGTTGTGACGATACAGCCCTATGTTCTTGGCAGATTTTGCCAAAAAGAATTGTCATTTCTTTTCTCATGTGGGCATAGATGGATTTTGCTGAAGTGTAAAGAAAGATGAAACATATGAGCCATTACCTTGCCATTGAAGGGGGGCAATACCAGACAGTGAATTTTATAGATTTAACAAAAACACACTTTATATTTACCTCAATTTATTTAATTGATCAAACATTTTAGATACTTTGATACCTAATAAAGGTTGTTTAATTGAAATATATGTATTCAAAAGATGGGTAACAACAACTATTTAAAAGTCTATCCTCACATGCAGCCATCCTAGACATACAGCTATGCAGTGATTATGTAATATTCATCCAATACCTTCTCCACCGTCAGATCCTGGCCACAGCGTTTGATTCAGAGCTGGGTGGGAAGGCCTTTGATGACATCCTGGTCAGCCACTTTTGCGAGGAGTTTGGGAAAAAGTACAAGCTGGACGTCAGGTCCAAGCCCCGGGCTCTGGTCCGACTGCACCAAGAGTGTGAGAAACTCAAGAAGCTGATGAGCGCCAACTCCTCCGACCTGCCTCTCAACATTGAGTGCTTCATGAATGACATTGACGTTTCCGGCAAACTTAACAGGTGAGACGCAACTTTAAGTGAGTAATGAAGAGGACAAAATGTGTTATTGAATAGGATTAACAAAAATCATCAATTAGGGCTTGAGAAACACTATAATTTATGGTGTTTGTGCCATCCATGCCAGTGAAAATAAAGCAACTTGTCTGCTCTGTTTATTGATTATGTGGAGCCTTTACAGTCTATGATTTTTCTTTTCTTGTGACTAGTGTCTGAATATTCTAGAGAGCTGCTATAGATGAGCGCAAATCCAAAAAAAATGTGTTGCTATAGTTAGAAGTGACTCTTAGCGGTACTCGGTGTGTACTAATCTATTAATAATCCTTGACCATGTGTCCCCAGAGGTCAATTTGAGGAGATGTGTGCGGGGCTGCTGGCCAAAGTAGAGGGTCCCCTGCGCAGCGTCATGGAACAAGCCAGTGAGTGCATCTGACTTTATTAGCAACTGGACTATCCCCGTCAGCACGTGCACCCTCACATAGAGTGCTGCCTTCCGCCCAGACACTGCCTCCCTTTAATCATTCCTTACTGTCTCTTCATCTCTGCTTGCTCGTCCATTCTGATTTGTCATATGGCAAATAAATAAGTAATAGAAAATACATAACGAACCTGTCGGGGTCTTAATTAAATCACCCTGAAAGGGTTCGTTTTGCAACAGTGATTGGCTCGCTGTACATTACCTCTTATTACATGGCTGAGTACAAAAGAAATTTATAATTTTACACAAAATATTGATAGTTATTTGATCGCTTCAGCTAAAAAGAATAGTCCTCTCGTTGTTTATAGAAATCAGAACTATGTCCGTAGCAACTGTTTGTTTTTCATCGCGACAATCTGCTATAAAGACATAACCGACCTGTTGAATGCCGTGATTGACCAATCGGATGTATTCAACAAAGCTGTGGAATAATACAAATCTATACTTGGGTGTGTCAGAATAGTTGTATTAAGTGTTTTTGAGTAATGGGCTTTCACCAAAAGATATAACTTTGAAGAAAATGTATCCTGAAACCTTCATTTGATCAGAAATGTCACAGTGTTTTGATCAGAGTTTTGGGAAATGGAGCTGCAATTCTGTGTACATTTAACATTTAATGTTTTGTGTCCTCTTTGTCTTCTGCTTCCTGTTAATCCAGAGCTGAAAAAGGAAGATATCTATGCAGTTGAGATTGTGGGCGGTGCCTCCAGAACCCCATCCATCAAAGAGCGAATCAGCAAATTCTTCGGCAAAGACCTGAGCACCACCCTGAACGCAGACGAGGCCGTGGCCAGAGGCTGTGCTCTGCAGGTACAGCTCACCTGTCACGACCAAAACTTTGCATCCTTATGTTCTGACAGCTGGGAAAGTAGAGTGCGAGTAATATGACATGCATGCGCACATGCATAATGTTTAAGTGACGCAATTTATTTGTTTGTAATGCAGGATTTTGTCAATTGTTTTTTTGCCATTTATATGTATATTATTTAATAAAAAACACCAGACATGATTGTAACAACTTCACGAATGTATATCAAATCTAGTTTTTTGTTTTCTCTTTGAAATTGAATATTTGGGTCTGATACTGCATTTCTTGCTGTTGGTCAGAAAAAGAAAGCGACTTCAAGGAAAGGTTTTGAGCGTTTTTCTTTTTTTTCTTTTTTCTGTCCCCAGTGTGCTATCCTGTCACCAGCATTCAAAGTACGAGAGTTCTCCATTACAGATGTTGTCCCATACTCCATCTCTCTAAAATGGAATTCAGCCGCAGAGGAGGGATTGAGGTATGATCTCTGTCCACTGAGCACATCAAATAAGGAGTTGTTTTACCCGATGTTTGAATCTCACTGGTTGAATAGGGGAGTCCATCACACCTGTTACTTTGCACATCACACGGTACAAGATTCTGCAAAGCTAATACCCTACTCCAGTGTTGATATGGATATCAATGGACTTCATTGATATCACAGGGTTTGAGCTTTCAGGAGTTTGTTTTTAGAAAGCCTTAAAATGAGTTTAAGGTTTTCCTCTGTTATTGTGGCTGTTGTTTTGTCATAGTACTCACTGATGGCCTCACAGCTGAAACTACTCTATAGTAATAGTAATGATCAAATGATTGTACTGTTGTAGCACTCTCAATAATAACATATGAGTGGACTTTAAAAATATGACCCAAACTTGCAGCTAAGACGAGTCTGAGTAGGGTCTTTTTGCCAGTTTATTAACATTTTACGAGATCATTTTTAAATCCTAACTAGTATCCAGCACTGAAATATTTGCTGAGATTGTTTACTTTTGTTTTCTCATTAACCTCCTGTTTTTACAGTGATTGTGAGGTCTTCCAAAAGAACCATGCAGCTCCCTTTTCCAAAGTTTTGACCTTCTTCCGGAAAGAGCCTTTCACCCTTGACGGTTACTACAACAACCCCAAGGAGCTGCCCTACCCCAACACCACTATAGGTACTGCAAGTTCAACTTCAGAAGAACATAAGTGCTTGTAATGAAAAGGCTGTACCTTTTTAAAAGTTAGTTTCTGGGGAAAGAAATTGGTAAAGTTTGCGATGCAAGCTTAAGTCCAAAGTGTGCCAGTTATCAGTAACTTAGAGACACTTCGATTTGTTTGCTTCTATTTTTGAGTGGGGAGCATGTATTCATTAATCAACCATATTTATCCAGCGAGTCACAAGATGTTTGACATCATGCTGACTGCTTAAACATGTGATTTAATTTAATTGTGACATCTAAATAGTTTAATTTCCTGGGAACTACAAATATGCAACATCTTTTCCTGTGATTCAACTGAAGCTGTTTATACTTTCACGAGGCGCGCACATTCACAGGTGGAGATTTTTTAAGACCTCCGGTTTCTAAAGCAAACCGTTTATAACCATGTCTGATAAGCTCAGAGCGTCCGTGCAGCTGGCAGCTAGTTGCAAATATTCAAAGGTGCACGACCGAGGCCCTTGTGGAGCCTTTGTGCTCGGCGTGAAAGCCAGAGACGTAATCTTTTGGCGCGCACACCTCAAACCAAGCATTTATATAAAACGGTCTTCTCTCTTATTCTAAACGTTTACACCTTTCTCCACCCTAAAGGCCAGTTCATGATCCACAACGTGGTTCCTCAGGCGTCTGGGGAGAGTTCCAAAGTCAAGGTGAAAGTTCGGGTCAACGTTCACGGCATGTTCAGCGTATCGAGCGCCTCGCTCATAGAAGTCATGAAAATACCTGAGGGGGAGGAGCCGATAGAGACGGACCAGCCGGTAAAAGAAGAGGAGGTGTGTACTTATTTTATTTGCGTGCGTGTGTGCGTGTGCGTGCGTGTGTGCGTGTGCGTGTGCGTGTGTGCGCGTGCGCGTGTGTGTGTGTCCCCTCAGAGATCTCGTTCACGCAGTCAGTCTGGCCACGCCTTGGTTCTTTTAAGGCAGTAAAGTCATCACATTGGAATTTAGATGTCTTGTCTTAACAAGAAGACTGAAATGGGTTTGCTATTTTCTAATGCCTCCTTTGTAATTAGTTTGACATTTCATTTTGTGTTGCTCGTCACCATTTGCGCTCCAGAGCTTTCTTTTTTTACCTTTCCCCCAAAGTTCTGCATCATGAGTGTTGTTCTGATTTGAATGTCACTCAAACAACTGAGTATAAACTGAAAGGTGAAACAATCAAATTGTATGTATGGTTTTTACTGCTGACACTAGCTTTGAAATAGTCTAAACCCACAATTTGGATTAAACCAGGCGCAAAATGCAATATGTTATCTTTAATACAATTGATGTGGTATGTTTTTCATTTTGTTCCCGTGTTTTAGAACAAAATGCACGTGGACCAGGAGGATCATAAAGTCCAGGACGGAGACAACGGAGACAACAAATCGGAGGCCGAGGAGATGGAGGTAACCTTGTGCTTGTCTTTAAGGCAATCACCAGTATGCGAATACATGTCCGATACTATATATGGCAGAATAATGCTGCCTTTTTTACTTCCTTTTTTCCTTTATCCGTGCTAAGAACGTAAGAAGGAAAGGAGGAAGTAAACGAGAAAGGAATAAAGTATGGAGAAAGGGAAACAGCTGAAGCACATGTTAAATATCTAACATAGCCTTTAGGTATGTCATAGTTGAATGCGAAGGCGAAGCTCTCAATTTACTGGTCGGTCTACGTCCCAACCCTCACCTATGGTCACGAGCTTTGGATCGTGTCCGAAAGAACGAGGTCGCGGATACAAGCGGCCGAAATGAGTTTCCTCCGTAGAGTGGCCGGGCTCAGCCTTAGAGATAGGGTAAGGAGCTCGGACATCAGGAGGGAGCTTGAAGTTGAGCCGCTACTCCTTCGTGTCGAAAGGAGTCAGCTGAGGTGGTTCGGGCATCTAATTAGGATGCCTCCAGGACGCCTCCCTTTAGAGGTTTTCCAGGCACGTCCATCTGGTAGGAGGCCCCGGGGAAGACCCAGGACACGCTGGAGGGATTATATCTCCCAGCTGGCCTGGGAACGCCTCGGGATCCCCCAGAATGAGCTGGTAGATGTTGCGGGTGAGAGAGAAGTCTGGGTCAGCCTGCTGGACCTGCTGCCTCCGCGACCCGACCCCGGATAAGCGGTGGAAAATGGATGGATGGATGGATAGTTGAATGTTTTTATTTGCACAGATTAAAATGATTTGTATCTCCTTTTAAAGACAACAGAAGACGGCAAGCAGGCGAAGAAGAACGACCAGCCCCCTCAGGCAAAGAAGCCCAAAGTGAAGACGAAGACAGTGGAGCTGCCCATAGAAAACCATTTGCACGGGCAGCTGTCAGATGACGTCCTAAATATGTCTGTGGAGAATGAGGTAATGTTCTAAAAACCACCACGAATGTCTCGCATGCACTCACAGTATTTGTCGAAGTCATGTGTTGGTGAAACTTACTAGTCCTGCTTTCGTTTGCTTTTTATTTAAATCAAAGAGAAAAGGCTGCTGGTCACTTTATGATTTATGTTCCTGAGATAATGGCTGTGCTTTATAGATGCCCGAATACCAACATAATACTCTAAAAACTTCTTTTTTTTCCCATTTATAGAGCTTTTAACTTTCCTATTTATATACTTCACAAGCTTGAATTTAGATACCACAACATGTAATATTTCACCATGGGTTTGATTGTTATTATTAAATTGTATTGTGCTGAATCAACTATGATAAAGTTACATTCAAATTAGATTATTTAGATGTAAGCATCCAGCAAATATAATTTAATATTTATTGTCAATTTGGTCCATCCTCAAGTGTTTTATTTGTGTGCTCTTCTGACACCTCCCTTGTGGCTCCTCCAGGGGAAGATGATCATGCAGGATAAGCTCGAGAAGGAGCGGAATGACGCAAAAAATAACGTAGAAGAGTATGTGTACGACATGAGGGATAAACTGCACGGGGCCCTGGAGAAGTTTGTGACTGAGGCTGTGAGTACACTTGAGACGCATGTCAACAGACATTAATCTTCACTGAAATTCAGATTTACTACATGAACTTAATTTTGCTTCTTGTATGACATGTAGGATCGTGACACGTTCTCCATAAAGCTGGAGGACACAGAAAACTGGCTGTATGAAGACGGAGAGGACCAACAGAAACAAGTTTACATTGACAGACTGAATGAACTAAAGGTAACCAGGCCGGCGGTGTGGAACTGGACAGATGGTTCTCAGGGAAATAGTAATACTTGCAATTAAAAGTAAACTCAAACATTTTAAGAAGATGGTTGACTGTACAGTAACTTGATCAGGCTTGTTGAGATGACTGTTTACAATATATCTTTATCTACTGTATTCTGTGATTGTAATAGAAAGCTGATATTCATAGTTCAATATTTGAAATAAGGGGGATGACTTTATCCTCTGAAGGTTATTGATTTATTTTGTCATGATAAATAAGCCTACTTGCTTATGTTTTGTCTTCTGACTAAATGTGGTGTTGTCCTGTTTCTGCAGAAAATGGGCCAGCCAATTTATGAGAGATTCATGGAAGCTGAGGAGAGACCAAAAGCATTTGAGGAGCTTGGCAGACTGATCCAGATGTACATGAAGATCATTGAAGCCTACAAGGCAAAGGTAATCAGACACTGAGAGCATGCTAGTTGACTAACCAAAGGCTTGTTTAGTTTGATTTAGTTGGTGTTATTGTAGACATTTTAATCACAGTTAATATGGTTCTTGTGATTGTTTATGAACAATTGCCAGGCAGATGTTATCATTTATCTGTACTTCTCCCAACAGGATGAGCTGTACGATCATCTGGATGAGCTGGAAGTGACTCGGGTGGAAAAGGAGGTGAAGGACGCCATGATCTGGCTGAACAGCAAGATGAACCAGCAGAATAATCAGGATCTCACTCTGGAACCAGTGGTCAAAGTCGGAGAGATCCAGGCCAAGATAAAGGTACTGAGAGTGCATTAAAGACACACACACACACACACACACACACACACACAAAACCTTAAAATTAGTAGAGGTTGTAAAAATGTGACGGTAGGTTACTACCACGTGCTTCACCAAATCCACTCCCTGTAGATTAGTGATTGGTTGTAGAAAAAAAATTAATTTAGTAAAAAAAAAGAAACGAGTGAGCAAAACATTGCTTTATTCAACCCTTCTTTCTTCTTCCTTTTACAGGAGCTTTATTCAGCCTGTAACCCTGTGGTATCCAAACCCAAGCCCAAGGTGGAGCCTCCCAAGGAGGAGAAGACGGAGAACGGGCCGGTCAATGAGCAGGAGGGAACAGAGAGCCAGCCCAGCGACTCGGACAAATCCACGTCCGCGGGCATGGAACAAGGAACAGCGGAGAGCAAGCTTCCCGAAATGGACATTGACTAACTGTTACAGCTGCGACCTACGTTTCACCCTGTTTGTCCTGCTACTCGCCACCGACTGTCGTTTTTCTGAGGTTTTCATCGACGACACAGAAAACACAAACAGCAGCATCCCAAATCAATATTATTCGTCAGCCAGCCTCATCGGCATGTCATTTCTCTTTTTCTTTGATGAATACAAAAATATTGCATACTATTAATATTGAATAGACTACTTTATGACATGAAAGTTGTCGGTGTCGGGTGGGAACTGCTTTCTCCGTGTTGCTTTTATGGCCACTATGTTAAAGATTGTTTTGTTCAGCATCTCCTTGGCACATCTACGCTAAGAATGTCACATTTTAAGAATTGTAAGCAAAGTGGCTGCGCAGAAGAAAACTAGTAATACACACAGGATTCGTGATGATGTAAAATATTGCAGTATGTCTAAATACGGTATATGTACACAGGCATATGTAAAAGAACATGGATTGTTCCAAGTTGTACTTGACTTCAAATAATTGTAACTGCTGATGTATGTAGTTAAGGAAGGCGTTTTTATTGAGTTAACTTGTATTGTATGTTGAAACTAGGTACTATAAGTTACTGTCATGCAGTATTTCATTGTTTGGCTTTTCTCATTCAAAAGCAATGGTCTGTTGGTTCTCTGGTAGCCTTGTACTGTTATTTTTCTTCTACTTAACAGTTTGAACGGTGGTCCAACAAATCACTTCCTGGGTGCTGCTGTTGCCGCATCACCAAAAAAAAAGCAAAAATAAATCTTGAACAAAAAAGGAATAGACGTTTGCTGCTATTAGTGGACACCTCACAACACCCTGTGACCTTCTGGACAATGCCTTTCATTGGTAGTCCCAGAAGGATTAATATTTGTGAGAGCATAGATGCTTGCTCAACCACATTAGGTAAAGTTGACTAGAACAACATTTCATTACAATTTTGACAGACAACGATGCAAATGCCAAAACTACACCGGTCCCAATTTCTCAAACGTGACTTCTGGTTTTCTATGCCTTCTATTTTCTTAGACTTGATTGTATTTTTAACTGACAAAACAAGCAATTTAAATATGTCAGCCTCGGATCTGAGGTTCCCAAACAATCCAGTGAATATATTGCAGATCAAACAACAACAAGTTACTGCTAGCTTAACATAATAATGGACACAAGTTTCACTGCATGTAAATTTATTCAAATAAATAAATGAAAACCAAATACAAAGCACCACATATTGTTGGTGCTGCTGCTGCAGGCTGGAGAGGGAGACAGAGTTTAACAATAGCATCGTTGGTACAGGTGCCTGTCAATCAGGTAATCCAACCTAGAGGTTTTAATGGGATTAAACAAGGATTTAACAATTATCAAAATAAGGGTCAATTGCTGAGCCAAATCATGCAATCTTATTAATCAAGGATAATAATATATAGCCATAAATCTAAATGAATGTGTTTCTCATATGAATATAATACAACTAATTAAATACAATGTGTGTCAATGATTCAACTTATACTACAGTGTAAAAATAATAAATACTCAAATACAAAATAGCCTTTGTAAATAAATATGAATTGTTCTGATTCTTGTTTGTAACCGTAGAATGCACTTAGTGTAAGTCGCTTTGGATAAAAGCGTCAGCTAAATGAAATGTAATGTAATGTAATGAATGGATGTGTCGCTGCTGGCAGTCTGAATGAACTACGCCTGTAGTACCCTAACCGTCCAGCAGGCCACGCTGTCGCACACACCTCCAGTCATGAACCAGTCAGAGGGCAGGAGTCGCTAGTATTTGCTCTGAAAAGGTAAGAACCGCGTAGTTTTCCCAACATAACTGCTGTGTTGCCGCGCTTCTGTCGGCGTGATGTAGCTTCGCTCAGTCGTACAGAGGAACTGTTGCCAAGTTTTCATGTCTGCCACAGAGGAAAAGTTACAGACTGTGGCCACAATCACTGTTTACATCAGCTAATATTGCTAGCTAGCTTAAATGCTCCCCCTTCCCCATGCTGCTAACTTAGTTTCCTAGTTCGTTAGCTTAATTGTTTGCTGGCGTGAATTTTGCCACTTTACCCCAACACGCGTTTTATTCGGTCCGGATGCATATTAATAAATAATGTTGTCCACGTTTTAAATGAATAAAGTTTTACTTTTGCTAGCTCGGCGCGCTAACTCTGAGGCCACAGGCACTCTGACGTTATGTGTCAACAAAGTTGCGTTAGTCATGGTCGACTTCTGTGTTTATGAGAGCGCTTCTCTGTCAATAGTCATGAACCAGCTTTAAGTTAAATAATCAGCATATGACGGGTTAGACGTGTGTAAACGTATAAATGCTGGTTTTGTAGTCATGGTAGCTCGTGATGGCCCTCGCTAACATCCATGTGTTGCTTTATCGTTTACACTTTTTTCTTCTTCTAGATTTTCATAATAATGATCCGTTTTGTCAGGCATTGTTATTGTTTTGTTTCTCAGGAATGTAAATGTCTGAGGACAAGGAAGCCCAGGAGGATGAGCTGCTTGCTTTAGCGAGCATCTATGATGAAGAGGAGTTCCACCAGGCGGAGTCGGCTCAGGGCGGCGAGATCCAACTCTGCCTGGAGCTCCCTCCTGACTTCAAAGTGGTGGTCAAAGGTACAGCTGTCAGCCAGCAAGTTCATTAAGCACAACTCATTTGCAAGTTAAATGTCGTGTAGCACTTTCCAGACTTTGCCTTCGGCCTATTTTGCATCTGATTTTCATAAATGTATCCTGTTCTCTTCCACTCTTATTCAGTCGCATGTATTATTGGTCTCACCTCACAAGGAATGTAACTAAATCTTCTCTGTGTGTTGCAGGAGAGAAGCAAACTGAATATAATGTCTGCTTCTTACCTCCTTTGGTGCTTAACTTTGAGCTTCCAGCAGACTATCCATCTACATCTTTGCCAGTCTTCACTCTCAGCTCTAAATGGATGACCAGAGCGCAGGTGAGAATCATGGTTGCTTAAATAATTCTTTGCGACATCGCCAAACAAAGGTTGACCCGCACATGTTGGCAAAGATTTGGTTAAGTATTCAAAATCGGGAGTCGAAAAGTGAGTGGCCTCACCTTGAAAGATAGTTATTGTTGGTAAAGAAAGTCTCCCCACCATTCATCACTCTCCATATCTGTTTTATTTCCCCTCCCCCTTCAGATGAGCTCTCTGTGCAGACGTCTGGATGAGCTTTGCGAGGAGAATCACGGCTGTGTGATTCTTTTCACATGGATCCAGTTCCTCAAAGAGGAGGCGCTGGACTTTCTAGGCATCCAGTCTCCTCTTGAAGTCATCAAGGCAGGAAGTAAAGCAGGTGTTGAGCGCAGGAAAACCGACCCAGCAGCCACAGGTACAGTATGTGTTTTGTTAAATTAATGTAATGTTTTTTTTTGTTTTTTTTGTGTTGATGCTTTATGCATTAGCTAAGCTACGTCTCATACCAGCCATTTGAAGTTACATTACATTGCAAGTTAGGCGTAAATAATAATTACGTCTGCACAAACACTAATTTGCTCTTCTGCGATTCTGTAGATTAGCTGTGTACAACACCTGTAGTTAGTATTTATTCACGCTGCATCATTCGTTATAAAATAATTGATGGTGTTTAAAACAAGTGCACTATTTGATTAAAGTACACATCGTGTAAGAGTCCTCAGTCAATTTACATGTTTAGTAAAATCACCACAGAACAAGCATTTATCTTCATTTATAAAATGATATTATTTTGCTGAAGTATCTACAAGGAGCTTATAAGGAGTTTTGTAAACCTGAACTTTTCTTTGGTTGTTTTTCTTAGAGATTTTTAATATGTTTGATACGTTTTTCTTCAGCTCTGACGCAGTGTGGGAGTCATTGTGAAATCGCTGAGGAGAAGCAAAGAGAAGCAAAGAAGGAAAAGTCTCAACCACAGTTTTCGTTGTCTTCTCAAATGGATCCGCGGGCCGTTTTGGTGATGGACCCGCGTGCCAACCTCCTACCTCAGCTCCTGGACTTTGACGAGGAGCAGCGTCAGAAGGTGTTTGACAGCAAGGTGTTCGGCTGTGGGATCTGCTTTGTGGAGAAGCTGGGCTCAAACTGCCTTTGCTTTAAGGAGTGCCAGCACGTCTACTGCAAGGCCTGCATGACGGAATACTTCCAGATCCAAATACGGGATGGCAATGTTCAGTGCCTTAATTGCCCTGAGCCCAAATGTACCTCCATAGCCACACCATCGCAGGTAAAAGAACACTAAAGTATACGTGTGTGTATGAGCATGTTTGCAGATCTAAAATCACTTCACAGTTGATTAAGTGCTTTTCAGAGGAGGGTTTAGCTAAATTCCATCTCAACATGTCATTGCAACATGTCATTGACGTTTCTAAGTTTACCCTGTCACTCGTAATGAACCGTCTTCATCTCTCAGGTGAAGCAGCTGGTGGACGAGGAGCTGTTTGCCCGTTATGACCGCCTCCTGCTCCAGTCCAGTCTGGACCTTATGGCCGACGTGGTCTACTGTCCCCGCCAGTCCTGCGCCACCGCTGTGATGGTGGAGCCGGACTCGACCATGGGGATTTGCACGGCTTGCCAGTATGCCTTTTGCACACTGTGCAAGCTGGGCTATCATGGCCTCTCCCACTGTAAAATCCCTGCAGGTAATGTAACTGGGAGAGAAAAAAGAATTCCCTCAAACTGAAAGGTGTGAGCTTGTGCCCCAGAATATAATTAAGAGCTAAGTGCCTGGATCTGGTTCTAACACATTTATTTAATTCTTAGTTCTTATTGTTGCCACTTTATTTTGTTGTTATAACAAAATTCAAGATTCAATGTTGAGTTATCTCGATGTTCACCTTCCGTCTGGATTTGCTGCATGCCTGTATGAATGTGGGATATAGTCCTGGTTCATTCTTTTTAGCACTTTATGTTGGACGAATCCCCGACAGCCATCCAAATGCTTTACACTTATTATACAGTATAAAATCTACATTTTTGGGATAATATCTTTGGGTAAATAGAGTGAAGACACTCATGAAATTAACTTATTTGCCATATTTAATACTAATTGGATTCTGTATTTTAGATATCACTGTTCCTGTTATTTTACTTTTTTTTTTTACTTTATTTAACTAAAACTAAAATGTAGAATTGTGATGTTCAATTTTGGAAGCTAAACGCACAAAAAGTCCCTTGTGGGTCAATAAATTGTGAATATAATTATTTTTTCAGGTGCTGCAATGATGGAGTTTAAAAACAAAAAGATGGTTGCGGAGATACATTTGTGTATCTTGACTTTCTGTCCCTGTTTTCTGCCTTGTTCAACAGAGGAATTGCGTAACCTGAGAGACGAGTACCTGTCAGCCACGGCTGTGGGCAAAAAGTTCATGGAGCAACGCTTTGGGAAGAGGGTGATCCAGAAAGCAGTGGAAGAGTCCTTTAGCAGAGACTGGCTCAATGAGAACTGCAAATGCTGCCCACGCTGTGGAACCAATATACAGGTTGGACGCCCCCTGCTGGCCACAGCTCAGAACAGGCTTTGACTTCATCACCAGGGGTCACTGTCACTTTAGAAAATGGAACAAACTATTATTTTATTGTTATTTGTGTATATATATCTATTTAGATAGATAGATATAGGGGTGTGTTTTGTTTTAAGAGCTGAGATAATTTCGTTGGGTCATTACAAAATGTATACTGTAGTGTTTGTCGCACAGATCTGGTAAAAATGGACTTTAAACCATTTGAGTTAAAAATGTACAGATTATTAAGTATTTCAAAAATCCACTATGTATTCATACTGTCCCTGAAGATCCCCATGTTCAGCTTACTCAGTTGCTATTATCCATTGATGTTTGCTGAGTCCTCTCCAGCTAACGCATTGTCTCTTGTGTCTTTCTAGAAGGCTGATGGCTGTAATAAGATGACCTGTACCTCCTGTAAACAATACTTCTGTTGGCTGTGCCTGGGCCTCCTCAGCAAAGTCAACCCGTACAGTCACTTTAACAACCCCAATTCACTCTGTTATAACCAGTGAGTGATCTTGTTTCCATTGTATTTATTGTTGGTTCACCACTCCAGCCAAGTAGTCACTGACATTTACTGTAGCCTACATCTATTACGTTTGACCTTTCATTTCCTCTTTGCAGACTCTTCCAAGGTGTAGATCTTGATGAAGACGATGCCTTCTGGAGTGATGAGGAAGACTGACACCCGTGCAGTACCTCACTGCTGTATGCTCCATTTGAATGCACTTTATCTCCCATAACCATCACTTCACCTGTGACACTAACTATGCCTGCATCAGCACAACAGTGCCACGACAACATGTTTTGAATATGGTCAGGCGTCTTGGGTATAAAACATTCAATGTCTTGTGTGTAAGTTGTTCATACTTAATATGCGACAGATTTCATGTATATAACGTATTCAGGAATGGCTGGAACAGTTTTAGCTTTTATCTCAGAGGGTAATAGAGAAACAAGTGTGGTCATTTTGGTAAAAGCAGACATTTTCTTAAAAACATCAAGAATATATTGTTAGTGGTAGTGAATCAATTTGATTTGACAATGTCAAAGGACTGGACTGTTAATTCAAAACTCAAAGAAGAAAAAAATATCAATCTAAGTCTCTCTATTATGTCTAAATATCTACTCCCTCCTTAATTTGACTTTTTCATAATGAGATTTGACATTCACATGCTTGTAATGGTCAACGAGTGATACTGGAGCCACAATTGCGGCTTCCAATTAGCGAGCAACTGAGTGTTACATGGAAAAGGACAGTGTTTGCCCTTCGTCATATTCAGTATCTACCTGTTGGCCGGCTGTCTGTCGTTTGTCAACTATGACACCAACTAAGAGTTAATGTTTACCAACAAACTTCCAGATGGATAATTAGGTGATTTTTCAAAAATCTAACCAAGACACACCCATTGATACAGGATTAACGTACATATAGGCAAAGGCAAACCTGTGGATTACTATCCAAGACTTAATTACAGAAATACTTAGATTTGTCTTGTTGGTTTTGGGTTCACTACCAGAATGGGAAACCCTTGACATTTATTTAATCTTTTGTCGGGATGTAAATGTTTTTTTAATTTTCTTTTCTGAAAATTGTTTGGATTTACTTTGTCTTGAGAATAATTGATTTACAGAAACGCATCTTTGCACGTCATATGATTGAAATCAGGCAGGTGGGAAAGATACATTCTTTGGGGAATGGGTTTCATAATGGGTTTGAATCGCCTTTATTTTTCCATACAGAACAACGGAGGACACTGCAGTAATCTTTCATGTCAATCCTGTGATTATGGTTTGTGTGTGGAGTCATTCAGGGACTAGGGTGGGAGAAAGGAATATACCGTGAGGAATGATATTTGACTAGATTTATTCATACCCTCCTTTGCACAACTTGTTACTTGAATGTTGCCAAAGTTAAGTGTCAAAGAGAGGCCATATGATGTTGATCATGTCTAGAGATACAAACATATTTTGTATAATATTAATTTATTTTCCATTATTTTGTCATGCATTCTTTTGCATTTGATCAGAAAGGAGTCGGCCTCATGGAGGCAGGTCTGTTGGAAAGGGTTAAACCCTTGAAGTGACAAACGGGCCGACTGCTTTTAGAATTGATGCAGGTGTGGACTGTTGAAAAGACAATCTCTCGCTCAGTCTTGAAATGCACATGGATTCACTTTCCCGTCAGTGTCACTTCATGTCTCATGTAAGACACATTCGACAACAGTATCTGCAGATGCCTATTAAAATGAATTCCGCATAGGTTTTGTCCAAATAAATGTTCCCACTTTACAATTTGTTTACGAAACTCATTCCATTTGAGACAGAAAGACAGACCGGAGGGCCAACGGTGCATAATTGAGTTGGTAATCATTAAGCTTGAGTATAGAAAAACTAAATTCTAAACCACAAAACAATATGGACCTCATTTAGACTTCCAGTCCAATTTCCTCTCAGCTGTTGTAAACAGATGATATGTCTAGTAAGATAAAACAGAATGTAGGACAAGGGGAGACAATTAGTTTTCCCACTCTTCTTTTTGTATTTGATTGTTTAAAGACAAGGTAGAAAATACAGTTAGAAATACTTGAAATGGTAATTTAAATATATACACATTTTAAAGTTCAAAGTGTGTTTCCAAAACCTTTAAAGGTTATGAAGCAAACACTGATGACAACATTTCAAACCTGATGCAAGGCTTTTCTAAAATGTGGTTTAATTCAGAAAAAACACTCCGACGTTCCAACGGATTAATCTGAGTTTCTTTTTAGTATTCAGAGTGAAGCTCGACAATGAAACTGCAAAATCAGTGTGTTAACACGATTGAGTATTTTCTGTTCGATTGCAAAATTAGCCCCGTGTTGTGCTTTAAGTACCCTTTTTACTTTTTACAACACCTTGTTACCTGAAACATGACCCACATTTAGCCTGTAATCCAGAGGTTACACTGGGACGACAAGAGGAACAATGAAACACTAAAGAAACAAAGAGCCCACGTTTTAGCCTGAGATTGAAAAGAGACCACAACATGGTACAATCCCTTTGGCTAGAGTTGCTGACAGGGGACAACCTTTTAAATGGCCCCTCTCTCCTGTCCTGCCCCGTCCCCTGCCTCGTGCCCCCCTCTAGCCCCTGCTTGTCTTTCACCATACACTGGCTGACTGAACTGTTACAATGCTCATAAAGACACCTGCTCTCAGGAAACCACAAGCACCAGCACCTGACCAACGCTGAGGAACCCTCAAATCATTTCCCTTCCTTTCTAAACCAGAAAAAAGCAGGACGACACTCATAGGGAAAAAAAGGTCAGTGGATCTCTGATGTGTGGTGGCTGATGGGGCTCGGATGGCGGGGATGAAGGTCCCAGAGCTCGTTGTTGTGGATGTGTGTTCCACAGTTGGACATGTTTTTTGTGGAATACAGTGGTGATGTTGAGCTTGATGGATAAGCCGTGTCTGGCTGGGGACTACACATTCACCTGATAATGGCCCTTTGAATTATGCTGTTATTATGTTTAAAACTTTACTTAAAACAACTGATTGGCCAGCATAATAATGGATAAAACTGAAAATTACTAATTCAATATTGTACCTTGCTTTCTTTTCCAGGTGTGAGAGACAAAGTTAGCAGCTGCTTAAACACATCAAAATTAAACAGCAATTCCAATTCTTTGATAAATTGCTGTGACACCAGAATCTTTTAGGGTTTTGTTGAGTTGTGTCATGGAACATCATCCTTCTGAAAGTAAATCATGATATGTTTGGACAAAAAAAAAGGACTCTTTCTCAAAATTCAAATCCCACAGCTCATAAAAATATCCTTCCTGGATATTTTCTGGGATCTGCCAACCTTCATACTTTGGCTTTTGGATCAGTGCAGTGACATTATTAAGCAACAGTACATGGTGTTCTCATTTCGGACTTTTTTTACTTTCCCAATCCAAAACACAATTTCAAGGGATTTAAATGTAATCTATGATAATCAGCAATTGTTCAATAATTCAGTTGATTCCAGTAAGGAATGGATGTGTGAGGGAACTAACTAAAATATATCTTAGATCTAAAATTGCAGACTTTAGTATCTTTTATCAACTGATTAGTGCCTGAAATCAAACTTCTTAACAGATGGTTTTATGACACACTGATAAAGATCGCTAGACAGATAAAAAAAATAAACACCCACAAAGTGGTCGAAAAAGTATACAAATCGTGAAATATTTTTAGCACTGCATCATGTTTTACTAGCCCATCAGATGTTTTGCATGTAAAAAAGTGCAACATCTCCCTCTGAAATAGTCAAGTGAACTATCTTAAAGTAGCGGTAACTAAAATATATCACATTTAAAGAACCGGTACCTCAAAATTGGACGTTAGTTCATGAATAAAATGTGCTTTTTGTTACTGTCCACCATTGTTAATGCCCAGCTTTATTAACCCTCCCATATAGGAGACATACTGGGACCAGACCATCCACGGCTCATCCACTGCAGCACCGAGAGGGACCATCATGATTGAGAGTGACAGAGAGCTGTCGGCCATAGTGCAGGAGCTGTGGGACAATGACACCAACAGACTTAAGCCTGGAAAAGACTACAGGATCTCTCTGCAGGTGCACCGCACATAACACACACTCTCATTTATATATATATCTTGGAGTAACAGCAAGTTAACATACAGTATATACATCTATTTGCTTGTCTTTTTCATGAACAGGTGCCAGAAGAAACATTTGTATTTCATCAGGGAACAGCATAAACAGTCTATGTTCAGTAGTAAGGGTCCTGTTAGAGGAGGTCTATGTTCAGTAGTAAGGGTCCTGTTAGAGGAGGTCTATGTTCAGTAGTAAGGGTCCTGTTAGAGGAGGTCTATGTTCAGTAGTAAGGGTCCTGTTAGAGGAGGTCTATGTTCAGTAGTAAGGGTCCTGTTAGAGGAGGTCTATGTTCAGTAGTAAGGGTCCTGTTAGAGGAGGTCTATGTTCAGTAGTAAGGGTCCTGTTAGAGGAGGTCTATGTTCAGTAGTAAAGGTCCTGTTAGAGGAGGTCTATGTTCAGTAGTAAAGGTCCTGTTAGAGGAGGTCTATGTTCAGTAGTAAGGGTCCTGTTAGAGGAGGTCTATGTTCAGTAGTAAGGGTCCTGTTAGAGGAGGTCTATGTTCAGTAGTAAGGGTCCTGTTAGAGGAGGTCTATGTTCAGTAGTAAGGGTCCTGTTAGAGGAGGTCTATGTTCAGTAGTAAGGGTCCTGTTAGAGGAGGTCTATGTTCAGTAGTAAGGGTCCTGTTAGAGGAGGTCTATGTTCAGTAGTAAAGGTCCTGTTAGAGGAGGTCAATGTTCAGTAGTAAAGGTCCTGTTAGAGGAGGTCAATGCTCAGTAGTAAAGGTCCTGTTAGAGGAGGTCTATGTTCAGTAGTAAAGGTCCTGTTAGAGGAGGTCTATGTTCAGTAGTAAAGGTCCTGTTAGAGGAGGTATATGTTCAGTAGTAAAGGTCCTGTTAGAGGAGGTCTATGTTCAGTAGTAAAGGTCCTGTTAGAGGAGTCTATGTTCAGTAGTAAAGGTCCTGTTAGAGGAGGTCTATGTTCAGTAGTAAAGGTCCTGTTAGAGGAGGTCTATGTTCAGTAGTAAAGGTCCTGTTAGAGGAGGTCTATGTTCAGTAGTAAAGGTCCTGTTAGAGGAGGTCTATGTTCAGTAGTAAAGGTCCTGTTAGAGGAGGTCTATATTCAGTAGTAAAGGTCCTGTTAGAGGAGGTCTATGTTCAGTAGTAAAGGTCCTGTTAGAGGAGTCTATGTTCAGTAGTAAAGGTCCTGTTAGAGGAGGTATATGTTCAGTAGTAAAGGTCCTGTTAGAGGAGGTCTATGTTCAGTAGTAAAGGTCCTGTTAGAAGAGGTCTATATTCAGTAGTAAAGGTCCTGTTAGAGGAGTTCTATGTTCAGTAGTAAAGGTCCTGTTAGAGGAGTCTATGTTCAGTAGTAAAGGTCCTGTTAGAGGAGGTATATGTTCAGTAGTAAAGGTCCTGTTAGAGGAGGTCTATGTTCAGTAGTAAAGGTCCTGTTAGAGGAGTCTATGTTCAGTAGTAAAGGTCCTGTTAGAGGAGTCTATGTTCAATAGTAAAGGTCCTGTTAGAGGAGTCTATGTTCAGTAGTAAAGGTCCTGTTAGAGGAGTCTATGTTCAGTAGTAAAGGTCCTGTTAGAGGAGGTATATGTTCAGTAGTAAAGGTCCTGTTAGAGGAGTCTATGTTCAGTAGTAAAGGTCCTGTTAGAGGAGGTCTATGTTCAGTAGTAAAGGTCCTGTTAGAGGAGGTCTATGTTCAGTAGTAAGGGTCCTGTTAGAGGAGGTCTATGTTCAGTAGTAAGGGTCCTGTTAGAGGAGGTCTATGTTCAGTAGTAAAGGTCCTGTTAGAGGAGGTCAATGTTCAGTAGTAAAGGTCCTGTTAGAGGAGGTCTATGTTCAGTAGTAAAGGTCCTGTTAGAGGAGGTCTATGTTCAGTAGTAAGGGTCTTTTTAGAGTGACAAGTGACTCCTTCTTTTGTCCATGTTCAATTTGTTGCTGTTCTAGTTCAGCAGCACTGCTGGACTGAGTTTGAAGCCACAGCTGTTTTGCATTTGGCCAGGACATTGTCAAACGCACTGTTTTGCAGAGACACTGTGACAGTGTGCGACGAGGGGGCGTGTTCGACCGGCAGATGTCTCGCAGCAGCAATCATATTTCTTGCACTATCCATGCTTAGTGTCCTGACTTTATTGGAAACGTTCCACTGCTGTGCAACATTAATAAATTGTTCCGCACACGTTTCTGCAAAATGTCTGTCTTCTGTTTTCACGACAGTCGTGAATGCAGCACCCACAGTTCATCAATATAATTGGAGTACCTGTGTGCAGCAGTGTTAAGCCCCTCCTAATGATTAAAAAAAGAAAAGAAAATGCTGTTAACGCATGATAAAAGCATTGTAGGAGTTTATGGATTGTTACGTTGACGTATATATAACACGTTAATGTGCCCAGCCCTAATATAAATATAATATATATATATATGTATATAAGCTATATAAAGGGATAGATCACTTTGTGTATGGTTTCCAACTTTATAATGAAAAGGGAAAACCCAAGACCTACCTGAGAGTTAAAGAACATGTGACAGGGACCAATGAGGATTGTGGGTAATGTGGTCTTGAATTGCCAGCTCAGATTAGATAACAGAACATTTTGATATCTATGTTTGGTTCTGTAGTTTGATGTAGCAGCTTTTCTGTATCACCTATATATTTGTTCTACTTTTAAGTGTAGTTTTTACTCTGTGTTGCAAAAGTAGCTCTGGCGGCATGCACAATGTATGAAAGCAAGCAAAAACTAAAAAAGCACCTGAGATGTTGAGATGATATTAGCACGAGTCCAATTATTAAGTTTGGGTGGTTCTCTTCCTGCTGCAGGGCAAAGCTGCCAGCATGCCCTTCAGCGACAACGTTGACATAGCAGGGAATCCTCTGTTTTCGTTCGTCGACGAGAACATTTTCAAAAAGGACACTTTTTTAGGTAAGGGGCATTAAAAGTGAATTGTCTTTCTTCGTCTTACACAACTGCTCTGTCAAAAATGTTTTGAATGGACTCAATCTCTTCACACATTCCTTTCCGCCGCTCTGTTTGCCAGTTTGATACAAGCCTCCTCCTCCTCGCCTCCCTTCAGAGTAAAGCTTCTTCATCTACTCCTAATCTCCTTATGACTAACAGTGTTGTGTAACCACAGCGCATGCAGAGTTCACTTGCGCTGGCTGCAGAAACTCTCCCTCTGTAACAACCGGCTTCTTTAAATCTTCCTACGCATGATAACTGCTGAAGGATGCTTCAATCCGGCAATTCTTTTCTCTGGATGTTTTTACAGATTTGTGCCATGGGTCATGTTGCCCTCACACAGAGCCGTATGGGGAGTTATTGGAGAATTATGTAACAGTTGGTTTTCAGAGTTTACTCTGAGGCAGCTGCAGGATTTCCCATGTTCTAGATCAACCTGTGTCCTTGCTCCTCCACTGGTTACTTGAGATGTTTTTTTTCCAAGTAGACACACTGTATTGAGACATTTTCCATCTATACTACTGAGCTCGTGGTTTCTATATTCAGCGTCCATAATTGTCATTATATCCATGTCCCAGTCTTAAGAAATACCCATTTTGTGTTTTGTCTCTACAGCCTTTATCTCTCTGTTGGATAACTACGTGAGTGACACTGGCGAGCCAGAAATTGTAACCCCTGAGGAGGTGGCAGAGAACCACAAATTCCTGGACTCTATCATTCAGACTCCCACTATGAAGGTACCTGTGGGGACATTTGGAAATAAACACTCCCTCTTGCTGTGCCTCATAAAGGCACTACTACATCTACTACATCATGAAAGAGTTAATTAAATTAATGAAAGAGTTAATTAAGAGTTGCACCCTTTTTTTAATATTCATATATTACAGTCTCACAATTATTATTAAATTAGTACTTTTAAAGTCAGGGGGTCATGAAAGTCAGTAAGATTGATTGTGTGGGAATCATGAATGTCAGCACAAAATTGACTGGTGATTAATCAAAGAGCTGTGGAGACATTTCAGTCCGGACCAAAGTGGTGGACTGAGCGAGTGACGTTGCCATCCACTGAGCTGCACCCCTCACGTGGCTTAGACATTTAACGTAAATTATTGTTTGTTTGCAGTTAGCTCATAAATACCTGGTGGAGAAGCAACTCTCTCCAAAGGATGATACAAAATTCAAGGAGCAGCTGTACAGGATCTGGTTTGAACTTTACGCGAGGAGAGGATCCAGCAGGTGGGTGGAATCTGGCACAGCGCCTAAATATAACTTCACCGGTGGAATCTGGCACTACGGTGGTAACCCTTCTTACTGTGAGAAACGGGGTCAGTCTCGCTGCAAACTACTGAAAATGCACAACAGCTGCATGTTCAGGAAGCAGCAACTAAGAACCACGTTTTGTCCAAATGGCACACTGTTTTAAAAGATGCCAAGCTGCTAAATTTAGAGTTATACGGCTCCATCTGCCTTTAAATGAAGCTGAGCTTGTGGCAAAACCATGAGCTGATGGAACCTTTCAAAACTGTTGTCCTTCATGGAACAAGTGAGAAGACCCATCAGACAATATTGCGTCTCCCACCAGGCCCGACTCCTCTGGATTCGAACACGTGTTTGTTGGAGAGACGAGAGGGGGGAGGACCGTCATTGGCTTTCATAACTGGATCCAGCTCTACCTGCAAGAGAAGCTGGGATTCATTGATTACAAAGGCTACAGCGTCAATGCAAATTCACCCCAGGTACGGTTTTCATTGTTACTTTTAAGTTGGACCTCAATGGTGAATACAATACTGTATCTGTATTGTACATCTGACAAATCGCTCATCTTTCTTCTGTCCTTTCTCATCTCGTCTCCTCCCCCAAGTTGACTTGCACTCTTTGCAGCCTTGCTCTAATCTCGTGCTCACATCATCGTTCTCGCACAGCAATGAGAAACCTCACATCCTGTACGACCACGTTTAACCTTCTCTCGATCTGCTCAGCTCTCAGTATTTTGTCTTCTACTAACCTGGGCCTAATGCGAATTACTGAGCATGTTTCATATTAGCCCATTTTCTATTCAAATGTGGGAAGGAGTCTCCTGTAGTTTTCCAACAGTGCTTTGTTTTCATGTCCTATTTTCATCATTTTCACCAATCTCCTCCCCAGTATCCAATTATCACGCAACACCCTGCATGCCAAAGTATTTACATACTGGACCCAAGGGACACCATCATCTTCAATATGACGCTATCATCACCTCTATCTCTCTCTCTCACTGCAGCCTGACGAGAACAAACACATCCTGGCGCTACAGTTCAGCTGGAAGGAAGGCATAAAGCCAAAGGGCAGCATCTTCATCGGCGTCAGTCCCGAGTTTGAGTTTGCCCTCTACACCCTCTGTTTCCTCACCTCGCCCAACGAGCGCGTCAAGGTCCAGTTCAGTTCCTACGACGTGGAGATTGTTTGCCACCACTACAACCAGAAGCACATTGGCACCACTTACCCTGTGCTCCTCAAGTACCGGAAACCTACCTAGTAACTTGACTAGAAATAAATCTGACATATAACTTCTCCAATACTTGGGCTTGTATACAAAGTTTCACAGGAATTATTGTTGTCTTTTTATTTGAGATAAAGATACAATAAAACCTTACAAGACCAAGTTGCATTTTGTTTTCATTGCACAGTGATGCCTATTCTGAGAGTGTCCTAAACAGTGAGTAAGCTGTACATTATATAAGTCCCATGCAAATTACTCTAACTCTTAAAAATGTATGAGTATATGTTCTCAACTCTCTCTCTCTCTCTTTGTATGTGACTATATTCAAATAAATAAGCCGCACAATTTACCAGCTGCAATATTAAAGGGATGAACACATAAATACGCCATTAGTTAGAATCCTGTAACATGATAGTTTGCATTTTGCAAAGTGTGTGTTTTATCTTTTGATGTATATGTATATATGTATATTTGATGTGTATTTTGATGCTAATTTTCATGTACTTTTACTTCAGTACACTTTTGAATGCAAGTACTGAGTTCATCCACAGATGATGGATGACTTTTACTCAGGATTAACATTTTCCGAGCTAACTGTGAGTAACTTGTTAATTATATAGTTGTTTCACTTTGTTCCAAATGGGGGCGGTAAAGGGTTTGTTGTGGCCAATGACGTCAATCGATTGTCGTCAAGACCATTATCAAGATAGCATGAATGTTAAAGAAATTATCCGGTTGTGTTTTCAAAATAAAAGCATCAGAAATGTCAACATTACACAAAAATGCTAATTTTCATTCATTATAAATATTAACTGAATACATGTATTAGTACTGATGAATGGTATCCAGTACTTCACACAAACTCAGACTTTTTGCTATTTATAGTTTTCAATCTGGACTTTATTTTAAAAATAAAAGACAACCGGAAGCCTTGTGTTTTATACCAACAACACTGGAGCTTGAGGTTGGTGTTCTCACCGAGCAGTCGAAGGAAAAGCAGGTTTTTCATTGTCGCGAAGATTGAGTTTACAGTTTTTACTGTTATATAATTGTGTTGTTTGGTGTCTCGGCGGCTCGTCCCTCTTTCCGTTGCCGTTTCCCAGCCGTTCAAACCGGAATGGCCGAACCGAGCGGCAGATATCAGCAGGTATGGAAACACTTTATCGGTTACTAATAGCTAACGCGTTAAAGATTTAAACATCACGTGTCAGCTTTACACTGTTAAAATGATGACGTCGACACACCTGGGACAGCGTGTCGATGGTGACACCTTCCCGAAAGGGACGAGCTCATTGCGAGTGTCGTCGATTAAGTCAAATTGTTTTTTTGAGGGATTTAATTTCGTTATTTCCAGTCGGGCCGAAGATGGCAGTGCGCGTGAACGCACTGCCATCCGCTTCACGTTTCCGCCTTCTTTAAAGCCAACGCGACACGAACGCTTGTGTTTTTATCTTTTTGTGCCTCTGGTTGTGTTTAAGTTATGTTAGTTTGCATTGTGATGCGAGGTGTAACTTACAATTCACGCTTCTAGGCGTCTAGCTCTTGTTAATGTTTGGGATCTGGCACGTGACCCGCAGCGCACCAAGTGGGTGTGTTTGGTGGTCGTCGAATTTAACCGCTAAGTCTGCTGGGTAATCTGCTGAGCGAGGTGTTGGTGGGGCAGACAGTCCTCATTATTATGTCTGCTCGTGGGATCGATGGCAGTGATCAGTATTTTGGATGCTGTAACTTAAATAATTTAAGGATGAACTGTTTTATTCGCTATCCTACAGATTAAAGAGACGCACTGCGAGAAAGTGCTCAAAGTGACAGTTAACGTTACACGAGTAGAGATTTGTTGACTGTATTGTCAGTTCTTTTATCAAGAATAATTTCCTTGAAATTATTGCAACAATTACATCAAAATTAAATATTCCATTATTTGGAGGACATGTTATTTGTCCTCCATATTTTGAAGCACATCTGGAGACAAATTGTATATCTTTGCATGTTCAGGTGATCTTACTGACTAAGAGAGTGATTGGAGTTAATTAATTGGAAATAGTAATTTGGAAATTCACCACTTACAAGTTACCCGTGTCCCCATTTGACCTCTGATTTAATGGTGGAATTACAGTTCCTTAATGATAGGAAACTATGGGACCATGACAGACAAAGAGTGTTAGTCGCCTAATAATTTATTTGGCCGAAGACGGTAAACCAATGTTGCTGACTATACTACTTGGTATTCAGCACTATTTCAGTGGTTTGGTTTTAAAATCCAGCTGAATCAAGAGTCAGGTGATGTGGACCCAGTTTCCATTCTTCCCCTCTGTTCATTAGCTTGCAGTGCTAACTGTGCAAACAACTGACAGAGCTCCTGGTGTTTGCCTGCCCGAACATTCATCTGAGCCTTCAAATGAACCAGGATGTGTTGATTCCTCCTCTCGCAGCTGACCAACGAGGAGGACCCAGAAGAGAGTCCAGAGGTAGCAGCTGACGCTCCACCCCCGTACAGCAGCATCACAGTAGACAATGCCGGTAAGGCCATGACTCATCCAGATGTTTCCCTGGTGCTGAGGTCATTTGCAGTGGTGGCACATAGAAACACAGCTCTTTTTAAGATATCTTTGAGCCAGTGAATAATAAATAACTGGACTATTCAAGAAAAAAACATAAGGGCATTGTATGGGGTATTAATATTGATGTCTTTATAACTGCAGTATAGCGCACCAAAATTACAAATACATTGAAAGGGAAACAACTCAGGTCAGATCTCGTATGTCTTTTAATATTTGGTATCTGCTGATACTGAGCCCAATCCTATACTTATTTGAGTGTGTCAGATGCGCATTTAATCAACATTTAAGTAAATATAACATCTGTAGCCTTTTAACCCTGGCCCGTTTTATTTTTCACACGCTTTTCTTGATTCAAATACTGAAAGTCTTGATACAAAGCTATGAAGTTGACAGATTTATATTATTGATATGATACGAGTAAAAGTTTAACTGGGGCAACGTGACGCCTGATATTTACCTTTCAGTGGCCTCTTTGTGGGATGTAATAGTTTACTCTGACATGTTTAATTAACCCTCTTTCATTACCCATACTAGCCCATTCATTTTTACCACTATTGGGGCAGTCAAACACAGTCGAGAATAGTCTTGATCGCAATTTCAACCGTACACCCTTTTATACTTAATATTTAAATACACATGTCACTTTAACATACATTACATGTTAACTTTAACACAGCACTGTTATTTATTTGTGCACTTTATTTTATATACTATTGTAAATGTAATGTTTCCATTGCACTATGTTGATTGTTGGTTGTTGTTTGTCTAATGTATTCACCACCCATCAAGTCAAATTATTTGTGTGTGTAACAACACACAGCAAATTTATTCTGATTCTCATAAGCAGCACTTTTATTGTAATCTAAAAAGTCAGTGCGGTTAAGTAGGAAATTGTAGTTCAGAGACACTTTCAGTGTTGCTTGTAAACGCCGAGTACCAAATACTTTGCATTCGTAGAAACGTCTTCCACTGCTTGTGAAACTGTGCCGTTTCTTCTTCTAGCCTACTTTGACTACAAGGAAGATGGGGCTTTCCCCAAGCCGCCCTCATACAACGTAGCGACCACGCTGCCTTCCTATGATGAAGCAGAAAGAACCAAGACTGAGACTACTGTTCCCCTGGTAACTGGGAGAGTGAGTATCTCACTCATCTTTTTTTTTTTCATTGGCTGTGGTCACATTCACTTTGCACACTGACACACACACTGTAGCGCCTTGTGCTGAAACACTTCCTGTGTTGTCAGCAAGACAGGAAGTGTTTCGCACCCTGCAATGGAAAGCTTCGGTCCTCGGTACTGATTGTGCCTGTTTGTCTTTTTCCGACCGGCAACAATTGTTGCTGGTTTGAACAGGAGGAGATTGATAAAAATGAAGAAAAACATTTATTATCACTCCGATTAAATGGCATTCAGCAATACTTTTGCACATAATGACCACAGTTTATGCCTCACAAGTGCTCACAGCTGTTAACCCTTTTAATGCCTCAATCTCCTGTTCACCCTGAACTACCTCCCTCTGTGCACTTTGCACCTGGGTTTGTTCCCAGTAAAATCTGAGTAAATAAACGCGAAGGGAGCTTTAGGCGTATAACATTTTCTGTACTGATGCAGGGTTGGCGTTACATGTTAGGACAGGTATTGAACCTGTGAGGTAGCTGAATTTATCCACAAAGGCTAATGCTTCCAGCGGTACTCAACATTGTTATGATACACAGCCTTGAGATTCATCTCTGTATTCGTTACCTCACAGGGGATACGGTTGCAGTGCAATCTTCATTTTCAATTTGTTGTTGTTTTGATTGTGTAGTTTTCTATGGCTGCAACCACACGTTATGAAAAAAAAACAAAGTCAAGATATTCATTTTTGGTAGTATATTCTTTTTGATATCTGGCGCGTTAAGACTTTCTAGATCTTGACTGATATGATTGCGTCGGCAAATATCCATGCACTGGTTTGCGGGAACCTTTTCTTTTCGGGTTAATGTGTAGCTGTTTTTTTCATTTACAAAGGGCAACGCAGACCTCATCTTCTACAGGTTCCCATTAACTTGCATTTAATGCCCGAGGGAGCGTTTGAAAGGAACACCGGTAATCTAACCTCCCACGTGCAGGCTTTACCACGAAGGTCTCTTGAGTCTCTCCGTCTTATCCATCAGAAACTGTGTGAAATTACTTTCTCTTAAAAAATATCTGTGGAGTGGGAAAAATCCCAAAGACATTTCCGACAGCCCATTTCTGACCTCTAGTGGTCTGTGTGATGCTTTGCTCTTGACTGCGTGTGGGGCCAACCATCCTGTTTTGATTTGCCGGTGTTGTGTTTCTCTGCCACACGCTGCCTTGCGCTCAGCAGCAGCAACAGCAGCCTCAGCACAGGGAACGCCTGGAGACTTTTGACGAAGTAATTCGCAGTTCACTGGAGGTAACTGGGAGGAGTGGGAGGAGAGTGTATGCTGAGCGGAAGAGTATTTGTTGTGTGAGAGTGCAGATGCACCTACAGTGTTGGATGTATTCACTTCCTCACCCTTCTTGTGTGTCTGTGTGTTTCGAGTGCTAGCTAGTGCTTAGTTGATAGGAACACAACATCCACTGGTCCTCCTGATGTCCTGCATTGAATTTAACTGACTCCATAATGTGACACTGATGGTAATTAAATGGGCTTGCGGTGTTGTGGTGGTTTCATTGGTCTCTTGGTTGTTTGTGTTGTGTTTACTCTGTTTTGAGCAAAGCTTGGTCTCCACTCATGTGCTTGCCCATGTTTAGTCGCAATTCACTTTGATCTCAGCCACTGCTTTGTACTTGTACGAGTTTTGAATACATCATTGTGAATTTGGATCAAATAAAACCCCAAACGATTGATTTTGTGGACTGGAAATAGTTTCAAATAAGTAGAGTAAAGTCCTTGAAAGCTCTGCTACTGCCTGGCTGTGGTGAAGTCTTTTGAATGCCTGAATAACTCCACTCTCCTCTCTTTTTGCTCCTGTCGCCCGTTCTATCGCAGGATGAAGACTTTGTGACCAGAGACGACTTCGAGGACGCTGATCAGCTGAGGATAGGAAACGACGGCATCTTCATGCTCACTTTTTTCAGTTAGTTACTCAACGTACTCGTCCGTTTGGCTTCAGCTCTTGTCTTACTAGATTTGTGCAGAAATTACATCTTCTCTTTTTTTGAGATGCAAATGAGTGCATTTTCTCATCTTCACAGTTTTTGTTTCTGCTGACATGTCTAACACACTCTCCCCCCCATCCGCTTTCCAGTGGCATTCCTGTTCAACTGGATCGGTTTCTTCCTGTCTTTCTGTCTGACCACCTCAGCAGCCGGTCGCTATGGAGCTATCTCAGGCTTTGGCCTCTCCCTAATCAAATGGATCCTCATAGTCAGGGTACGACAAGGACCCCACTCACACACACATAGAATGATGTTTTTTGTACGCACAAACAACTCTGGTATTTTAATGTTGTTGTTGTTGTTGTAATGGTGGGCTTGTTAGTGCTGCACTATTTCCTCAAAGTTCTCTAGAGAAGAGCGCTGCTTTGAAATTATGGCAGGCCATATTTATTGTAACCAGTCGCCTCTGTCTCTGTTGGGTTTGTAGTTCTCCACTTACTTCCCTGGCTACTTTGATGGACAGTACTGGCTGTGGTGGGTGTTCCTGGTGTTGGGTAAGTAGCCAACCTCTGGATTTGAACGATTCAAATATGGAATTGAATGTTTTTGTGCTGCTTGTGACACATTTGCGCTCAGTGGAGCTCCATTGGAGCAGCGTGTAGGTGTCAAATATGTAATACAGGGTTCATACGGTCATGGAAAAACTGGAAAAGTCATGGAATTCCAAAATGGTTATTTCCAGGCCTGGGAAAGTCCTTGAAAAAAATAAAATCCCAAAAGTTTTGGAAAAGTCATGGAAATTTGTTGTATTCATATGTTCATGTCGTTCATTTACGCTGAGTTTGAAATAATTAATATGCTTTTAAAAGAAAGACGCTCAAAATATAAGCATGAGTATATATTTATTATTTTAATCAAACTATTGTCTCTCATTCATTTGTGTCATTTAAGGAATACGGCATGCTTTTTAATTCTCATTTTTAGTTTAAATAATACATTTTCTCACTTTTTTTCACAAAATGTTTGGTCATATAAATTTGGTTTAAAGTCATGGAAAAGTTATGGAAATCCACTGGTCAAAATGTGTATGAACCCTGGTTATAGAATAGGTACAGCAGGATAGTCGGCCCTAATTATTATCCTGTTATCCTGCTCTCCAGGCTTTTTGCTTTTCCTGCGAGGATTCATCAACTATGCCAGAATCCGCAAGATGGCTGACACCTTCTCCACCTTGCCCCGCACCCGAGTCCTCTTCATCTACTGAGCTCACGGTCCATCAGTTTTCATCATAATCCTTTCCCCCTTTTCAGTGAAACATACTGTCTGGTTTTATCCAATCCCAACAGGAGGAAAGAACATGTTTCCCCTCTGCTTGATATTATTTGGACAATACAAATTGTCCCCCTTTGGTGTAAAATAGTGAAATGCCGTAAAACCCATCAGTTGTTAGTGGTGAACTGTCGAGTACTATTTGCAGTTATGATGTGTGTGATGTATAAATGAATGCCTTATTTTCTGTTTTACTGCCTGTTGGTAGCAGCAGTGTGAGCTTTTCTCCTGTTAGCCACCAGGGGGCAGTCTTGTTTGTGTTTTTCTTTTATCAGTCTTCTATTGGATGATGTCATGGTTCTCAGGCCAGGACTCAGTGGGACATTTTGGGGTTATGGGTTGATTTACTCAGTGTGAAATAATATAATTAAAGTACCAGTTTAATGTACTTTTGACTAATGCGTCATTCCATTGGAAAATAGTGTATAATTCAATTAATATAAGACTGAAAACAGAATTATTAGCTTTTGTTATGGCTGAAAAGGTTGAGGATGTATAGAAGATCAGGGTCCAGGTTTCCCAAGAGCATTTGTATTTCCTCACATAATTAGAAAGTCCGTGCTTACACACCCTGTAATCAGGAGTGTTTCCTTGCATGTAATGCATGCATGTCAGCAGAGAGGTAAAGCAGAGCTTCTTTGAAAGGCTGGAGATCATTGCCCTGCTCAAGGACATGGTTATGGGGAAGGAATAGGCTGATAGTCTGTCACTCCATTCAGATGTTAGACAATTAGACGCCCTATCTTAGTCACCGCCCCAATGATTGGTTTTCATTGAGGAAAAAATGATCGTATGGCCAGAAGTGATTTGGAAACCCTGCCCTGTGAAGAACAAGGAATGCATTATACAGAGCTGAGATTTTCTTCTTCTTCTTTGACCCAACCAACAGTGACATTTTGAAAGAGTCATTCTTTTTATGTATATCCTCATTGTAGTGGAATTGGATTGATTATTTTATAGAAGGATTTCAATATCTGGCTCGGAAAATGTTTGGAATTAAACTGTAAAAAGTAAATTCTGGTGTTGAGCTATTTATTACATGTGAATAAGCTCCCTGTAAAAATCGCGTACATTATAGTTTTGCCAGTTATTAATGTTACAGTATGCCACGTCCTCTCAAATAAGCTTATTGATATCAACTAAAAGCAGGAGATTTTTCTGATATTTGTCACAGCTGGATTTTATTAAACATTTACATACACACATTTCAGTCACGTTGTTTCATGCTGTTGCTTTCTGGGCTGCTTCAAGAGGAGAAGCTCAGGTGTGGCCTGTATTTAGGAACACGTTTAAAGCATAGCAGGTCAAAGAATCAAAATATGAATAACAGAAGAAAAAGAAGACCAAAGTTAGAGGAATATATAAAGAATTTGAGAAATGTTATTCTCCCAGTGGATGATATAGTTTTCGGCAAATCTGACCTCGACCTTCGCCCAGATGACCTTACCTACCAAACTAAAAGCACTCTTCCGTGTGACGTATTTTATAGTGTGTCTGGTGTGTGGAGGACTCGGGAAGGTGGGGACCCAGCAGTCCTCGGCCACAGAGAGAGGAAGCTGAGCTGACCGCGATATTCAGTTACTGACATAAGACGTACTTTTAGCCATGCTAAATTTAACACACAGGAGACACGTGTGTGTGTGTGTGTGCAGGAATTGAGATGATTGACTGGTGGCGGTTAATTATACATGTCAGCAGTGTTTTTCCTTGCAGTTGGAACAGGACGTGAAGGTCACCCCACCTGGAAGACATGTCACACCAACTGACACGGTGTTTGGTTTCACTGGAAACTTTTACCGTCCCGTAGTGTCACATCAGCACGGTTGGTATATTGGCCTCTAGCGGTGCTCGGTTGACATGACATTAGCTCCTTTCAGGTCATCTTTCACAGCATCTTTCATTTTCCCAAGGGTCCACATGAGAAATTGGGACCGTTGTGGAGGGCCGAACCAATAGGCTGAACTTAATTCAGCTCAATATTAATTTGATTACTTTATTTAAAGAAATTGTAAATGATATGGTTTTGAGCTGCTACTGGTAAGAATACATGTTGGGGGAAATGCCACTCTAAATTCACTAGCTGTTATTTTACTGCACGTGATTGCAGTATTCTCAAGAGTATAAGTCAAGCAAACCAGATTCTCATGTGTGCATGAATCCAGTCTTCAGGTTAATATTAATTGTAAAGTCACTCCATGTGGTTTGTACCTTTTAGAAGAGTCATAAGTGTGATTAGATGACAGGGAATTCTGAATTTCACTGCATGCTGAGAGGCAACTGTTGAATGGTGGGTGACATTGTTAACAAATGTTTCTCTTCCTTATAAACTATACATTTCCTCTGTTGTTTACCACTGACTTGCTGCACCACTGCTTTCTGAAAATCAGATTTCCTGAAGTAATTTCTTCTTATGCTCTGTGCTCTTTGGAGAAAACAGAAACAGCTGTTGGTCAGAAATTGCAGATGTGCAGTTGCTCTGGGACTGAACCTGTGAACTCAAACTGTCTTAGCTTTAGAAAACAAATTACTTCAAAGTATTTTAAGATAATTTTTATGTTAACTTAATCGATTTTTCACAGCAAAAAAAAAAGCCTGTAAAACTAGGCGAGAGAATAAGACAAATGGGGCAAAGGTCCTACTCCAGACCATCAACACCAGTCCACTGAACCACCACATTACCAGATGACCTTGGATAAACACACTACATTTTCCCAGGTGCAGACGGGTTTAATCGCTGACAGTGTTTCAGCTGTAAATTCTGGCAAAGTACACACAACAAAATTCCTTATCAACATCGTACACAGATTGAGCCTCGGTACACTCGAATCCCTCTGTAACGTCATTCCTCCTCTGCTCCAGCAGGGTCAACCAGTCCAGGTGTTCTCGTTATCCAGATGTCATTCATAACATAACTCCATTGTGCCAAGAGCTGTCTGTGTCTTGTGAGCTGCCCTCGATTTACAGAGACGGAAGTATTTCTTGGAGTAATTGATGGGAATTATGTGTGCTAGCCAAGTGCCTGCACTGCTTGCATGTTTTAGCTATCAAAAGATAAGAGGAGACTTTTTGATTTACAGAGAGCCTGGGAGTGAGCCATCTTTCCGAGGAGACATGCTGAACCTTTCTGGCTGCGGTTACAGAGGCTTTTTGTGCAACCAATTGTATTTTACAATAGCTGATGAAGTGATACGATAAGACAAAGAGAATGTTGTCCAAAACAATATAGACTTTCCCATAATTACTGGGTTTAAGTTTGTTCAGAGGTTGTGTTTTTTTGTGGCCGTTTCACCAGGTAAGTAAGACACTGCAGGCTATTTTAAAACCTCTTTCTGCAGAAAATAAGTGGTGCAATATTTGTGTGATTTGATTTTCCAAAGCATTGAGTGCGTGTTAGACTTGGATGTTATTAACAATTAATTATTATCATTCACACCTGCTTTTTTTCTACTGTGAAAAAAATACTTATTTTAGATTTCTATAAAATAATGCTTTTAGTGACACAGAAATATAGATTTTGATAATTTACTTTTTGTTCAGGCTCAAATGAATACTTTGACATTTTGTCAAAGTGACAACACTTACTTTTTTGTTGACAGTTAAATGATAAACATAATAGTAGTATCAACCTCCTCATTTAACTTTCGTCAAGAGAGCGATAAGGATTGTGTTGCATGATCATCACTTTCTCTTTTTTTTATACCACGCTCATCAACTAACGCTGTTGGTTTTGAGAGCGAGACACTTTGAATTTAAATTTCTCCACTAAAGTTGCTCAACAGCACAATTTTTGCCCATATTGAGCAGCTGGCAGGTGTGAAACTACTACTGCTGTATGAAGGTAAAAAAAAAAAAATCCTTCCCATACATGGGACATGGAATACATCAAATTAGAGACATCAATTTACATAAGATTAGAACGTTTCACAATATGTGACCCCGGATCAGATGTGTGTTCACTTTAACACACAGAGCAGGTCGATTGCTCACAATGGGAAATTGTTTTGCAGCGTGGGCACAAAAACAGAACATATTAAAAAAAAAAACCACGAACATAGTCTATGTTAGCATAAGTGCACGAGAAACAATACGACAATAATCCGTTTACAGCACCTGCATGTTGTGCTAATAAGCGTTCCAGAGGGCATCGCTCTGTTCAGTACAAATGGAGCTAAAGCTGTCTTAGTTTTCTCAGAAAGGCAGATGGTGGAACGGGTGAAAGGCCGGTGGAAAAATCACTTGTAACATGTTTATCCTCCTCGGTAAGACATGGATAAAACGCTTGGCTTTAAAAAGATCCTTTCTGTTAACACAAGGGGGGTTCTGGGAAATGTGGTCTGAGTGAATACTAGGGATGTTCCTCCAAGCTCTCACTTCAAATTACACCAAGATATCAAATTTCAACCAAAAGGGATATTAACAGATGAGCGCCTACATGATTAAAGACCGCTGCAGGCGTTCTACCGGAAACGTTTCACATTTTGAATTTGTCGTTATTCATTTTTAAGTCAGAATACCCTGCCAGAAGTTCCCCTCACTTTAAACAAACTGCAGTCAGTCAGAGCCTCCTGCTATCAGTCTGAGTTTCAGATGGGAGGTTTCCAAGGATGTGTGGAGGATGTGGGTTGCATCCAAATGATATGTCCGTATTTTCCTTCTCTGTGTGTGTGTGTGTGTGTGAGAGAGATTGGGGCAGGGGGAGGGGTGTTATCATTGATGTGTGAGTCATCCTGACCCTCCCCTCCTCTCTCTTGCACTTCATGTGGCGTATTTAATGCGTGTGCGTATATGTGGACGTGCTTGCGTGAGCGTCCTATAGGCAGCGCGTATCTATGTTGGAAGTCTACACGCTTCTAAGGCCAAGAAACAGGCTATGATGTCATCTTTACCTGTATGTGTGTCATGGCGAATGGCGTGAGCATCCCTCTGTATTGTTTGTACGCACATGTGTGTGTGTGTGTGTGTGTGTCTGTGTGTGTGTGAGGTTGGTAAAACAGTGGTGAGTCATCCACAGGCCAACGTTGCCTGTTACCATGGGTCACACACAGCAGGTTCCCCACCTCCCCATGAGCTCCCTTTTTTTTACCCACCTCTCTTCCTTATCCTTTTCCTCCTTCTCCTCCCCCTCCATCTCCTCCTCTTCTTTTTCCTCTCTGACTCACAGATGACTCCCCCACCATCACCAATGACATCACCACCCCCTCCCTAACACTTTGTTGTGGTGAATCATACTGTACGTTGAGATTTTCTCAGCTCCTCTCCTCAGCCAACCAGCAGCGTAAACCTGAATGTCACCCATTCATTCATAAAATCACAATCAAGTCGCCGGAGCGGTTGTCTCTGACGACTGTGACCATTCAGTAATGTCATCCATTATAAGATATGTGCAGCGGTGTCATCGAGAGGGATTAGACGAGCAGGGTTTCAGAGTCACAGAAAGCTCCGACTCCCAATGCAATTTGTATGTCTCTGTGTGTTTAAAGTAGGCGACGTGTAATGATACGATTCGTCTGGCTGAGTTACTGGAAGTCCACAGAATCACAAGGTGCTGCTGAAAGGGTCAACATTTCCAAAGATGGAGGGTCAGTTTAAAAATACCACGAGTAATGCTACAAAGGAATGCTTTCAAGCATGGGTATGTTCTTTGTAACGCACATGGGAGACTCAATATATTGAAGTACCAAGCTAACAAACCTACTGTGCATTTGAATGCCCATGCTACCATACTATTTGGCCCTATTGCATCCGTTCGCATTTTGCATTTCTGACCCACGAGCCTCTGCAGCGGATATGTGAGCAAGAGGGTCAAATCTTATGACGTACTATGTTCCAATTGAATGCATAATGCATGCAACAATATGTATATTGTAAGAGCAGCTGCAGTATGTACTGAAAGTATAAAGAGAATGGACGTGATTTGGAAAGCAGTGCAATATGTTTGTCAGACCTAAAGGATACACCTCATGCACTTTGGTGAGAAACACTGAATGTTAACACTTGATTAGAGTAATACTTGGTGCCATAGACATCCAGATATTAAACTATAATTTACCTTTCAGCACCTTTAAATTGCTCAAAGCGGGACTCGTAGTTAGAACATATTGAATCCCCCAAAACCTGAATATTTTACTAGTAATCTAAATGTATTCTCTATTCTGGATGTACAACCTGCATATGACTACAGTTACAGTTGTTAATCAATTTAGCAAGTATTCTGGTTAGTATTATTCAGCATGCATGACATTTTAAGTGTACTGTTTTTTTTATACTTTGTTCTAAATTAACGCTACTGAGGCATTTTTCATGTCTGCTGAAGCTTGGACTCTAGACAATCAGTGGGCACAAAGGAATGTGAGAATATTCTTCTGTGACACTCAATACAAGGCAGTCGCCTATAGGAATAAAAATCTACAGATTCTCAGTTTAATAGAATATGCTTTCTATGGCCTTTTATGTCCCCCTTTACTGGAAATGTATCAAATGTACCAGATTTTGCAACGTACAGAAATGGTTTACTGTCCCTTCTATGCATTACTGGTCATCATCCATTGCCAATAATGTCATGTCATTACATCTCTCCCGATATCTTTCTTGCTGTGTGGCACTATTTAGTCTATAACGTGAAAAATGACCCCTGTTTCTCACTTTACTGCTCACCTCCGCAGACTGCTGACGACTTTGGTTCTGCAGACGTCTCTGAATGTCACAAAGCGCAGGTCCGTTGTGTTGTCTGTGTGCTATTAACTTTGCAGAATGTTTGTGAATGCCGGTGGTGGATAAGATGCCGCTGTATTAGACACAGAGAGGCCAGTTTGTCCATGACGTCATCCTGTGGTGACGTCAGAGACCTGGATTCTTGTTTGCCTTCACACTGTTCAATTCTGCCTGAAAGATTGTAGATTATTGGATGGAAGCTGTGACTCTCATCTTCCCTCCGCTGCTACTGCATGCCATGTCTTGTATATACACCTTCCAGTCTACTACATTCTCTATTGCAATGTATCACGCAGAACTGGACAACATGCATTGTATTGAATTGTGTTTCTGCATATTGTATTGTAGTGTATGTTTCTATTCTACTTCACAGGTTTAGATTGTGAGTCGTCCGCTTTTGACTCTGAGTTGTCGCATGCTCGGACACCTCAGACATACCTCCTGTCAACAGTTTAATTATTGTTACAAGTCAGTGCTCTCAGATATCTAGCACACAGTTGACAGCACATGCTGTAACCATGGCAACAATAAACCGTGCACAACAGTGATGGTTAAACTCAGAAGAAGAAGAAGTGAGGGTAAAACTAGCCAAAAATACTTATTACAGTTGCCACGAGTTCCTGTTTTTCTTATCATATTTATTTGGAGTGCTGATCATTTATTTACTACTGTAGAATTGTATTATGATTGATTGTTTTGTTCCGAGATTGTCCTCTGCTGAAATGTATAATATTCTCGCGGCAGACAGTTTGTGTTCGTTCTAGTTGTGTGAATCCACCTGCCGTCTCCCCCTGTCTCGGCTTACAGGGCTTTTTGTGAATGGAGAATCGCTGTGCTATGACGGCAGGATGGTTGAATGGGAGGGAGCGGCGGGTGGATGAATGGGAGGGATGGAGGGACGGAGGGACGCATGTGCCGAGGGAGGGAGAGATGTGGAGGCTACGTCACATTACGTTTCCGCAGTGCATCAAGGGAACTGGTCTGTCTGTGACTCATACTGTCAGGATGGGGCGGGGAGGGGGTGATGGAGAGGGGAGAGAGAGAGAGAAAGGGAGAGAAAGAGAGAGAAGGGCAGAGGGAGGAGGTGGAGGAGACAGAGAGGAAGAGGATAAGGATGAGGAAGAGAGAGAAGTAAAGGAGGTGTCCGGCCTTTTTTTGTTTCCTTTCCTTTCCATCACTCCATCCTCCATCAGTGATGTAATACAGGTGACCTATTCATCACAGGGAGGAAGCCTTCCTCCTCTTCCTCTTCCTCTCCTCTCATTTTATCTCTGTCTCCCCTCCTTCCTCCCTCCTTCCCTCCCTCCCTCTCTCCTCCTCGCTCAGCTGACTGGCTGAATGCATGAATGAACAGGCCTCGCTCCTTTTATAGCGGTGGGGGAGGGGATGACACAGGAAGCCATGAGGCAGACGCAGGAGTGGAGGAAAGAGTGAATGATAAAGAAGAAAGAGAGGGAGGAGGAGTGAGAGTTCCCATGGCATCTCAATAGATACACATTGACTGCTGATCTCATCCTTTACGTGTGAAGCTGTTGCTATTATCTGTCTGTCTGTCTGTGCGTGTGTGCGTGTGTGTGTGTGTGTGCGTGCATGCTTCCCAGTTTATGTGTGTAAGAATAGATGCAACCTTTTCATGCATTGAGAAATCCATGTGGACAGTGTATTGCCTTATGCAGATACTTCCTCTTTATAACTATGAATGAATGACACAGTGACAGTGAGCTGTCACATGGTTTAGAGTCTGCAAATATTTCCGGTGATAACTAGATCCTTCTTAACATATGTGCATATTTTACAGTTGGGGTTTCCTCTGCTGATTATGTACTATATTGGCACATCACTGTGTGCAGTATCAAACTGACCTTACACTGACAAAAGGAGACATTGTGCTCATGATTAAAATCAAATAAAATACATTTCATAAACTAACTGCAGTTTACTACAAGTGTATAAAAACTCAAGCAACACTCATCAGTATTTTCTATTCACAATGTGAAGAATGTGTAATGGGAAATTATCACCTGACCGTTCCTCTCAGCTATACGGTGCTTTTTAGCATCCTTCAGCTCATTGTTTTGGTTTTACGGGCCCCATCTTTACAGTTAGGTTGGGTCTCTTCCAAGCTCTTTTCCAGATGTAGCAGCAATCATTCTGTTAATCCTTTGCACGTAACCTGCCCAGCGCCAAAGAGCACAGTTAGTGACTAGCTGGTAAACAGATTGCATAATATAGCAACTGAGGAGCCAAGTATGGAGTTTGTTCCTGAAGTGGCAATGGTGCTTTATTTCCCAATTTCCAAAGTTTTAAGATCGCAAGATGTTTAATTGTGATTGGCTTGAGGCTCAAACTGGTCTGTACTTTGCCCTATGTGAGTTCTTACACTGCAGAAATTGTTGAAGACAGTTTAACTCATAATTAGGTCTGTTTCACCAGTACGAGTTGATGGGAATGGTAGCGCAACACAGCAGTGCAGTTCCTATGGTTACCTGCAATTAATATACCTTGTGCATTGACTTAGAACAGTGTTTAAACTGTTAACCGGAACTATGCTTGAGCTGATATTATTTTAAACACCTGTCAATTTAAACACCTGCAATCAGGCATACATATTTTCTGTGGCCATGAAATAAATACATTTTAGGTTTTTCCCATGACCTTTTAAAATGATCCTAAATAGCTATAAATAGAGATTTGTGGAAACTGACTATGTAACTTAACCTCTGTATATGTATATCACATGTATTAACAGTGCTATGTACTATGCTACTACATATCATGCAATTATAAATATTCATATATATATATACATACCTGTTTGTGTGTGTGTGTGTGTGTGTGTGGGCACACTCATTGCCAGTCATCAGACCCTAGTTGTCTCTGCCTCCACCTTGTATGAGTCAGAGCTGCAGTACAGTGTGGGAGGGGCTGGGATTGGATATCCTGCTAGTGGCTCGTCCACACACATGCACGCACACTTACACACTGTTGCATTTTTATATTTGTGAGGACCCTCAGTGATGGAATACATTCTTAAATATTTAGAAGTGAGGACCAGCAAGATATCAACTGTCAGAGGCTAAAACTCTCACTGGTCCCAGATTATATGTAAAAGAACACATGAACACAAATACACACACTCCTCATATGCTGAAAGACAAACAGCAACGTATATATGTCTAAACTTAACACACGTAAGCACACATACACACGCACAAACACAGCATGCTGTCACATCCGGCCCTGCGCTCCACAGCGTGGCCTATAATTAGCTGCCTGCAAAGCTGACTGCCTAGAGATGAGAAGAGCTAACCAGAGAGAGAAGGAGGGGAAGAGAAGGAGATGAGCTAACCACATGGAGGTCGATGCTGCTCCACCGAGAGAGGAGGAAGCGTTGAGAAAGAGGGAATGTGAGGATGGAGAAAGAACCAAAAGGACGTGAAACCCCATAAAGGGGGAGCCCCATATGAGAGAGGAGAGATGGAGCACATTCACAGGAATGTGTCCAAAGTGTGACAGTACGATGGGTTCACACAGTCGGTGTGAGTTGCCCCTGCAGGGATTAAACACCAAACCCTTGCAGTGACATACACCGGCCCACAGCCCATTCAAGACGACCAAATAAGGGATTGGAGATGTGTGTGTGTGTTCCTTCCTCTGCACATACTCAGAGACTGGAGCATTTTTATGAATGGGGCTCCGGCAGCCAGAGCGGTAAAGTATGTCAGAGCACTATAATGAGAGCTGCGATGGTCTCTTAAGTAGCACGATTTCATCTGTATGACAAAAGTAGGCTTGAGATTCGGCTTTGAATGGATGAGTCAGGATCAACGTAACCTGGCTACATCGGCACTGTAGGCAGGAGGGGTGTGGGGAGGGGGGGTATGGGCTGGTGTTGGTAGGGGGTGAGGGGAATCAGGGAGAGAGAGAGAGAGAGAGAGAGAGAGAAGGAAAGAGGGAGGGGTTTGTGTATGACTCATACTCTCTCCTCTCGCATTGTCACTCCACTGCATTGGAGGACTTCTGGCCTGCTGTGGGCTCTCCCTCCTTTATCTCCATCCCCCCCCGTCTGCCTCTGCATTTGCTCCACAGCTTCTCCGCTTCCGTAATGATGCGGGTGATGAGGAAGACTTTCAACCACTTAAACCCACTAAGCCTGATGGTGGGTCAGTCAGTAAAAACTCACTGTCGAAACCAACAGAGATGTATTTTGAATTGAAGTGGAGATATCAAATATGAAATAGCATCTTCCACAGGGATTTTTCTATTTGATGGGATGGTGCAACCATTAAAATCATCTTGAGTCTTGGGTTTCAACAGATGGTGGTAACATCAGATATATCTGCTGACGAAGTGGAGCACTTTTAAACATTCTCCCAGTGAAAGCCTCAAAGGTCAGCTGCTGTCTTAAACCTTTACTGGATGTGTGTTTAACTCGCTGCATAGCAGTGCAGCTGCATGTGTAGCCACATGTGCGGCGTTAAAGCTTCTGTCTTTCCCAGACTGGTCAACCTATACTATACTTCATTCAGTTCTCTGACGTCACATGAAATAAAAACAAACTCGCTGCTGTTCGGAGCTGCCAAGTGTAGCTGTGAGGAAATTATTTCCCTTGGATTTTTCGCTCCTTGTAAATTACATTATTCTGTTTTAAAAGAAAATCCATATTGGTCTGATTAGTTTGGTTGCACAACAGTAAAGTCTGTATAGTTACACAATCACACCATAATTAAAAAGTGAGAAGATCAAATGCTGGACAATTAGAAACAGTGACGTCACCACGTAGATTAATACCTCATATTTAAATACACATGTCACTTTCACATTACACTTAAATTTCACTTGTCTAAAGTACTATTATCTGTTTGAAGGTGCATTTTATTTTAACTTTATATTATATTCTATTGTAAATTTAAATTTTAAATTTCATGCTCCTATTTCTTTTTGCACTGTGTTTATTGTTTATTGTTTAACGTTATGCACCACCTGCCAAGACCTTGTACGGAAAAACATACGTGGCAATAAATGGTTCTGATTCTGATTGATAATGATGATGACAAATGTGGCTACAAGACGTAAAGTAAAACATAAATAAGTGATAAGTGATTTTCATCATCCCATTTCCGTTGGCCTACTACACAGAGCTGAAAACAGAAAATCTCCCTTCTTGATACAGGATGGAGAGATCTGTAGGAGTGAGAGGGACATACATTTTACATGATGGAAATACCGCCTGGAAACTCACCGTCGGGGGTGGTGCTGGTGGTGGAGGTGGGGGCTTTACTTGCTCATGCGTGTGCAGCACGTTCATTTTTATTCCATGCCTTCCTCTGCTTGACTAATGGGTGCACTGGGCCCTGCGCTTTCACGCTGGGCTGGAGGAGGCATGGAAATAAGATACAGGCTGTGTGAGTCAGTCAGTGGTCATTACAAATTAACAAACAGCTGGCAACATCAGACTTGAAGCAACCAAAACCGCCGATCTCTAATTAGGAGAACTTGGGAAGGTGAATAAGTTAAGTTCTGTGTTCCCACAATCTGTCTGATGATTCATTATCTTTGCTTACTGTGTTCTCATTTGGAAAACATGAATGTGCACGCTTGCTTATTATTAGCTACGTGGGAATTATACTTCAATATAAGATATAGTGCCAGTGTATACACTATGTGGAGAGCTTGTTTAAAAATTGAATCACCATAATTAGTTTCACTGCATATGGTTGTTATTTTGGTGTCTGGAAGCATCTTATTTCTCACTTTTTGGCCAAAAAAAATCTGAATTTAAGATACTTTATTTAAACATGTGTTAAATAAGCACCTTAAAAAAGGTTAAAATGTCCCTGAACAGTGATATATGGTCTGTTATGCAAATTCTCCCACCATGGCTGACATGTAGTGAGAGTGTGGAATCACTTGCTTCTGATGTGCAAATGTGGTTTGACAATGCTTTATGCTGATCTTTTTAGCAGGTTCAGAATAATGTTTAACAATGGCCCTCACTCATCTTCATTTAGCATGTTAGCATCCTCACATTTGTCCCACTTAATAAAGAAGCTTCTCACTGCAAACAGTGGATTTAAAAAGCCACAACAATGCGACACAAATATGATTTTACATGATTATAATGCCATTTTATTCCTTGTATATTGATATCTCAAAATAGTCACGAACCAAGCAATTGTAGTTAAGTTCACGTTATGATCACTGTTCTGTGGTTGTCTTTGTAAACTGCAGAGAAACTGGTCCATTAATGATTAACTTTCTCATCTGTATTTGGGGTACCTGGCTCCCACAAAGCCTTGCAGAGGATTACATCACACTGGGTTCATCTGAGATTTGTAACTTTAATTTGAGACATATTGTCAAACTAAAATAATAATAATAATTAAAAAACTGACTTCTCAGGCTGATGTTGTGTCATACATCAGACCACAATGAATCATGATTAGAGCTCAATTGTTTGATTCCGATGAGCACCTTTCTATCAAACTGTTTTTATAATTGTACCTTCCCTTCTCTTTTTTTTTACGCGCTCACTTTCTGGTGTAAAGATCTCTCCAGAAATGGAGCCATCAAAGTGAGCCAAGAGAAAGCTCAAAGCTGATCCTTGCTCTCGTAAATCATCCTGCCATGTCAAAGGTAATATTGTTTAAATGATTACCTAATATGACTTATTAATGACTGTGGTTTAGTAACAAAGAATTCTAGCGTTGCCTTTCGTGAAACTACTCCTGGCAAAATATGATTTCTGTTTCCACTGTTCGCTGGCAAACCATAACACAAGTTCAGTGTATCCCTGTGGTAGCTGCTGTGCAGGGCAAACATCTATACATGAAATGTATCTCATGATATCTTATAGTTTAATCACTTGTGTCAGATGGATTGCAGGGTTTTCTGGTTTCAATCAAATATTTTATTTCAGGAACATTTCAAATTTTTCAGGGAATCTACATCAAACACAATTTTCTTTTCTTGAGGCAAATTAGAAAAATGAAACGGCAGTTTCACATTACTGTCGAGAAAGATCAATTGACTGGATTTAGCAAAACGATATCCCGGCGCAGGAACATAATACAATGAAGAAGAAACAAAAAACTGCTGGCAAGATTGGATGATAAAATGACATGTCAGGCATGCTCTTTTTTTTGCAGCGTATAAACAAGCCCTTTTAATGATTAACTGCAAACTGCACCTTACATAATGCCTCTTGGGTTTTTATGTGGTCATGTCTTTGTACCTGTTATATGTCAATTGTACAACAATTTTGTGACTAATTGACATAAAGCAAATTGTCCCTCGAGGTTAACAAAGACATGCTTTACAACATTAATATGAGTAAACTGCTGGAGTGGCGACTGTGGCTCAGTGGTTAGCAAGTCAGTCTTTCAATCAGAGGGTCGGTGGTTCAAACCCCGCCTCAGCCAGTCCATGTCGTTGTGTCCTTGAGCAAGACACTTAACCCTAATTGCTCACCGTTGCTGTGTCTTCGGTCTAATGTATACTGTATATCATGTAAGTCGCTTTGGATAAAAGCGTCAGTGAAATGTAATGTAATAATTTTTTTGTATGCCATATTGTGGTTTCATTATCCAAAACTACCTTAATATGTGCTACTTTTATGAGCAGACTGGTCAGCCGCTAACAGATGTCAAGAGTCACAGGAACAGCGAGTCATTGTGAAGCAGTGGCCAGAGGAAGAGAGGAAGAGGAGAGGTAATGAAGGTGTAATTTGCTAACCATCTGTGAGGTACCTGGCTGCCCCGGGGGTTTCCTCTTTCCCGGAACTCCCCCACCGCAGGGGCACAGGTGCTGGAGAGAGGAGGAGGTGGTGAGGGCGACTGGTAGAGAGGGAACGGGGGTAAGGTAGGAAAGATTAAGCGGAAGAAAAAACAGACAGAGTGGGAAGACGGATGGTGGGGGGGGGGAGAGAAGAGAAAATAAGGAAACGTTTGGGAGGCAAAATTGGTCAAGCGTTCATGGCGTTCAGCTTCCTCAAAGGCATCATTAAAGTTGAATGTATTCTCTAATAAAGTATTTTTCAAAAATCTTAAAAGAAATATCCAAAAGGTGTGGAGGTGAAAGCAAATACATAAATATAAATAAATTCAGATATTATCCAGTATTTTATTGTGAAAATGGGGCAGGAAGTAGTCTGTTTCAGCACCACTTAGTCTCTCTCTTGTGTATGCATGTACTAATCCACAGCCAAGCCATGTTCCCTTTTCCCAACTCCAACATTCCATTTTTAAGCTCTACTATAACTTAACACCATCATCCCTTCCTGCTCCTTCCCATTCTCATCCGCTGGAATGCTTCACTCTACAAAAAAAAAGAATATTTCAGTCTTAGTTTCAGTCATTAACGTAACAATGACCTTCATCCACAAAACAAGAGTGATTTAATGTGATCTCACAGCAATACGTGAAATGACCACAACCTCTTAGCGTTGTGAAATTACTCCATCATGGAAACAATTTAACGTTACATTTAACCTTATCTAGGTTTAGGGAAAACATCACAGTTGGGCTAAAAAATATTACAATAAGTAAACACATCACAAATGTCCCTAACCTTACTTCATAAGAGCTCGACAACACTTTGGGACTCGGGCACATCCAATTGGCATTGTGATGCCGATTATTTACTGAACAAAATGATATGCCACCGCCACGTAATGTGCTGTTAAGAGGTTGTGGTTATTTCACGTGTTTATGTGAGATCAGGCATTGGTCTCTCTGGGGCAACCACAGCATAACATAGAAGGATAATTCACCATATGAAAACTAAATTATTATAATTTAATATATACAGAGGAAATAAAAGATGATGCGCTCAGATCGGACAATATCCCCTCACTTTATTTTAATTTGACTGCTGGATTGTTTTATTATTACATGTTTATTCGCAGCAAAGACGCTTGAACTGTACACAATAGCTATACTGTAGCTACTTAGCAACATGTACATCACATCTACATCACAGTAGATTTCAAAACTTACCACCAAATGCGGTAGCATCTGCTATTTTTACTTCAGAAGCCTTTCTTTTTTCTTTTTGTGTCTATCAGTTCATACATTTCTACATACTACCACCTCATAGAGTGTAAATGGTGATTTTGTTAGTGTCACAATACATTAAAGTTGCAGGTCATGAAACCAAAACAAGCTGAAAGGTGTTGAAACGGTCTAGAGCTGAGGAAAAGTGCAGCATGGTTTGTGAATTACATTGTAAAATGTTTGGATTCATCACACTTTTACATTACAGATGAACAAAACACAACTTAACTCAGGTGATTCTGACTTAACAAACTGAATATAATTGAAATATAATAAAACACCCTGATATATGGTATCTAGTAAAATATAATGAGTATATAATGGCCGATCAGACCATTATTAAAGCTAAGGGGTAACAGAAAAGCACATACTATCAAATAAACTACTTATAAAACAAAACAGAAAAAGTCTATTACTATACATATTTAAGAAATCGCTAAAACTAAAGCACGAACAAACTTTACTCTAAATAAATAAAATAAATCTCTTAGAAATAGACCCCCAGTACCACATGTGTGGGCATTGGTACATTCTGATTGGCCACTTCCTGTATTTAAGAGCCATGCTTCACAGTGTGCATCTTTTGGACCAAGGTGACAAGATGTCCCTCCTCCAATCAGCGGCCCCCTTAGAGCTGTTAAAACACGAGAACAAATGACAAAACTAAAGCACTGCAGACGTGAACTAAATGTGTGCACTAAAGGTCAAAAGGTCAACAAACAAGGATAAAATTAACTATTAACTGTAAACTATAGAGAACTAAGGAGTGTGCAGGAGGTGTAGCCACCTTTAAATCTGCTGTGTGGCAGCAGGTACAGCCATCGCACATCCACATCCTCGTGTCTCTTCTCGTCCACCCTGCCCCCATCTCACCCTGTAAACTCCTCACTTCCCCTTGAACATGCAGGCTGGTGGAGGTGGTGGCTGGGATCCTTCCTGCTTTGAAGCGCTCCAGTCAGCTGTGTTGCCCCTGACTGCCTCTCTCTGAGGGGCATATAATGGCTTTAAGACGTCCTGGCTTCCTCCATAATAACTGCTTCCTCTGCTCTTGTCTTGTCCTGGCTGTCTGGGAGTGTGTGTGGGTGGCTGGCTGGCCACCTGACAGGCTGACCAACGCTTAGTTCACATCTGTTGTATTACTAAAAATCCTTCACTATTGTTTCCAACAATCTGTCTCTTGTATATAAAGGTCTGTCATACCTACATTTGTCACTGTTTAATCCGATAATTTCCTTCTTGTTTGAGTACTAATTGTTCCATCTTTCAAGTAATTTCCAAACTCTTTCTTCTGTTGCTGTGCTTGGTGTTGCTCCGTGCACATGTCTTTGTGTCAAAATCTGATGTTGCAAATAGCTGCTCGCTTGCAAGTGATAGTAAATCCCTCTAACTGACTGACTGCTTTACAGATTGGCTGGTTAGTTGTCTTGCTGATTAACTGACGGGATGGATGGCTGCTTTAGTGCCTGGCTCTTTGAATGGCTGATTAAAAGCTGGCTCCTTAAGTAGCTGACTTATTGGCTGTGGAATGCAGCAGGTGGTCCAAAATCTGAATGGGTTTTGCAGTTGCATGTGCATACATGCATGTGTGTGTGTGTGTGTGTGTGTGTGTGTGCGTGTCTGGGTGCGTGTTTTTTTCCCATGGTTGAAGCCATTGAGTTTTTTTTCTGCAGGCCCTTCGATTGCTTCTCTAATCTGGGATGTTTCACATTCCCAATTTCCGCCGCCGATGCATGACTCCTCGCTCTGTGTTGGGCTGGAGACTGCAGAGAAGAAAGTACGACAACTGCCTGTCTGTCCGACCGTCTATATCTGTCTCTCTCTACTCCAGCTCTTCCTCCCAGCTGATGAATCTCACCTACTTTATTTGTCTATCTGTATTTTGTTATCCTATTTTGTCAACTCTCCTTTTTGTCTGACTGCACTATAGCCTAATTTCCCCTCAAAGATAAATCAGAAGAGGTATGTACTTTACTAGCTAAGAGGAAGTTACACTTAATGGCCTTTTACAAAAGCCAATAAAAGGCAGTGTTTACCAAGACTTAAAAAACGCCAATGGAGCTTTATGGTTTTGCTTGACAAAGAAACGTTAGTTCCTTAATGTCATTTAAATCCGTTTGTCTCTGGGTATATGACAGCTTTTAACTGAGTGGGCGTAGCCAACTGTCTGCAGGAGTTTAGAATGTAACTCAGAGTGACTTGAACCTGGGCATTGAACCTTTGACCTTTTTTAAAGTTATGAAATGGTCTCTCTCACCCCGAGGCTTTTTCATGATGCATGTTTGAAGCTGAAACGTTTAATTCCGGAAGTGGTTGAAAGTGCTTTTACTCTGTGAGAGTGTCAATGTGCAAATATGCTTTGCTGACTTTTAGTTCAAACTGGTTCAAACAGAGCTAGTAGCTCTGTGAGGCTATGGACAATGGTCTTTTGAGCTAAAAGCTAATAACAATGCTTAACCATTTTCACCATCTTAGTTTATTGATTTAGCGTGCAAATATTTTGAAATTAGTACGAAACAGTAAAGCTGAAAAAATGTCAACCTCATAAAAAAATCAAGGTTTCTGCTATCAAAGTCCTGTGATTTGTACACGTGCCTTTCTAGCCCGACCACCTCCCTAATCGCGTAGGGTCCAAAACCGCTTGAAGAAATGTTGAGACGGAACATAATCTGGGCAAATCAATTTCTCTCAAAACTTATTTGTCAAAACAAATTAGTTGTTTATAAACAAAATTGGAGACAATTTTGTTCCAATCATACATTAATGTATACACATAAGGATGTAATATGTGACCTGGTTGTGGCGCAACGGGAGATGGAAAACACCCACTTAATCACACACACACACACACACACACACACACACACACACACACACACACACACACACACACACACACACACACACAAATCCACTTTATCATTAGGTAAACAAAGGGCAGCGGAAGCTCCGGAACACTCTATCAGCAGGCTATCTACAGTACTGTTGACTCTACTGTCCCTTATCTGTTACATGAACTCTACTCTGTCACATAAACATGCTCTCACTCTCTCTCTGTTTCATATTTGGCTACACACTCATATACATATGTTGCATTAGCATGTATGTATTTATGTCTCAGTGCAAACGTGTGTGTGCCAGGATGTATTTGTGTGTGTGTGTGTGTGTTCTGCTGAGTAGAATTAAAGCTGCAGGCCATGTGAATCTGATACCAGCGTTTTCTGATGCAACAATGCTGTTGGATTCATTTTGTTTGTCATCACGCCCATTAGTTCATCCAATGAAGTGGGGGATGCACATGCACACTGTCATGTCCTGGATGCATGTAGTGTGCTGAAGGGAAATTAATTGACAACGATCCTGATGATTGATTAGTTGATGTTTATCAAGCTGAAATATAATTATCTGGTTCCATCTTCTCCAATGTTACTTTGCTGATTTTTTTCTTTTGTATCCTTGTAAATTGAATCTCTTTTGGATTTTGGTTAAACAAAACCAGCCAATTATCATCATGGATTCAAGTCGCTTTCCCTTTTTTTCGGTCTTTATGCGGAGCTAAGCTAACCTTCTTCTGGCAGTGACTTCATATCAATGTTTAGTCTTCTTGAATAAACTTCAACAACAACGATTCCTAAAAGTTCTTTATTTTATGTAAAACATATTTCAGTGTTCAGCAGTATAAAGTGCAGCATAATAGCCGGCCAGCTGAATCAAAACAGTTTCACTCGCAAGCAAAACATCTGACATATATACTGTAGCTGGATAAGAGAGGTTGGCTGACGTTTCTCAGAAACCTTTTTACTGGTTGCTCATGTTTTTGTTTGCAGAGGGGCTTGCCAGGAAAGGGGGGCATGCAGTTCTTATAAGGATAACCCAAAGGGAATCCAAATAACCCAGAATTCATCAGATGTTTGTTGTACTAAGTCAATTTCTCCCAGGGTCAGCATGAGTGTGCCACATTATACCAGAGGGTACCTGAGGTAGACCGCTATGCCATGTAAATAAGACAAATCTGCAAAAATGTATTAATGCATTATTGTCTTGCCCCAAGGTAGTTCTGTAGGTCAGACGAGAACAAAATGGGAACATTGTGAATTTCTATATATAAATGTAAACGTTGACTTGAACTCCAAAATCTCACTAAAAGACAATTTTCCCTTTTTTCTTTATCGTTTTCTGCTTCCCAGGCAGTAACCTCCTTTTTTTGTTGCACTCACCTCTCTTGTTGTGTCCTCTTCTCCCTTTCTAACCCCCTTCCTTCCTTCCTTCCTATCCTTTCTCTGTGTCCCCATCCTCCCTGCTAAATGAGAACCAGACGTTCAGCAGACCTAATCAAGATGTCCTCCACTGAATGAGCCTTATTATGGGATGGGTAAACAGTGAGTTCCGATGTTGCCGGGGGATAAAGTCTTGGGACAGACCAGGGTTGATGAGAAGAATGATACTGACATCACACAGTGAACACTTGTCTTTTACAACTACCATTTGTGGACGTCGGAGGACAAACAGATCTTTTCAGGATTCCAAGAAAAATTGTAAAAGGTTGAGAAATAGTAACACTGGTTATCACCTTTATCGAAATGTTCATCATATTGTAAAGTTAAGCTTATACCATTGTATTGTACACCTTGAAATTGTTTGTTGTTACTCTCTTGACCTCTGAGTCCACGAGGCGTTTCCTGTGGATTGGTGACTTGAGTGGTTCCGCCATAAACTCTGAGCCGTGCTTGTTTTGTCCTTAATGATGAGAGGCCATTCAGAATAACAACCTGTACATAAAGCATGGCCGTAAAAAAGCTGCGCGGTGAGGCTGCTTTTGAGCGTTAACTATGAATCGGATTCCTCGTGGCAGATGTCTAACCCCAAACATTCAATGGGGGAGTTCATTCCCAAAATGTCTTTGCCCGAAGACACATTTTTCACATCAGTAAAACATTGAAGGTTAACTGCGGAGTCAGTGAGCAGACAAGCTCCCAACTTTCCTTTTTTTAACAACATGACATATCTCATTCAAATTGAATGTCTGCCTTGCTGCAATCGCGGTTTCCTATATTTCTTTGGCCAAATATTTCCTTCCCTGCTCAAAACAATCAGATGTCCAGTTGGTTTTTGTTAACAAAAACTCAGTGCAGTGCGGGAAGTTGTGTGCTTTACATTTGCGGTAACGACTCTTTGTTTAGAACCAGAATAGGTACTAGCTAGTAACATACCATTATGTAAAATGCTGACGTTAACATAATAACATGCTAACATTTTATACATGACAAACACATCGAATAGATGCTAGCCTGTATGTGAACATGCTAACTGAATGCATTAGCATTTAGCTAATTCCTATTCTTGTGCATGACACGCACAACTACAACCCAACGGTAATGAAGTTGCTCAACTTTTGTGTGTTGTTATCTGAGCTTCCTCTCGCTTTGTTGACATAGCCGGGTCGGCAGCGTGTGCCTATTAGCGCACGTGAGCGTGCCTCACTGACTAACTCACGGCTGCTGCTCTGTACTGTCTTAAACGTCGGTTACAGCTGATAACAACCGACGTCTTCAACGTGGAAGTGTAGCACTCACCCTCAAGTTTCCCCTCAGGTAAACACTTATAGCTCTGTCAGCACTTTGGACGTAGTTTGCGTTGTTACAGGCGGCAACCTCCAGTTCTGAAAAGGGAAATGGGAAAGTCCCTTAAACTTGCATTCTCTCAACTGGCCTTCCGGGGACGACTCGGCTGGTTTCAGAAAGAAGTCCGATTGTATAGAAGTCTATTAGAAAATTAACATACTTTTCACTGGATTTATTACCTCAGTAAACATTGTAAACATGAGTTTATGGTCTCAGTTGCAAGTTTAAAAGGTGATTGCCAAAATGCCGAACTCAAGGTTTCAAAACCGCAGTCCACAAACCAATGTGTGCCATCACGATGACTATACCTGCACTTATTATATATACAGTCTATATGATCCATTGAGAAAAAATCCAAATGCTCTCAAATGATCCCTAGTTAAAGGTTCATGTTAAAGCTTCCAGGTCTAATCTTTGTAAAAATTGTTGTGAAATCATGCACAAGAAATCCCATTCCCATCTTCCACCAAAGGTTGATAAGATAACAACAGAAATGGATACGTTGGATCCGCGTTTGGAGTGTACATTACCAGCACAACTCAATTCACCAAAAGAGACAGGTTTCTTTTTTTGTTTTACAAACTCGGTTCCCTACTGTGGCCTCTCTGTTGACTGGAGCTTAACTGGTAGTCAAACAGAAAGCCCTTATCATAGGTAAACACTAAGTGGCCACTCAGCCATCCGGCTACAGAGATAGGCAGGGAGGGATAAACATCTATCGCCACGCAGAGCTGCGTTCAAATTGAATTTCCGTTCTCCAATTTGAAGTCTTGTTTATATCCAAAAGCATCTGGAATATTAACATGCCCTTGAAAGAATTTCCTGGCATGCCTCTTGCAGTGACCACATGCGTCTTTGAGTGCCATATTAATGCAAGTGCGCGCATGTTTAGCAGGCCGTGTCCTGGTGTGTGCATGTGTGTTCCTCTTTGAGTGTACATAATGGTGAATGTGCAAACTCACAACAATTAATACAAATATATACATGTCGTATGCACGCGTTCATCTTTTTCTTGGACATGTTTGCTGACACACTTTTCTTGTTCCTTAACATTAACCTGAGCATAAAAAAAAAACTGGTGTGAGGGATGTTGTAAAACATCTAAAAACAACTCCCTGCACACTTATTTTGCTCTTGTTTTCCTGCAGCACACAAGTTTTTCATTTTGGGGAGCGATGGAGGGATGGAGCGAGGAGAGGAAGGCGGGATAGAGTGCGTAGCACTGACAGTATTTATAGCCCGCTGTTCTGACCAAAATTATCAGTGTACCACAAAATAACTTCCTCTTGCCTCACCACCAAATAACAGGAAGCCTTCAATTGTGCGTATTTATTAATTTTAACGCAGACACATGCACACAATCAGACACACAGCTGTGCACACACAAAATGTATGCACACAAACAGCTCATACATCCAGGACATGAAAACATGCCCTTGTGTACATACACACATGTACATACACACACACATATGTAGTGAGGGTTTGCTGTCTTTATAAATAGAGCAGCTCCTGGAGCTCTGCAAAGTTGGCTGTGTAAACTTCCTCCACTTTTCCGGAGTTGTTTTTTCTTTGTACTCACAAACTCTCTCGCACTTTCTTCTGTCTGTTGCTCTCGTGCACACGCACAAGGAGACACGCTCACACAAACATGCACACACTCTCAAAGTCTGGCCTCCATTAGAGAGCCATTCAGGGGAGTTTGAGAGAGGGGTTCAAAGGTGAGAGTGTGTTAATTGGTGACGTGGGGGGTCATTTCTGCTTGACTGACCATCTCTGTGCACACACAAACGCACACGCACACACACACACATAAATATGCATTTATTGTTATAAATTATACTTAAGTCATACTTTCCTTTCCACTACTTCTGCCTGTCTCTTTCTGTCTTCTCCGAGTTTCGCCTTTGGGTCTGTAAATCACAGGTTGGATGTTTCAACGCAGCACAAAATACAATCACAGATGCTGCACCTGGTAGACATGTTAGTGAGCATGTGCACATGTGCAGTTCTGTGTGTGCACATGAGAGAATGTAAGTGCATGCCCGCCAGCCGGTGAATGTGGCAACAATGCTTACGTTTCTCTTAAAAAAAAAACATGAATGTGACTGAGTATATGTCATCTCTGCCAATAACATAGATTTTATATATATACTTGTTGAAACCAAAACTTGCAAACATATATTTCCGTTAAATGAATAGTGTCAAAGTCAAGATGCTCAAAGAGGTCCACACCCTAGTTTACTGAAGAAACACATGGCCTGCAGGACATTGGAACGCACAAGCCCTAAATCAAAACCCTACGTTTTCTGCCTCTTGTGTTTATTGATTTACAGGCATGTACTGTTCTCTGGTAAAGCAACATATTTCTCTTCCATTAACAATAAACCCAACCTCTGAATTATTTTTGAAACTGTAGCCAAACTTTCTCAAAAGCAGCCGTCCGTGAGCTGCTTTTGTTGTGCAAAAGAAATAATTGGATAAAGTTACAATTGGTTCCTCATTTTCAACTGCTTCTGCAGAATTTGTAATACAATATTCATAGGTGGAATCTTAGATTGTCTCCAAATTTGGAGACTACCTCTGTTGAAAAGATGTCTAAGCTGGTGTTAGCGTCAAAACTGAACACCTGCCTCCTTGACCCCCTACTGGCTAAACGTTATAAAGATTTCTGACGAACAATATATATAGTTAACTTATCACTCCCCAATGGTCCCCATGACTTTTAATATTTCTGTGGTTTCTGTGCCATAAGTGGTTTTAAGAAACCACTTATGGCACTTTTTTTACACTCTACTTTCAGGGCCTGCCACTCCCCTGAAACTGTATATGTTTCGTATGTATATACAATTATACAAATTCCACCTCTCTGTTTCTATTACTAGGTCTCATAGATCATTGTATACTTTTAGGTCGACTGAATTTGGCATCTTTGGCCTTTGTGTTGTTACAGTCTTACTTCTCTGAAAGATGTGTTTTCTATCATAATACTCCATTTCCGAGGTGAAATATGGAGTACCTCAGGGCTTTGTTCTTGTCCCTCTGCTGTTCTCTGTGGCCTCTTTAAATGCAGTCATGGAATCCATTTCTTCTGCTATGCTCTTCTCCTCTTTTTGTGTTTTGAGACAGAAGCCTTTGGAGCGACCATCCACACTAGACAAAGTAAACGCTAAGTTTTGTTTTGTAAGTATTATACAGAGTCAAAAATCCCATTCAGCTGACGTAAGAGCCCTCGAGTGTGCCTGCATACTTGTGAGTGCGTCTGTTCCTGCACTCAGGTGAGTGCATTATCTGTGTTTGAGTGTGGGAGAAAGAGGAGTTGGCTGGGGTTGCGTAACCACCATGTGCCTGAAGCCGGCAGCTCGTTAACCTGCCTTCCTTCCTGCTGTCACCTCAAACTAAATAAACACAGAGGCTATCTGCTGTGCATGTATGTGTGCACTAACACACACACACACACACACACACACACACACACACACACACACACACACACACACACACACACACACACACACACTTACACTTGCATTCATGAGCATGGACATTTCTGTCTTTCTCTCTCTGAACACATGAGCTGTGCCTTTATGTAACCGAAGGCTCTTACCTTTGAAGGGTAAAGATCATATATCTTTTTCAGATCACAAACACACTCAGACACACACACTAACTTTGAGCATTTATTTACCCTGTGGGGAGGATGTTACTGTTAGGATGGGATACAACCTGTCATTAAGGAATCCTGCCTCTGACAGTTGAAAACAAGCTGCCGGGTCTCTGCGGACTCTAACCTCCGTTTGGTGTTTTTCAGCCGGGTGGCTTATTGGTACCCAACCGAGGTGTGCAGATGTTGTGACAGGGCAACCAAGATGTTTTGAAAACAAGACATGTAGCTTTAGACAAAGTTAAAATGTCCAAAACCTTCGCTTTATTACTTGGTATGAACTTACTGAAGTAATAATAGTTTTTATATTTAGTTTTACGTGAAGCAAACATGGCCGTAAATACTTCAAAAGTACACAGATTTCAGATTTAGCCAGCATATTTTGGATGTAGGCTCAGGCGAGATAGAGTTAGATAGATTTAAAAACAATAGGGATAGTATGCGTTGTGAGAAAAGTTGATATACAGGATAAGATGTTGTTTTCTTTCTCCACATGTCCGTATAAAAAATCTTGGACATTGTAAGCGATGCAAGACGTTGGTCTGCAAAGTTTGACCTCATTGAGTTTCACTTTCTTTGTCCTAAGGCTTTTAAATCCGCTTAATACGCACTTTGAAACTTCAGCTTTTCATTCCACAAACACAAAATATATAAACCCACATGTAACGAACCCACATCAAGCACTCATGTTTGTTTCATAAAAAATAATTACATTAACATACCCTCCCCATACTTTTTGTCTTGGACCAAGTGTTTCAACATTAAACTTTGCTGGGCCTCTTTGTCAGTAGGGTTTCATATTAGTTTCTGTCTTTAAAAAACAACAACACAGAAACATTGGGGAGGAGTAGCAGAGGAAGCATTAATAAACAAAGAAATAAATAATGTTTATTGCGAGCCAGACATCACAGTGGGTTTATGGCTGGACTGTAAACTAAAAGAACAGGCTTAGAATTTACATAATTACTTCCTGGTGTAAATTACTCCCCCCTTCCCTCTCCCTCTTTTCATCTCCCTCTCTCTCTCTCTCTCTCTCTCTCTCTCTCTCTCTCTCTCTGTCTCTCCCCCCCAAACCACACACATATTATTGGAAAGATTATTGTTATTATATTATACAATTACTATTTGTGTACTCCAAATTGGTGAAGTTTCAGCAGTTGAAGTTAGTGCCTTCCAAAACATTAACATCCACCCTGATTTGCAACAGGAAATACAGTTTTATATACAAGTAATGTCCCCTTAATTGTTGTAGCCACATAATGAGGATGTTTTTTAAAGAACAGATTTAACAAGTGAAAGTTATCACAAACAGCTTATGAGCAAAACCTTCACCGACAATTTATTTTGTTGACATAGTTGGTTATTGTGATGTTTTGGTTCTCAAACTTGTGGGGAGATCCTAAACTCTTTATTAGAAGAGGCGTCATCATATTGGTCTGTGGACTGCTGTTTTGGAGCCATCTTTGGTGTGGCCATCTTGGTCTTGTTATTTTTGCAACCAGAAGTGACATTCGAGGGTGGAGCTAAGTCCAACCAAACCCTGAATAATATTTTGACTGATTGAATTACATTTTTTGGGCGACCAAATTGGAGACAACACCCTCACCGGACAACGCGGCAACCAGCAGTCAATCACAGTAGCCCCGCCCTAAAGCACCCTGCTTTAAATGGGACATTAATTTACTAAATGAACATCATGCTGCTTTGAGGTATACAAATAAGTGATAAGAAGAGTAATTTTCTCATTAATTTCTATACAATCAGACTTCTTTAAAACTAAAGAAGTTGCCCCCTGATAGCCATCTGAAACAATATATGTTTTAGGCACTTTGTGAAATTGGCTACACTCTTTAGGCCATGAGGTTGCTGCCTGGATAATATAGTGTACTTGGTAAAATATCTAAAGAATATTTAAAAAGTCAACAGTGACAAAAGCACAGGACACATACAGTATATTGACATTTAGTCAAAACCGCAGTCTGTCCCTTACCTTAACCAAAGTGCTTTGCTGGTCTCTGGTTTTAAAGTCCATTGCCACCAACCCTTCACCTCCCTATGTCACTAAAAAAAAAGAAAATTACACAAAACATGATTCAGGAACACAATTCTTTCCTAACCTTCTTGGCTAAGGTTAGTTAAATAGCCTCTATTGTAAAAAAAACAGGGACGCTGATGCATTGTTAATTGAGCGTTGATCAAACAGCAGCATGCAAGTTTACTCATTAGGGTTCTTTACATAACTTCCAGCTGGTTCATTAATATAATTGTATCTCTCCTTTATAACCCTTTAACTAATGCCTCGGTCTTCGGACTTCATGCAATGAAACGGCACGCTTTAAAATGAAAGTTTTCAGTCGCGAGCTGCAAGGAGTGTTTCCTGTCTTTGGTCCAGCATTAAATTATAAAGCACAGGTTATTGGAGGTCAGGAAACACAAGGACACATTGCTAAATTAAACGCTTCGTCTTCTTTAGGTCAGCTGCTTTGCCTTTCTGATGTTTATGTCCTGGGCCCGAGAAGAGTAAGGTGGAGGGAGGAAGTGGGGACGAAATGAGGAAGAATAAAGACCTTCTCTTTCTCTGGCCTGTTTGCTCAGAGCACAAATGTCCATCACTGGTCATTTCGGTCTTTTCTTCACATTTTTCTGCCTTCTTTTTCATTCTTCCACTCTTTCCAAACCCCTCTGTCTCTCTTGCTCTGTCCTTCTTTTCCACTGGGATGACAGCCATGTGCTTTGGAGGCCCTCAGAGATGAAACCACACGTTTGAGCTATAGCAGGGGGTAGAAGAAGAAGAAGGCTCCAGAAAAAGCTCTGCTGGGGCTCCCGGCCAAGACACCAGCCAGAAACCAAACTGGATGTGGTGAAACTGTCAAATTACTTAAGGAAACTGCAGCAAAACCTCAGGAAGCAAAAACAGAGAGGGAGAGGAGAGATTTAGTTTTTATTTGTGTTGCAAAACAAGCAAAGCCAAATAGTATTTGTGAAATAAACAACTTTTGAAAATGTACTTTGATTAGATAAGTTGTTATATTATATGTCTACATCTATTATATAGATAGAATTGTTCTCGGATGAGAATTACCTTCATCCAGGTTGCTTTACAGCAAATCTTTGTAGTTTACTTAAAAACACATTTATTTTTAAAATTTAAATCCACCTGGGACCTTTATCTGATGTCTTTCTACCAATATTTTAAATCGTATTTCAAAGTAGGGAATAAAATGCACTAATATATCCATAAAACAAACTATTTAATTGAATGTATTTCAAGGCTTGGGCCATCTACAATAATCATTTATTTTTGGTTATTCTTTTGGCCACCTTAAGCCAGCCTTTTTGACCATCAATAATACGACTTTTTTTAAATAGATGCATCGTTGCTAACTGGTAACATACATAAGCTTTAACTCTAGAGTTATTTTCCAATTGGAGTTATTTACTAAATATTCAGTAGAAGAAGCCAACAAGACCACATCCATTTGCAACTTTGTCCGTTGATATTGTGTTGATATAACACCAATTAGTTTTGCTATTTACGTTTTGGAGGATACATAATTAATGCCTTGAGTATATTCAGTAAATAGTAAATAGTAGGAAGTGCCACGTTTTGTACCACATGCAAGTCAAAGGGAGTGTCCTAGTGCAGATTCATGGCGTTCAAAAACTTTTTAGGAACAAAATGTACTTTGGTTAAGGTTGGGGAAGAGCCGAGTTTCCATCACTTGTCATTAAAGTAAATGCGTAATGTTTTGTCCTTTTGACCGTAGACCTAAGTGTCAGTGCCCAAAAAATACCCATAAAAAGATACAAGTGGATATTATTAAAAAACAAATTAAATAAATGTCGGTGAACGATTTACAGATATGTTCCGTATAGTGTGAGCATATTTCGACTTGCCAGATATATTTGATATATTGTTGGTTAATAAAATTGATTCAGGTATTAACAACATAACCTTTAATATTTCAGAATAGTAACTGTGGATTCTTATAAAGGCATTGGTACTGATCATTGGTTCATATCCAGTGGTTAAAAACATGCAACGCTCTCAGCACCGTCCGGTATGTGCTAAGTGACAGTGATGGGGAAAAAAAGTTAGCTGCTGGTGGAGTCGAGCCAAACCCATAACTTCAGAACACACTCTTACTCAGCTGGAGGTACAGCTTCTTTGGGATCTTTCCCCCCCTGTACATCTTAATCTGTAAAAGGTTAACAAACAAAACAATTTGCCACTAATTTTATGTGGATTCTGATATTTACACTGTGTGTGTTTTACGTCATTGCCTGTTAAGCTGATACAGGAGTCCAGTTTCATGTCATTTAAGAGGAAGATGTAAAATGATAACTTTGTAAGACTTGACATAAGGGATGAATCAGCTCAAGGCCTGAGTGGATCATTAGGCCGCTATAAATCACTACTATGCGTTTCAAATAAAGTGTTACCATTTGTGTGTGTGTGTGTGTGTGTGTGTGTGCACACTCTGGCTCCACTAAGACTCCATGCAAAACAGTTATAGGCAGCAGACATGGCTTTAACTTCCATTGCCTCCATCGCTCTCTCACGCACACGTACACACACACACCTCCTCACTCCATAACAAACAGCAAGTCTGGGCCCCCAAGGCTTCCTGTATCCTACACACAGCCAGCAAATAAACACGATCACATTCATTTACCCCTACACACACACATATACACACCACATTAAGTCGTGCTTGCTACACAAACACACACACTCTGCGACTGAAAGAGGACTCGGACCAAATAGGTAACCACTGCTATTTCTTCCCTCGTTAAGCAGCAATATTACAAGCTGATACTCTGAGAGGGCCGTGGGCTTGTACTCTGTGTCCCGAGGTTCCCACAGTTAAGGAAGGGCAGGATGTCACCTTCTGTTACAGGAAGAGAGGAATAAGAGGAGATAACTAGTTATCTAGGTCACTGTCAAACCACCTATGAGCTGTTTTTTTTTATGGACACTGTATCAACATTAAAAGCCTTAGAAAAAGACATATCGTAAAATCCGGTTGATTTACCGATGCCGCGGCGAAGAAAAGATTTGATTGGTCTGTGTTGGCTGAGCGTTTCTGAGATGGGATGGAAAGAAGTGGTATCTGGGTTACCATGGATCGCGTAGGCCAGCAAACAAGCCAAAGCCTCCAACAATTTTAAATATTTGTTGTGCAAATCTGTGGTTCTTTGTGTCAAACAAACTATGATTAGTGGAGATCGAGTGGTATCACTGGGATCGCGGCAACACGGGACAAAAACAAACACAAGTATTTATTTTTTTCAACTATCTTCGTTTTATGTACAAGTTTGTTTTAATACATTCCCTTCTTTACATTGGATTTTGATCAATTTGACAGTGTACTCTGTACGCATATGACATCCATGCATTTTGTATGTTTGCATACTTTACTAAGAAGAACTTTGTTACGGTATTTACAACATAACTGTTCATTCTTTTCACTTCATTACAACCCAAGACCATGTAAATAAAGAGGTTCTTCTTTCTCAAGGTTTATTAGTTATATTGTATGGGTTGGGTTCCTTTATAAACCATTATTAAATACAATGTTTTGGTTGTTTAATTGATCTATAAGGGCACCTTTTTAGAAAGTGGAACCAATAAAGATCCTTAAGGGCTTTTACTGCACAGAGCAAGCAGTGAATGTACCTCCAGTAATTGGAAGTATTTACACATTTTCTTACTCTCCAGCGGCTTTGAATGTGCATCAAGGTGAAAAATTACATATATATGTTGTTCTTCATAGCAAGAATCTTTGCTGTTGAGTAAACGTGTCAATGAATATGAACTGATGCTGCATGTTTGTAGTGTGTATAGCCAAAATGTTTTAACAAAGACAGAAAGGAGGGACACCTAAAAGACTAACTTCAAATTCATAAAGTGAATGCAGAAGGAAAAAATCAAAAAATCACACTTCATAAAACTGCTGCTCCTATTTTGTTAAGTCATGTAACTTTTAGCCCCAACAATACTATGTGTTTGACTTCCCCGATACATACATGTGTTTATAATATCCTCTCCGCTCCTCTCCCGTCGTCCTCCTCCTCTCAGGCGTGTGAAAGGAAGATACCAGGGTAGCAACAGAGGAAACATAGCAACCACATAATTGGTGGCCGGGATCAAACTTCAATCACGTCGTCCTATCGCCGAGGCTCGGTACCCTGTTCTTTCCCCGTATATCTTGTACCATAATGACCGTGACACAGTTGCGCTACTACAGGGTTTGGTCGAGTCGGAATGTATGTAATTGGTTTACAGAAGTTCCATTTAAGGGGGAAAGAAAATCTGCAAGGTTGCAAGTCACTGACATGGACTCACTGTTGTGGTGGAAACTAAACCCACCCAAAACCTGTCTAGCCGCCTTTTAGGGTAACATAATTGTTTGTAACATAAATCGTCAGGATGCATTATAATGTATATTAAGTTTAAAGTTACATAGAATAGATAGTTTACTTGTGGTCATATAATGGCCTTTTTTTTGTGCGCATCTCTGCATTTGCAGAGTTGCTTTATTAACTCAAGGTTTACTGATTGTGAAGGGAAATATAGTGTATTCTCTAAACATAAATAAAATAGACCCGGGCATTATTTTGTTGCATGTCAAATAGCAGTACTTAAAACAAGGAATAAACCTTTTTTTCTGTTTTATTGATTAAAATTGGAAGCAGCTAACCAGTGAGCTCTAAATGTTTATTTAATTTGAATGTAAGTGATTTGCAACTATAGCGGCAGCACTTACTCAAAAACAGTTAAACATATATTTCTAAATCTGCTCGCAGGAAAGGGAGGTCATGAATGTTATGCCTTGATTTCCTCGGACTGTACAAGTCTAAAAATCCAAGGATGGGTTTGTTGATTTCAGAAGGTTGAGTCTCCTTCCTGTTATCAAAGACAGACATTGAGGTGGTGGACAATTATGTAACGCTGAATATCGGCGGCCCTGTTGCTGAGCTGGATTCTGAGAGCCAAAGACAAGTAAGAACAAATAAATAGAACTTTTATGTAAGCTTTAATGCAATGCCCCAATTTTCAAAACATGTTCCTTTTCTCTGTCGTTTTGACCTCCAATCGGTAACTACAGTATTTGAGAAACGCTACCTACATTTCTTCTATGGCCGTTGGGATGTTTCCATGGCGATGGTAGTCTCAAGTTTAGGATCTAAAGTTTAGCCCTGAAGGGGGAGGCCGGCCAACCTTTGTGGCTCATGGTGATTCTTATTCTTTTAGTTTCTCACACCAGATTCCTGTCTTCTCTTTCCCATTACATTTACTCTTTAAAGTACTGTTATCTGTTTGTCTGTGCACTTTTAATTTGAATTGTATATTCTATTATAAATTTAATTGTAAATGTAAACATGCTCCCATTTCTGGCACTGTGTTTATTGTTTAATGGTATGCACCACCCGCCATGACACATTCCTTGTATGTGAAAACACACGTGGCAATAAATGGTTCTGATTCTGATTCTCTTCTGCATTTTATCTCTAGGACAACACAGGAATGATGTCAATGTATTATGATGAAAATACATAAAAATATGTCAGACAAAGAGAGAAAAAGCAGACCGATCCTCTTAATCAGACTCAAACTCCACCAGGAAACAATATGTTTCATCTGGCATTTTAAAATGGCTCAAAGGACCACCTGAAAAAGTATTAATTTTACTTTCCCTCAAACTAAAACTCGTGCAGAAATCTTTTGCCCACCACTGTGTGTGTGTACATATAATCAGCCGGCACCAACGACTAGCTTGCTGTGTTCTATTTGGTCGTCCCACCAGACACAGGAAGTCACAGTGTCCCGGACGTCATTGTACTGTGGGACAGAGGTGTCTTTGTCTGGGCCCCGAGGTCGCTGAGCAGGTGCTCTGTCTCTGTTCCCTCAGTGTTTCTCACTCACTCTCTCTTTCTCTCTTTGTCTGTCGCCCACTCACTCCCGCCAAGTTTTATGCATATTAAACTTGTGAAATCGCAAACAATTAAAGACATCTATCTGATATGTAAGCCCCACAAGTGGGAATGTCAGTGCTACAGAAAATGGAGCATCTATTGTCGTGTCAAGTTTGTTGACTTCCATCTCATTATTTGGCTTTTTAGTATACATAATAAGAATGAAACTGACAATCTCAATCCGACTGGTTCCAGCCAAGTACACCTCTGGGTTTTCTGGATTCACGTTTTGAACACAATAGAACCTTTTGGCCTCTACGAAGACCTGGATTTTAAGATCTGACGACATTTGAAAGGTGCAGTACTGTGTATTGTGTGTTTCATCAAAGTTTCTAATGCCATTATAGTGTATGGGGGTGCTGCACTTGGACACTGATGGCAACGCCCACCCCTGAATCCGTTATCCAATAGATTTGGAATCCTGTTCAACTAATTATCCAATATTTGATATTGATAATATTTTGACTCTGATGAAGACTCAGTGGTGTTAAAAGGTCTGTTTGCTCTATTAAAGACTCAGTGTGCTCCAATCCCTCTTTTGGAAGTTAGCCAAACTTATTAAGAAAAGAATACAAAGGCAAACAGTTAACAGTTATTCCCCAAACTGTCTGCTGTAAACATCCATCACAAGTCCTTTGCTGACGGACTTCAAGGTTCCCCTTTGACATAACATACCATAATTTGCATAGTTTTCCTGTGTAAAACTGTTTTTTGCCCCATCAGACTTCAGACATTAAAACTCCTTTTACAAAATCTCCATAAAAATGCTTTAACAATCCTTGTATGTCACACAATTGTGGAAATGTCCCCCAATTTCAATGTTTGATTATTACATTACTACACCTGAGTTGAGACTGCAGATTTCCATAAAACATAGAAGAAAAGAGATTTTGGGATGAAGAGCATGTGTGCCAAAAATCAATGTCGACATACTGGTGAATATTATACATACAAAGTTAATAAATACTCACTCTGGCATGACAGGATGCAGGATATTGCGCAAATAACATTTTTGAAGCTTGGAAGTAAGACAGATGTCTTTTCCATGCTTAAGATGCCAATAGTGGTTACATGGCTGTCAGAGGAAACATTACAATAATACCATGTGCAATTTTTTTGGGTTCTCGTTTTTGGATAAAAGTATTAATTCTAAGAAATGATAGCTCATTCATCACTTACAAATGCCTAATTTCTTTCTCATGGATGCTTCACTAAAAACCAGCTGTTGAAAATGCATCTTGCATTTTTCTTGTACTTTTTCATAGTTGGATGGCAGCGTGGACATACATGGACGTTTGGGCCTCCTGTTTACAGCATCGTAGGCCATCGGCAAAGAAAGGAAAGGATGAATCAGGTCTGTGAGGAGGTTTTTGAAGAAGGCAAGTGTACACAAACACACACAAAAACACACAAACACACACACAACCAGGGAAGAGGAACGTGAGAAAAGAACGAGAGGGTGATTAACACACTAATCCAATATCCGATGCTCCTGGACGGAGGAGCGGCTGTTGAATGATTATCTCTCTCTCTCTCTCTCTCTCTCTCTCTCTCACACACACACACACACACACACACACACACACACACACACACACACACACACACACACCTATACACATGCATGCAAGACACTGTATAGGGGTGTCTGAAGGATCCGTCTTGTAAGCATTTTAGTGAGACAAACCACATCCTTGGATAACACACACAGAGCCATAGGAATCATATTTTAAGGCCACAGGGTTTCACAAGCCAGACCACTTCTCACACTCCTGCCACACAATTCACAAGGCCTGCTGCTGATATACATTCGGCTGCATTTGCACGTCCGTGCATGAACGTCTGTGTGATTATGGGGATCAGTTAAACTAGTTCCTGTAGTTCCTAGAGGTTCCCTTTCTTGGAAATCATTAACTAAATCACTTTTCACAATGGCTGGCACAAAGTGAATCCAGAGGGTTTGTGATTCATTCCCACTTTCCGTGTTTTCAGAGGCTCTGTCCATTGAGGCGTATTGATTGACAGCTGGATAGACCACTTTGTTGAGTAAAATTAAATGAGTAGTTTGTCAATTTAATATTGCACATGCCCAAAAGGTTTTTGTCCGTTTTGAGGAAGCCGCTCCTCTCGTGTATCACTGTGTGGCCCTGTGTGCTCACTCCAGATGACACCCATGAAATATGACTTCATGCACCAAACATTTTCAAGATTACACCTTCATAGTCTACAAATTCCTAATGCAAAGAGTAACTATCGTCTTGTGGTACTAGTATGAACTGGATAGCCAACAAGTTGGCGTAGAGGTATATCTTTATGCAGTTTGCTACAGTTTATAAGGCAACTAATTCATGTTTTTACTTTTGGTTGGATTCAGAGACAAGTATTTGCACTGTTTTATATACAATTTTGGTTTATTATGAAACATTTGCACTATTTCTTCCAATATACGTTGTCTTTCTCGTCAGTGTTTCCAATTTTCTACAATGGAGGAACAAAATACACAATCCTTGAGTCAGAATCGTTACAGTAAATACTTTAAGGATTTTATCTCAACATTCTCCATGACCATGGCTTTTCTTTGCCTCATATTTCAGTAACACATTTGAAGAAATATCTTTTAAAAAAATGTCTCATTGTTTTTAACTAAACTCCAGCTTTACTCTCATCTAATCAAAAGTCTACACACCTTTCGTGCAAATATATTTGACTCCTGGGTTAATACACCTCCTTCTAAACTATCATTCAGTACAACTGGCTTCGGCTGAGAGATCTGTGACCTTCGAGAACAGAGAATGCATGACAGGAACTTCACAGGAAGAGAAAAGGTCAGCCAACAAGAACAAGAGAGGGCCAACAGAGCTAAAAGGAAACATTGAACCGTGGTGAGACATGCCAACATACCCAACCCTCAAAGTGCTAAACATGCAAACACACATACACACAACTCTCACACATCTGAGAAAACATGACTTGACTTCTTTTCTCTTTGCCTACAGGTCGGCTAGTGTGAGAGTTGGTGAGTTGTTTCTGGTGGGTTGCTGTGGTGATTTTCCTTGTTGCTCATGATATTGACTAAACAGATGTACGTTAACAGGAAGGACAGAGGGCATTTCATGGTAGAGCTATGCTAGAAATCGGCTGAAGAAGAAGATGTGACCATGGGAAATTTACAAGAAGAACGTTTCACTAAGGTCTCTCCTCTCCTCTCCTCTCCTCTCCGGAGCCTAAGAGCAAATTGGCAGATTCAGTGAAGCAACAGATGTGTGTAACATCATTATTTCAGTCACTGGCACGACCACTGTTGGATTTGTATTACAAAGCTGCTGTAAGTTTATCAAAACATCTTCAGCCTGCACAACTAAACTCTACAAGACCAGTTTGTGTGAGAGTGAGTACATGCTGGTTTTGTGCATGCGTGTATGCATGCGTGTATGCATGCGTGTATGCATTCATAGTTAGCGTATAGCAAAATGGAGCAGAGGCTATGCATACATATTACATTTTTTTTTACATTACATTTCATTTAGCTGACGCTTTTATCCAAAGCGACTTACATGATATACAGTAGACCGTAGACACAGCAACGGTGAGCAATGAGGGTTAAGTGTCTTGCTCAAGGACACAACGACACAGACTGCCGGAGCCGGGGATCGAACCACCGACCTTCTGATTGAAAGACCGACTTGCTAACCACTGAGCCATAGCCGCCCACATATACCACAAGAAGCAGTTCACATGCTGCGCGAGTCCACTGTGATGTCTGGATTTGTTTCTTCTGGGTCTCGCCTCAGTGACAGATACAGTCATTGAGTCTCTGGAAGTTAAGTCATGTCCTATAAAGGTGAGCGGACAGATATTCTTGGTCATGCAGGTTGTCAGTATGAGAATTCATGCACGCCAACTTTTTTTGTTTGCTGTACTGAGGCTTTTCATTAAAATTGTGGGTTAAAATACTGTCAGAGAAATGTCCCACCATTTTTCAGTCCACCTCAAGACCAACACCAATATTTTTGAATTTGATAACACCAACCGTATAATCAAACAATGCCATCCCCACATTATAAATTATGCCGTTGGTGCTTATAACTGTGTGTTTGTAGCGGCTAACGCAGGGAACCGAGAAACAAGAGATAAACTGGACATCAATTCATTCCTCTGAGACCAATATAAAGCCTCATTGTGCATCACACAGCTGACGAACACACACAAACACACTCTGTCATACATTAATGGGTACACTCACACTGCATACTGGAAACACACAGGCCAGGGAACAAACAAACAAACACACACACGCACACACACAATGGCCCTGACTTCCTGTGAATTCATACCTGTTACATAACTCTCTCTCTCTCTCACTCTCTCACTCTCTCTTTCTCTTCTTGTTTCTCCCTCTTTCTTTCTCTGTGTGTTTCACTCCGTTTGCGCTTGTCCAAACATCCACTGAAAATCAAATGAGCCCAGCAGAGGGATGATGGATCATTCTTTTGTTTCTTTAATACATGTTTTTTTCTTCTTTTTTTTTTCTTCTGCATAATTGCATACTTTAACTGGCTTACCATAAAAGAGATGAACCGAGTACAAAACTGACTGAAATATTTTTATTACTTTATTGAAAACGTAATAATTGGTGCACACTTTTTTCTTGGAAGCAGTGAATGCCTCATCCCTAAAAAACTGTTTTGAGAGCCCATGTGAAGAGACCCATGGAGGATAGGATATCCGCTGTATCTCGTCATAAGTGGAGGACGAGAATGAAAAAGTCAGTGCAACAGCTTCACTTTAGAAAAGAGAAAACATGATTAGATGAAGAGCATATACAATAACACTTGGACCGATTCAAAACAGTGTTTTGCAATACTTTTCTACGTGTGCACACACACAGTTCATTTCTAATGCATGCACATGTGTGTCTGTTCTCCATTTGTGTCAGTACTGAGTGTAAGAGACTTAAGCCAAGAGATAAATGTATGAGATGTTATTGTGGCGGGGCTGGCCCTGCTCCAGAGGAAGTGCTTGGCTTTGACAATGCTCTCACCAGGAATGCACTGCAGGCTGCCGCCAAGGGGGCGTGTCGCTGCTCCGGGGTCGGAAGCCAAGTTTGGTCGGTTCAGTTTTGGCCCCTCCGACGCCTCGGGGGACCGTTCTGCTCCGCTGTTGTTCAGAAAGAGAGAGAACGAGAGGGAAAGGAGAGAGAAAGAAAAGAGGAGAGAGAAGGTTTAGGTTTGTGTGTTCTTGTGAGCTTATACTTTGTACAGATTTGAATGAGTGTGTTTGTGTGTGTGTGTTTTCCCTTTGAGGGGAGGATCTGAATGGAATGCAACTGTTCCTTTACACATGTCCACCCCCCTCCCGCCACAGGGCCTGTTGAAAACAGACACGCATCCATGACACACACACACACACACACACACACACACACACACACACACACACACACACACACACACACACACACACACACACACACACACACACACACAGAGGTTGTGGAATGGAAGGAAGTATCAAACTACACCGGCAGAATACTTATCGAGACTGAGGAGCAAAGCTGCCCATTAAGATTCCAGACATTCACTGCTTAACTTCTGCAATAAGAAAATAATAGGATCACAATAGAAAGGTGTAGAGTAGAATATCACATGTTTAGGTCTCTAATGTTTAAAAAGGTTTATTTAAACATCACTGCGGTTCTTGAAGTCCACTGACATGAAGTGGAAACGCTGTTTGATGGGTTTGATTTGTTTTTCTTTTTATGTGTTGCCCCTTTTGTTGAAACTCCTGAAAGCTGAAATAAAACCCTCCCCTTGGGTACAGGGTCAGTATAATGGTGGTATAATGGGAGAAGGCTGTAACAGAAAGCAGTAAAGAGGCCGGTGTGGTGGAGGCCTCTGTGTGCTGCAGACTGGCAGTGCCTGGTGATAAGAGGCTGCGGCCTGGATGGCCTCTCTGAGGGGAAGTGATGCAAGACAGTAACTCTTTGTTTAGTGGCATTACTTGGTCCCATGCCAGTGGCCCCACTGAATGAAATGGACCGGTTGGCTTGTTTGCTGGCTGGGTGACTGGCTTCATGGTGGACAGGCTGACTGCCTGGCTGACTTGCTGGTAGGCAGGCAACTGCGGCACTAAAAATCGTGGCTAATCTCTCTTTTCTCTTCTTCCTTCTGTCTCTCTTCCGCTTTCGCCTCCTTCGGCTTAAAGGAACACTGAAGCCGTGAACTGGGAAATATTTTGTTTGATAAAAAATGCTGCAGCACCACTGCTTTGGTTTTTGATATACTGGAAGTGAAAACTATTTTGATGTTTGACAATAGCTGTCAAGGCTGACATTTTTTTCAAGAAAAACTAAGATGTTTTTAATTTAATATCTACGTTTGTAGCTCAAGCACACTGAGGCTCTCACTGACCATTTTAGAACGGATGCACTGTCAATCGGACAAGCTTCTCAGAATCCCAAATAACCGCTCCTCCTTTGCTCCTTGTACTCCTCCGGCTGTCCCAGCAGCTCTTGCTCCTCTCCTCTCTGCTTTCCCCGCCACTTCCCAAGTGTTGAAAAGTGTGTTTTTCCTGCAGCTCAAGCCATCCTGTCACACTTAAGTTCATTTTACTTTTGAATTCCACAGAGGAAAGAGAGGAGGGGAAACGTGTGTGTGTGTGTGTGGGTGTGTGTGTGTGTGTGTGCGGTGGGAGGCGACATGATTTTGCAATCTGCAGGTCTAAATGTCAGGGGTTTCATTTCCAAACAGCGTGCACTTGCCATGTCTGCCCCATATAAGAGCGTGCATTCCTGCAGACCTGCGATGGATCTCATGTGTGTAGGAGCATTACGAATCCCTCCAACAGTCACTGATATGCACACACACACATATACACGGACATAAACTCCTTCTCACTCGCCATCATCATTCTTCTCCTAAATCTTCTTTTATGCCCTCTTTCAATTTGCATATAAATAAATCAATGGAGGAGTGCCTTGGTAGCCAGGTGATAGCAGTGCATGCCACATGACCGCTTTGTCCCAGGTTTGGGTTGTAGTTGCATGTCTCTCAATTTATTTTCTTCTTTTTTTTGTCTTTTTTTTTTTGGAGCCAGACGTGACCATCTTTGGACAACACCAAGGCCCTGTGATACCGGGTACTATGAGCATAGCAAATACTAAGTTACCATTGAATGCTAATGCCTGATAGCGATCAGGCGTTAGCATTCGTGAAAGAAGAAAGTAAGTGTAGAGACCAAAAACTTTTTTTGGTGCCAGGCTGCAAAACATGTTTCTTTATGCTGTAAAGTTGGGCAATTTGTCATGGGGCCTATGAGGATTGCAGCCAGCCTCAAGAGGCCATTCAAGGAACTGCAGTTTCTGGCACTTTTGGATTCATTTTTCAGACCCAGATGTAGCCGCTGGATGAGACTAAACATGGCTTGAAGTCTTGCACAACCTGCAGGCACAGAGCCAGTTGTCATTGTTAAAATTACAAAACATTGTGTCTGGTGCAATTCAAAGTTCCCAATGCTAATCCTGGTTTTAGCAACAACTTTGTCAAACAGAGACATCATCTCCTGCTGTTTCCTTGCGCAGTAATTTTTCCGCCACAACTCCAAAGCTGATTCAACGACATATTGCCACATTTTTACACTTTTTTCATAAAAAAAACTGTATCTGCATTTATAGATTGTGTTCTGTAAACAGATAAATAGAGAGAGGGGGATGAATGGGGGTGAAAGGAAAATGGAACGAGAGGAAAGTGTGTGTCTTTGTATCTCGGGGTTCGTCGGTCCGAAGGGGTTAGGTTGAGCGCTACACCAGATGTGAAAATTGCTTTTGCAATATGTCATCTAAACAGCAAACTGCAGGGGATTTACTTGAGCTAACTTGAAGCACATAAGTGGTGGAAAGTCAAAATTACTGTTAGCTTCTTGAAAATCTCAAACGGATTCAGAGACCAGCTGAGGGGAAACATCATTCATTGCAGGAAACTGGCAAGTGGTTTTCCCCACGGCCTCAGAGCATTGGTCCAACACATGTTACCCAAATGCAGATTCACGCTGGAAAGGGGAGGTTTGCCCCTTTAAGTTTTTATCTCGGGTCACATCTATGTACGGCAATATGACTTAGCAGGACGAGTTCTGCCGGTTGTGAAATGCAACAGATAAAAAGACAAACATGAGATTACATTACATTACATTTCATTTAGCTGACGCTTTTATCCAAAGCGACTTACATGATATACAGTAGACCGTAGACACAGCAACGGTGAGCAATGAGGGTTAAGTGTCTTGCTCAAGGACACAAAGACTGCCGGAGCCGGGGATCGAACCACCGACCTTCTGATTGAAAGACCGACTTGCTAACCACTGAGCCACAGAGATGGGTCAAGTCAGATGCTGCTGCTTTGAGGTTACACCTGATGATCTCACTACTACTTAATTGGTTCTTAGAAGTCACAATGTGTCCTTCTCTGAGTCGAGACGCTCCTATCACATGACTCTGAGCAACAGTTCGACCTCGTCGTTGGTACAAGCAAAGAAATCTCTGGTCCCTCTTTTCCCCATTGTTGTTCTTCCTGCAACTAAACCAACTACAATGTGTAGGAAATCTGCTTCCTGTTCTCACCGCCACGTGCATGCCCGGTGCACGTGAATGGTCATGTTTTCAAAGGTTGCCGGGTGGACGGAGATCATTTTGAAAACGCTGCTGAAACGCTGGATGCAGAACTATTGGTGTGGATGTACCCTTAATGTAATGATGGTCATTGACACACCTCTCTTCCTATTCAATTTAGTCTCTTTAAGAAATCCATCCATCCATTATCCAAACCGCTTATCCTGTTTTAGGGTCGCGGGGCACTGGAGCCGATCCCAGCTGTCATTGGGCGAAGGCAGGGTACACCCTGGACAAGTCGTCAGTCTATCGCAGGTCTTTAAGAAATACAAATATTTACTTATATTTAAAGTGTTTGGACATTCATATAACACTGTCATACTTGGATTTGAGAATGTCTGCATGTGTAAGAAATTACCAGCACAACAGAAATACTTTATCGTAAGAACATCTGATGTTTTGTGTGTGTGTGTGCTGGGTGTGACGACCTTAATTCTTGACATTGTACAATAACACTGCAAACGAAGCGGAGCCCAAACCTGCAGAAGCAGTCTAACCTACTAGCTTCCTGATCCACACATAGCACATAAAAAAAACTCACAGTAAACATTAAGAATACTTTTTTAAAGACTTAGTTCGAACCTTTTTCTGATGTGTGTTGGTTGCATTGTCTCCTGTGGTAAACCAAATATTTTTGCTGGCATGGCAGGCCAAACCCCAGCACCAGTAATCATCTGCATGCACCGTTTCTGACCCAGGACTGGTTCCCCAGTGATTCCAGTCTGCCATAATACTAGCCGATAATAAATGGTTTCTCCTTCACCTGCCTGTGCCGAAGCTTCCTGTGTTGATGATATGTATATGGACCGGTGGGGTGGAGATGACAATGAAGGTGTGGAGGAAGTCAAATGCAGGTGTGTGTGTGTGTGTGTGTGTGTGTGTGTGTGTGTGTGTGCGTGCTGTTCCAGGTGGGTGCTGACAGACCGGCAGGTAAACAGGCAGGTTGGTCTCTGATCTCACCTGTTGGAGCAGACAGTGCAGCGCCTGCAGGGCTTTTGCAGCGGAAACATGTTCTTTATGTGATGCAGGAAGGCCAACACTGCACTGCTCTTTTTATGTCTTCTTTTTCCTTTTTTTTGCTGTCTCTTCACTACCTTTCTCGCACACTCAGTGTCATTCATTTGTTCTACTCTCCTCTCCCAGGTGCACTCGGGTAAACACCCAGGAAACAAGCGCATAGTGGGGAAGGGCATAGGGAAGGAAGAGTGCCTGGGGGTAACAGCAGCACAGGTGGGCTGGGGGATGGGGGGGTGATGACAGTGTGTGTGTGTGTGTGTGTGTGTGTGTGTGTGTGTGTGTGTGTGTGTGTGGAACAGGAAGATTCTGTGTGCTCCAGCTTCTTAAGGAGGTGCTTTGGAAAGAAAGGAATGTTACACATCCAGATTATAACAGACCACCCCTATAAACTAGAAGGAAGTCAGTTTAACCTGTGAGTCAAACACACACACACACACACACACACACACACACACACACACACAGCAGTCATCAAGCATAAGCTCTAATATGAAGTGACCATCTGTCTCATATTACATCGTCCAGAGGAAGTTGCTGAATTATTTCCTGTTGCTTATGTAATGTTTTCTTTCAGTTTAAGGTCAAGCTGCTTTATTTGGCCTTTAGTGACCTACCAGTGTTTTATAGGGAGCAATCTATTCAGACACAGGAAGCGGGGGACCTCAGGAAGTTGAAGTGTTGATGTAAAACAACTAAAGCCCGTAAATGTTGTCTTAGAAAATGATTGATAGTTTAACTATTCAGCATCTAGTAACTTACGTATCTTCATAATCTTACATGGTTACAGAGATGTTAAAAGCTGTTTAAAAAGGGATGTATGTACTAAAATGCACTTTAGATGTGCATGCTTATTGCAGGGCATACGATCAGAAAGTTGATATTTTTGGTCTTATCAAGCTTTATTGTAGAAAGTGTTGATTAATACAATTAGCTCAACACGAGAAGAGTATCTTTTTTATCCAAAATCCCACTGAATTTCTTGCTGAGGTTAGAGTGCATGAAATGTGTGTGTGTGTGTGTGTGTGTGTGTGTGATTTAGGTGAAAACTACTCACAAAAGTAACGACACAACAGTCTGGTATATTTAACAATATATATTTCCATTGTCAATGTACATTCCTTTTCGACATAAGCTTTCTTCACAAACAAAAAGTTGCCATCTAAATAAATACTATATAAAATAGAACTTCAAAATAAATATCTATAAAGGGAACCTTTTATATGAGAGATTTTTTTTCTTTTTGTTATATCTAAACAAAACAAAAGCACAGATCTCGTTCTTAATCCCAAACACTGACATTGCAAAGGCATAAAGGAATGGAGTATCATCACCCAGCTGCATGAGACTTTTCCTCTTGTTTGGGTTGAAAAACAAAACAAATCTGTGCCCGCAAAATAAGCGACACAAAGGGGCGTGGGTGTGTAAAAGTCACAGCATTGTAGCAGAGGCAAAAAAGAGAGAAGAATAAAAATGTTTGAATCATTGAGTTGTCGTTGTTGGATGATTATTCCACACCTTGAACAGGCTAGCGAGCACATAAAAAAAAAGTATAAAGCTAACGCGAAGTGAAGAGTATTACTCTTACAGTGACAGACAGAGCTGCGTAATAAAAGAAAAGAAAGGCAGCAACTGTTGAAAAAAGAGGTCCACTGATTAAAAAGATGGCACAGAACTACAAAATCCAGAGGAAAAACAAAGACGGGGGGGGATAACAGACGAGAAATGGAGAGAAAGAGAGACAGACTTGTCTTTCTCTCCCGTCTCTGTGGTATGACAAGTTTATGCACAGCAGCTGTGTTTGTCAATCAAGGCCAGGGGTGTTTTGTTGGACTATTTCTCAGGGAGGAAGGAGGGAAGAAGAAGAGGGACGAGAGGAAGGGGGGAAAGCACGAGAGAGAAAAAGAGGGGAGCGAGCTGATACACTGAGCAGTAACAGCAGGAAATGGGTTGATCCGGAGAGGGGCAGCTTGTGTTCCCTGTGTGGATTCAATGAATCCACAGTCTGTAGGACTCGGAGAGGAACCAGGGAATTAGCTTAGCCTCTCGACTGCTAATGAGCCATGGATAGCATTAACAGCAGGAGCTTTTTTCTTCTTCGTTTTTTTGTTATTGCCCGGCATACTTTTCTAAATCAAGTGCTAGTGATAGAAAGACCTGTCATTTGTGTTACCCCTTCCTGAACCTTCCTCTTGCCACCCTCCCTCTTTTTTAATTCTCACAACCTCAAAAACATCTTAATCTTACCCTCAAAATATATATCTAATATATTCTCTATATATTTTGTACTGAATTGTAGTTATAACGTACCATGCAATCTTTCAAGGACATTTAAAAGTCTCTTCTAAAGAACACAAATGTTGTGAAACTATTTACAGCAAATAACATTTCACCTGCATAGCTCTATTACTAAATATATCGTCAAAACATTTGTGATTTTTGTCGCCCACTTACATGTATTAGGCCTTTGCCCAGTCACACAATCATTCTCAGTTTTGGCACCTTTCTCTCAGACTGAATTGCTAGGTTTGAAAATATTGCCTCATACATTCAAGACTAAGGACAGTGTGTTTTTTTTTCTTCTTTTTTTCCTGTGTGATATCAGCTTTGTGCAACAAGACAAATACCGGTACAGCTATGAGCAAAGTTTGGCACCCTAATGGAAGTTAAGGGCCCAACATGAAAGAGAGGTGTGTGTCATGAAGCAACAAAGACAGTATGCCTTTATGCCAAACAGAAAAGGCCATCTGTATTAAAGGGCAGAATGCCTTTAAGAACCAACTGCCATCAACTCCATTTGGCAAATGTGCATAACAACTGTGATCACTCAGACAGCGAAAACAAGCTACTGTACGCTAGCTTCCTTTGGCAAAGTCCTAAGAACATCATGCAAGCCACAAAAATAGACTTTAAGAATAAAAGACAGACTATCTGACAAACGCAGCTATGCAGCATGATTAGAATTGAATGAAGACACTGTGTGTAGAGGGGGCTCGGGGTGTGTGGACTAAATGTGGTGCACGCAAACGTAATGTGAGATAGCTGAGGTGGTGGTTAATACTGTGCTTTAGTACATCCTTTAAGGGGTTTGCGTCTTCCTAAAAAGGTTGTGCAAGTGGCAGGTTTGATTTCGACAAAGGCTGACTAGATAGAAACACAACAACAACTTTGCTATGCCTTCTCTCCCCTCTCTATCACCTGCATCCCCTCTCCTCTGGAAACCTTATGTTCTGGCCAGTTTGTCGCTCACTTAGCTTACTTGTTTTAAATTATTCACTATTGCCTTTTTGCCCCTAAATGTTTCTTTGCCTTCTTGTGCAAAGAGGAAGTAGACCAGGCTCTTAGGCAGTTTAGAAATCAACATGCTGTAGGCCAAGTTCTAGAGAGGATTACTGAAACAGTCCCTGAGAAGGTTGGGTGTACTTTTTTTACACAATTTCTCTACGACACATCAACTTCTAGCATGGTGGCTAACCATTAGACTAGAGCATGCAGGTCATGACATGCATTACCTCTGAGGTGATTGGTGAACAGCATTCAAAAACTTTTAGAATCTCTGGGATTCACCCCCTAAAAACAGGAAACACACGGTAAAGTGACCATCTCTCTCTCTGTTGCTGAACTGCTTATGCACAAGACAGAGTAAGAATTATGGAAAATTACTAATATCTTTAAGTCTCACAAAGGCTTGTTTTTACAGCACCTACATGGAGATTAATACTTAGAGATAAAATGTTAGCATTACCAAGCTAGCATCTTTTAGACTAAAGGAGGGAAAATGGCGACACTAAAAGATGGTGTTCATCATAATAGTGGAGAGAGTGAGTAAGTGGTGGTTTCACTCCTGCAGTAGCCTATCATAAAGCCCCAGTATAGGTGATCACATGTTTTCGTGTTTGGGACACTGGGCTGTGCTTTTTTTTGGGGGGTGGGGGGGTTTGGGGATCGTACATATATTTATCTCCATCAAATAGCTTTTATGTTATCTGAGGATCAGCAACCAGCTTCTGGTTAGTTCCCGTTACAAAATTAGCTGAGAAATACAGAGCAGCAGAGAGGTACAATGACTTTGTGCCTTCAGCCATCTTTGCGAAACAACGCAAACACCAGTCCCACAATCTTGTCTCTTCTTCTTATTGTGTCACTCTTACAAACAAACAAAAAAAAACATCTCAGAGGGCCTGTTAGCTATTCATACTAGCCAACGCTCTCAGAACAGGCCCCATTTGATCATCCAACATAGGTCAAGAAGCCATTTAAGTACCTTTGTTTTACATAAGTCACCTTCCAGTAGATTAATGGGGTAGTTTAAGGGGTTGGTGTTGGATTGTCCTTTCCATAGAGAGCAAGCAAGTACTGTGTGGTCCTGTCCATTTCTTAGCAAGGCCACTGTGAGCCAGTTTGGTCCACTATCATGATCCCTGCTGCTGCTTCTCTAGCGTCCCAACCTTTGCTTCCACACCTCCGTTTTTACACACAGGGGCAGTCACGCCGGCCTGTAAGTTCTTGCAGCGGCAGCCGGGCCTGCTAACATTGTCGTAACACTTCTGTCCCAGTTTGGCCAGACCCGTAGCTGGCAGATAGCAAACCAGGCAAGGCAGGACAACTGAAAGGGCAGCCATGAAGGACCAGCGTGCACAGCAGTTGGCCTGGGAGCACGAGCAGGGCTTGTCGGCACAGGAGCCCTCGTCGTCCTCATCCTCGGTGCAGTGGTAGAAGATCCCTTTGACCAGGCACATGCAGGTGGCTGTATCCACCAGGCTCTGAGCAGAGCACAGGCACTCCTGGTTGCAGACCCAGCAAGAGGGTAGGGTCCGGGGGAGCGTACACTCCGTGCATCGGCACTTCCCGCAGTGCTCGCAGAGAAGGAGGTGCTTCTTCTCGGCCGGGGAGGAAGGGATCACCGCCAACCCCTGCTGGCCTCCAGTGGTGCACACGCCTCCTGCAGGCATCTTTGCAGACTTGAGGTCCAGCGATTTAGAGGAGGCGCAGGAGGAAGAAGAGGACGAGGAGGTGAGGACTTTTGATTCAGAGGAAGTGAAGCAGCCTGGAGTTCGGCTTGTGATTGTGTTGACGGGGCCCTGGTGGGGGTGCAGGTTTGGGTGGTGGTCCACCGTTGGGGTGGGGGCAGCGTGGTCCAACAGCCTCTGATCAGACGAGGTGCTGCTGCTGCTGCTGATAGAGCTGGGCCTCCCACTGAAGGAAATCCAAGGGTGGGTGGTGGTGTCCTGGTGGGGGTGGGGGTGGGGCTCGCACCTGCCCTGCTGGTGGTGCTGGTGTTGGTGATTGTGATGATGGTTGTGGTTTGCCCCGATGAAGGCCTCCTGATTCTGACCAAGCCAATTTATTCTTCGGTTCACAGACTTCTGGCTCGGGGGCTGCTGGGAGACGACGGCAGGGCTGTCGATGTAGTCGTTCTCCACATGAGAGGACTTTATCTGGTCGATGGGGTAGATGGTGAGAGGGTGCTGCAGGCGGCCGTAGGGTACTCGACTGTCCAGCAGGGGCTGGGATATGAGGGAGGAGGACACGCCGGGGATGTGGTGGGGAACCCTGGACTCCATGTGTAGGCTGGTGCCTTGCACGTCTTCACTCTAAAGCAGCATTTAGCAAAACTGAAAAAAGACAGACACACAAGAGACAGTTATTACCGGTTGCATCTGCTGTTGTTTAAGTTCCCTTTGATCCTCTTTTTTCTAAACATCTTATCTGAAACCACAAATAAAGCTACATATATTAAGAATCAAGGGTGATTGTGATCTTTTACATGAAGTTAACATGTCACAAAACTGTATGGGACTTCTTTAATTTGTCTTTAACCAAATCAGGAGAGATAAAACCTTCAGTTTATTTGACATGAGAGAAGAAATCATAATTTGCATGTATTCAAATTTGTATTTAATCACACATTTTAATATTATTTAAGGGTCATGTTGTAATGTGTAATCCAGGTATAATTTCAATTTCCTGCATTTTTTGCGTTGCTTCTGTTGATGACTAACCACTGTTTTGTCAGGATTAAACTACTACAACTACTACTGTTACTTTCAACGTGAATGAGAGTTTTCCACAGTTATATTACAAACATGACAATCTAAAGGAATCACTGGATTTAAAATCAACTCCTGGGACCACATGTTAAACTGACTGATATATTACATGTAGTTTTCTTCACCCAAGACAATTATTAAATCTTTAAAACCACAGCGACTCAGTCTCTCAACCGAAACCTCTTTCAAGGCCGGATTTTTGCAGTAATCTGAATGTAGAGTTTCCAAACGATCTTGATCTTTCGACTGAATACCAACAGGGTTTCAAACCTCTTCTATTCTAACTTTGACATTAGAACAATAGGTGTTGGGCTCTCATCGCCTCCCTTCCACAGAGCAGGGAGCACGAGAGAGCAGGGCTTGCATGCAAAAGACTCGAAGATGCAAAACAAGGCAGAGAAAAGAGAGAAGACTGCCAGCAATGGGACTTCAACAAAACCGAGATAAGTATCTGTATTGAATCACACATTAAAAAGACACTAATACAAATGTACCTATAAGTGTGTTTGTTGTAACTTGTTTCTCAATAAATATATATATATATATATATATATATATATATATATATATATATATATATATATATATATATATATATATATATATATCTATATAAACACAAATTTTGAATTAGAGAAACTGGCCAATTTGTGAATGGATCTGATTTTGTGAACTGCAGGTTTTTTTGTGAATGAAAGCTGCTGGCTGCACTCGGTGTTGCAAGCATGAATCAATGCGCTCCAGTCATGATGAGCCTGAATGAAATCGGTTTCATCATTTATATCATCGACGAGCTCTCGGCAGCCGGCAAATACCTAACCTGCTTTACAGAAAACAAAAAGATGATTGAAGACAAACGACGCAGCCCGAGCGACATTTCCGCTGACCCACATCTAGCGAGATAGCCCACAAAACCTAATTCAGACCATGCAATGCATTATGGTGCGGACTATTCTGTCAAGGCAACTTGGATTTTTCCGAGGACCGAACAACTGTCGTGCTGTGCTTTATTACTGCTGATTGATGATCTATTTTATGTATTTAAAAAAAATAAAAATGTCAGTAGTCGACACAGCTCTGCTTGACCGTGGGCTCGTTATTCTCCCTTTTCCTCGGATTTGCAGAAGCCTGGTTGAGAAACCTGTTGCGACATTGCTGGCACCGACACAAGCGCTTGTGATCGTCAAAATCTAGACCATTATGAGCTCCAAGCCGGAACAGTGCGTGTTCAAGTGCGTGTGTGTGCCTGTGTGCGTGCGCGTCCCTCCCTTCGATATGTGAATGGACTGAGTCATAAAACCGGAGGCGGCCGCTCGACATATTCAAATAGCATGTTTATATAGGCATCGTAACCACGTATTCCTACAAATCACTCTTAATATCTGTACATTGTTTAAAAAAAATATGACATTGATATATAAATCGGTACACTGTGTGCCACCAGACAGGCGGTTGAGGGGTGATTTTAATCGGCATGCGTAGTTTCGATGCGTACAGCTGGACGGTATCGCTCCCGACGACCACGATGAACGGATTAAATACATATTTGTTTATTTTCTGAGAAGTTAGCCGCATGAAATGAAAGCGCTAACGGCAAAGGCACCTGACACAGCCGATGGTGCGCCAGCCAGGCGGAGAACGAGACACGCAACCGAACCGCCCGAGATCTGCTCCAACACAGAGTCTTCAGAGCGGACGGGGACTGAGCAGAGCTTGAGATATGGATCTGTTCCGCTGGCTTTTGGTCGTGACAGTGGCTTTAAAGGGAAGACACGAATAGCCACGCGCTGTGTGCTGGAATACGTATACGCTGTCAAAAAAGAAAAGTGGCATTGCGAATAAGTCACGCTTTAAAACGCGACGCTGTTTCCCCGCTCGGTGTCCTCAACCTTGCCTTTGGGAGGAAATCGGTGGTTAAATATTTACACAAAGTGCAAACACTGGTCGGCGAAACAGCTTGTTGCAAAATAGAGTTAGCAAGAGCGCCTTCGTGCCTGCATGCGATCCAGTGGCTCGAGAGTGGAGCGCAGGCAGGACAGGGGGGAGAGAGTCCGGTTGTGCAGCCACAAGCTACACACAAGTTACACACATTTAACGATGACCAAACACCGGAGGTGATCACTTACTCTGGTTTCAGGACACAATTCTCATCTCTTCGTTGCGCACGACGTTTGCGCGCAGCCGATAGTCCAGTCAGTCCCAGCGAGTGAGTAGCTCCACCAATGTTGAGTAAAGATAAGTCCAAATGTCTGGAGACTATATGAGCAAAGTCATGCGAAAGCAGAGCGGATCTCCTGCACTATTCTCCACTCGCTGGTGCGTAAAAGGCGAATGCGGTTGTGGACGCAGAGCTTTGGATATGATGTTGCAACCACCGAGGGGGAGGGAAGTGAGTTTTTTATGAATGGGAGGGTAGAGGAAAGAAAAGGGACGGCACTGCGCAGATGCCTCGGCTTTTTTCTCTTTTTTTTGTGAATGGGAGGGCAGAGCGACTCGGGAGGGCTGAAATGCGGAGGTTACATTTTTATGAATGGGGAGGACTCCGAATGGCATTGCGCAGGCGCGATGCCGAGATTTTTATGAATGGGAAGAAATGGCGAATGAGGCGTGTGTGAGAAGGGGGTGAGGGAATGACGAGGTGGGGGTTTTTTTTGGTCACAAGGGCAATGTCAGGACTGATTTACATAAAGAGTCGGCTCGTCGGCCGTGGTGCCACTCTCACTCTATTTTAATCTGTTGATTTATTTATCTATGCAGCTCGTGCTTCCTGCAACATGCTAAAGGATACGTGATTATGGAGCTTTTGTGTAATAGATGGAGGAGGGGAAGGTGGGGGGGTGGGGGGGGCGGGGCTAAATCTGCTATGAATTTATTTATTTTTCCATTGCTGGCAAATCTGATCTATAATATTCTTTCAATGCTGATGAATGGGTGCCAAATACAAATATGCAGTGACCTACATTTTACGAAACAAAACATCTTAGCAAGGCCATTAATCTTTAAGGAATATAAGTGGTTTTCATGAATTAAGTATATAGTGTAAAGGATGTAGCACTATAGTAGCACTGGAATGGCTCTTACTGATAGCACTTTGTAGTTGAACTTTTTGACGAAATTGTACCTGATTCTTGTTTGTAACCGTATAATGCACTTATTGTAAGTCGCTTTGGATAAAAGCGTCAGCTAAATGAAATGTAATGTAATGTAGTGTGGGGGCTGGCTTCTATTTTAATCAGTCTATCATCGATATCAAGAGAACCCTTTCAGATCACAAGCCTCGGCTCAATTAGGCTAAATAATGACCACGTTTTCCTGTTCTATCTAAAGCCCTTTATTGCGAACAAGGACGTGCCCTTCCTTCCTCTGCAACAATGCGAGGTATGAGCTTCTATGGTAGTGTAAAAAAAAAAAAAAAACAGAGAAGGAGAAGAAGAGGAGGGGGAGGAGAGGAGACGGGTGGGGGGCGGGCGGGGGTATAACGCCTACTCTGAAACGCAAACCAGCATGAGGGCAGGCAGGATTCACAAAAGGACAGGATGTTGTTGATTTGTACCGAAACCACACGGAGGAAATGAGTGTGAATTTCCTTTCTCTCAACATCCCTGTGTGCGCGCGTGTGTGTGTGTGTGTGTGTGTGTGTGTGTGTGTGTGTGTGTGTGTGTGTGTGTGTGTCCCTGCAACCCCCCGCCACCACTGTCGCCCCCCTCCCCTCCCTCAGCTTGGGGCTTTTAACCAGTCAAAGGTTAACAGTTGCCCCATTATCCGTTTGCACACATCCCCATGGTAACCACTACACCTCCAAATTGGGATTATTGTATTGGAGACAGAGACAGAGTTAGGGAAATACATTATTTAATTAATTTGTATTTCCGTATTACAATATAACTGCCAATACACCAGGGGAAAAAACTATTAAATCAACTGAATTTGACTTATCACACATTATGGTGTCTTCTATGTAATATCCTTTCTAATACATGCCTATAATAACATATACAGAATGTGTGGTGGGTTTCCCTTTAGCACTATTTGAATTGCTTATTCCTATATTAGTTAATTAATAGTATCTATTAATATATGAATTGCAAGTAAAACTAAGGCTAAAGAGTGTTGTATATGCTGATTGTCAAGTCCTTTGTGGCAAATCTGCGATTTTGGGCTACATCAATGAAATATGAGAATATGACATAAATAGTCTCTGAGGGAGACTGTTGAGGTTTTAGTCATCATATTGCATGTGGATCCTACTCTGCAGTGTCTTGTGGTCAATATTTAACCAAAAGTAACTGCAGGATAATAAGTATATTTATATAGTGTCACTGAAATAATAATAACACTTTTGTGAAAAAAGCCAGATGATGCAACCCAACCCTGTTATTCTTTTCAACAACAAAAGTAACAATGCTCTCAACAATGGTCCAGAGGGACACAGGCTAAATTGTGATGCTGAGTAAGAGCCGTTTATGGATCTTCTTTTCTCAAGACTCAAATAAAAAAGTAACCCAGAAATTATGAGCTAGTGGAAGCTTTCATAATAGAGCAACACATATGTAAATCTCATGGCAGTTCCTCTCTCATTATCCTTTTTATTATCTCCCCGTCTCTCTCAGACACATACTGTAGATGCTTGCAGATTTCTGCGCGCAGCTGTGTGGCTTGCAGGCATGGCCCACATGAAGCGCTTGTTGAATTGTAGATTTCTTGTCGGTGTGATCATCCAGGCATACATGCACGGAAGGGAAGGCCTAGATTTCTCTCCAGAGTCTTCCCTCCCAGCCTTCCTTCCTGCCACATCTGCTGGCTACTGCTGTGAGCTTGAGATTTCTAATGGACAGCCCCATCTGCTTCCACAGCAGTTTGACAAGTTTTTTCATACCACTGTGCAAATCTAACAAACCATTGATTATTTGTACTTTTAAGCCTCTATGTTAATCTTATTTCTACAAAAAATTTCCAGTTGGACTGTTTTTCATCAAGAATATACCACAGATATCTCTGTCTCAATCAAATTATAATGTCAGCCTTCTGGTTTATATGTCTATCACTTGATGTATTTCACTAATCTATTGACGTTTGTGAGTCGTGTATTTCCTGATTGCCCTCAAGACACAATACCTTGAGAAAAGCTGGTAATTGTTCAATGCATGTGTGTATTTGTGTGTCTGTGTGTATGAGTACTTAAATGCAAATCACAACGATGGCTCTACAGAGAGCTCACAGCCCACATCAAAAGCTTCCTGTTGCAGGTAAGCCATCATTTACTCCCCCCTCTTGACACGTCACAATACACATCTCTGACCAATTAACAGTCGACTTCCTGATGACTTTGAATGCCTTCAAAGTGCATTTCACACCAGGTCACCAAGTCTGCACAACTTTCCTCAAAGGCACGATGTAAAATCCTCAAGAGAAGCGATGATGACACAAAACTAGACTCATAAATGTATCTTATAAAAGTAGATGGAATGGTGTTTTATGGTATTTAATACACATATAAGACATATAGTAAGCAGTAGCTCATTGCACAATTTTTAAACATATTTCTGGAACAGATGTGGAGCAGCGTCATTCATTAATATGCAAGTTTTTTGAAAGTTCATAGATTCAACTTAAGTCCTTTAACGTTTCCCCACCAAAAGCATATGGCACAATTGTAGCAGTAAAAAAATGGCTGCATCTAAGATAAATGCACATGTCCGATAAACAGTTGCAACCCCACAGAAAACTCCATCTCTCTTTGGAGTCCTGTCCCTGGTTTTGCAAGTCTGCTTCGCTTGCTTCCTGTAAATATTTATTCTGTTAAGGAACATTGAGTAATCCTATTCTACCTTCTCGTTGTGTGCAGTGGTCCTCTGATGCATTCAGGAGGGCGGTTCCTCCTACATATCACAACAACTCTGCTCGCTCATGACGATATTCTTTCCAGTTGTGGAGCAGAATGTTTGTTCGTCAAGTTTACCAAAGGATGTTGATGCACAGAAGGTTTAAATGGAAAGTGTGAGGTGCCCCACAGATGTGCTTATCGTCGGTGTGCAAATTGTGGCATTAAAACAGAATATTGATTTCCAACCAGGGGTTCTTCTCCAGTGGATTTTAAAATATATGTCCACATATTTGTTTTAGGGAGGAAGGTAATCAGACAAATGGGAATAAATTGGTGTGAAACTGATCTTTGATACATTTTTCAATAACTAGCAAGCTGCCCATCAATGTGAGCTGTCACCACATAGCAATTGACTGCAAATTTAGCTTGAAAACTAGTTGAAGTTGAAATGGTTAATGGCAGAATATGTAAAGGTGCAATGAATACGAAATTCAGTTTTAAATATTCAAAAGTAGAACATTATCAAGACGATGTGAAGAGCGTTGGCGTTATTTCAAAGATTGTGTTGATGTTAGTTAACTGATGGTTTTTATTTATTTATTCACAAGTGATTACTGCAAATATTGTATAATTAATAAGGACCCAGTAATAGAGTTGAGCATTGAATCATTTAACAAGTCTTTAAATAATACACCTTTCATGGATAGCAGTTTAAATAACACAGTACATTTGAAACAAAGTACATTTTACTTTATAATATAACATGTGGTCCCAATCTAAATAGAGTAAAATCTACTCTTGCCTCAGAGTTAATAATTCTGAGTATTTTTTACTCTATTCGGTGTTTAAATGTAACTCTACATCATGACAATTTGCTAGAATTCTATATAGAATTTGATTAAATTCTAGAATTCTATATAGAATTTGATTAAATTCTAGAATTATATATAGCATTGGATTAAATTCTAGAATTATATATAGAATTGGATTAAATTCTAGAATTATATATTGGATTCAATTCCTTTCAGATCTCTTTTGTCCCATAAACCATCAGCTCGTTCCACCGTAGCGAGAGGTTTCATGGTGGAGGAAACAGAACTTAAGGAACCGTGTTGGGCGTGGTCATGCTGTTTTACTGCAATAGATTGTATTCCGAATATTTGCTCCTACTCTACTGACTACGGCCAGCAATTACGCTCCAAAATGATGAAATATTACTACTTTAGAGGAAAATAATAGTTACTTCGGAAAAATTACTCCCCCATTTTTCCTGTCTATATAGTAATGAAACAATTGAAATAGCTAGTTAGATAAACAGCTGACATAGTTAGCTAAAAGTATTGGATATGTGTAAAAAGTTACAAATAGAGAAAAGTGAGCTAAAAGAAATGGATAAGTTGTACCCCCAGCTCTGACACTCCAAGTGTTAGGCAAATTAAAACTTGACAAAAGCAACCAAACACTGACAATTACATTATAGAAAAAGGATATCAATGTTCTATTTAATGTAAGTGTTATTTCTAATAAATTATTTAGGACATATTTGGAACATGAGGTGGTGGTGAATATGAAGGGGTACTTGAGCTCATCTGAAATGTTTGTGGGGGTTGGTTACCACTGCAGTACATCACCAGTACTGTTGTACAGTGTTACTGTGTAGACTTTGGACCAAAAGCCACAGAATCAGCAAATGCATTGACTTGTCTTAACAGTAAAACTAAAAGTGAGCTGCGCTGTAGAAAAGTCCACAGTTTGCCTCCAGTGAGAGGCGTATCTGGACCACTAGGCCAGGTAGCTTCCACTTCTCAAATATTGACTTCCTTCCTCGCTGCCCGCCTGGTCAGGAGGTGTGTTTGTGTGCTTGGGAGTCGGGAGAGGTGTGCGGTAAGAGAGGTAGGAAGAGGGGGTGGGGGCGCAGGAACGTGTGGTTGTATGAGTCTGTGTGTCCACATCCATCAAAATAAAGAGTTTGATGACTTTGGCCTCCCCTTATTGCACCATAATAGGCTACATTAGACCTAATTCACTTAGAGCCATTACAGAGTTTTAAAATTCCTGTAACGAAATCACAACACAGAGGCCAAATGAGCTACCCTGGCTCTGCTGCTTTAGGTTGTTTTGTAACACTATCCTCGCTATTATATTACCTTTAATCAAATATCTATTTGTAGCCTTTGAAAAGTGTGTCTTGTGTGAAATTCACCAGTTTCACTTCATTATCTGGATAGTCTACCATATGTTTTTTAATCCACTTTTAATTCAAGTTACAATGGTACATTGGTGAAACAATACACATTCCTCAGAACAATGGTACATAAAAAAATAACCTCACAATCCGTAGTTTATTATGTCTTCTCTTTTTTGCTTGAGCGAGACACACATTAGTAAATCCTACACGTTTTTATTGGATGCTGCATGTTTTTGAAGGTTCATTTTAAACTTGTTTTTTTTTGCCTGAAATGTTTTTTTTGTTGTTTTACTTTTTAATTATCAATTCATCATGTCTAATCAGAGTATACTCAAGGACTACATTCAAGCATATTGGTGCTATTACTAGAATTAAATAATTTCTACTTTCACCCCAAACCACGAAACTCTTGCTCAGCTTATACACAACTTTATTCCACATTAGTCTAAAAGGATCTTTTGCACGAGCATTTGACATTTTGAAAGGAAATCTTGTGACCAGTAATTTGCCATGGTTAAACAGGAGGAAATGGGCTCTGTGGCTCCAGATAGTCACACCCTTTGTTAGAAAAGCTCTGGTCCCTCAGCAGCGGTCTGTCTAGATCAGCAGTGTGCCCATAGGACGTTGTTGTTTTTTTTGTTCCGGGCAGCCGTCCCAGGAAATGTGGCCTCACCTGGTCTGGGTTGGTCATACTTCTTACTTAAGACAACTTCGAGAAGCATATGCCATTTAGCAGAAGCCTTGCTCTGTGCTATTACTGGCAAGGGTGTTACATTGAGCGTAGGCCCTCAAAATAGTGGCCTCAAAATAACTGCAAACAGTCTACAGAGCCCTATTACGAAGATTTGTCTCAGAGAATGCCTTCTGAAAAGATTATTGTCGACATAAGGGGAGAGAGCTATTCTTCATTTAAAATCACTACAAGTACTGATCAGTCGATGTATGCAGGAATAAATGCTTGAAAATCAAGTAATTGTGACATTAAAACTCCATCAGGATCATTTTTCTGGGGACTCACATGAATACTTGAGGATCCCTGGTTTGGAAACAAATGACCTTGAGGTCAGGCCGACTATATTTTAACTGGATGACACAGACACGGTGTCCATGTTGACAAGCATCTGCCCTGCCGAAATGCTTTCGGGGCGAGACCCTGTATCCATGTCAGCTGCAGGGGCGCTGCTCTGTTGCTGACCCTCTGAACTTCCTGGGTTGGTGGAAATGCGATGAAAGAATTTCCCTGTACGGATAAATAAAACCATCTTATTAAAACATTGTGATACATTTTTACCAGGGGTGATACGAGAGGGATTTGTATGCTTTGGAGTTTGGGCTAAATTTCCTCTATATCGTTGTTTATACGACTCCTTGAGTCCATCAGAGCAGTACCGGAAACCAGCAGTTTAGTTATGCAAGAAAAACATACTTCCAGGGTAAAATGTAAACTAGGTGTCTTGAATGTCATAAATATATAGGGTCATAAATCTGAATTGGTAAACGGTCTAATCTCACTGCATAATGTTGGCAGTTGTTGTTCATGGATCCAGTAGCTAGTTTGACACTTTGACACTCTTTGATGTCCCCTCTCCAACCTGCTCATCACATTCTATATAACAAAATAACAACAATAAATACCAGACACTATTGGTCTATGGAGTCTTGGTACATTTTGGTAGTTTTTTCTTTGACTTTTAATTTTCTTTGTCATGAACCTTTCGGCCCTTATTGCCATATGTATTCAAACACTCATCAAGTCTGACTCATCATTTTGTCAATTTGACAAACTAAAGACGTGATGTCAATACAAATTAACAATTTACTACAAGTGATAAAAAGTCATAGCTTTACTATAGAACAGTTCATGGTTAAATAAAATAAGCAAAACAAAATAGTAAAAAAATGTAATGCATAAATACAGCAGATACATATAAAAAAATACAACTTTGATTTACATGTAAACCTATCACAACTCAAAACAAACACATTTGTTTAGGAACAATTTCACAGGTGCACAGTGTCTCTAAAATAAAAAACATGGCGAAACATCTCAATTGATTTATTGTATTGTAAATATTATAAACATTGTAAACATGAGTTTATGGTCTTTATCTTTAGTTTCAAGTCTTTTTCAATACAGCATGATGTTCATTTAATAAATTATGGTCCAATTTAGAGTAAAAAGGACCATTTAGCAGGCTATGCTTTAGGGCGTAGCCACCTTGTGATGGTCGCTTACAAGGCGTTGTCTGGTTTGGGTGTTGTCCGAGTCTTCGTCCAACAACTTTAACCCTTTCACGGTGGGTTTTTAGTTCGTGAAAGTTAATTAGCTGTGTGCTTCGCATGACTGTCTTATTCAGCATTCGGTTGTCATTAGCTCCACCCTCTTGTGTCAACTCGAGGCTTCAGAACGGCAGTCCACAACCCAATGGGTGACGTCAAAGTAACTATCCACTTCTTAAATACAGTCTATGGTGAACACTCTTTGCATCTTTAGGACTGAGCATCATTGGAACCCACCAACAGTTGGCAACAGATTCTCCTTTGACCACACGATGACTCCTATCTCTCCTGATACATCCTGATATATAAGAATATAAATATATGTGCACAACCAGACATCCATGAACATTTATGCAGCATACAGTGCATGCAGACATCTCACACATGAGAACGCACATCCCTAACTTGGCCTTCTATCCCTGTTTCCATAGTCAACCGGCTGGTTGATATTATGTCTAATTCCAGGCATGTAATTAGTGTGTAGCCTGTTCTGGTTCTGTCTGGGTCAGTGTTGAGACTGCATGTGTGTGCGTGATTGTGTGTGTGTGTGTGTGTGTGTGTGTGTGTGTGTGTGTGTTTGTGAGTATGATGTTAGCCAGCAACACAGGATGGGATGGGGACCGCGCAGTTCTAAGCCGAAGCACACATAGAGGTCAAATAAAAATGATCTTACTGTGCTAACACACACACACACACACACACACACACACACACACACACACACACACACACACACACACACACACACACACACACACACACACACACACACACACACTTGTGCCAAGGATACCCAAGTAGTCATATGCACAAATACATAAATAGCAAAGAACAACCAATTTGGGGTGAATGCTTTTTACCAGGCCGCCGCAAAACATACACATCACTCATATTAAAAATCTTGAATGTGCCAAACTAAGCAGACAAGCAGACAGCAGCAGAGTTTTGACTTTTAAATTCAGTTGAAATGCTAATGATCCCTGCCCCCACAAGTAGTACTAGGGTAAATCAAAGACTAAAAAGGGTATAAATAAACCAAATAATTAACTAATTACTTAATGCAAAAATAATATGAATGCCATTAATGCTGATGCTTTAAAAGTAGGATGTTTATTTTTTCAAAGTTGAGCCTATTTTAACTACAATTTATTATTTTATATCATTATTAGATTACAACAGTGCATCGTATACAACGTCAAGGTTTGGTCTATATGCATGTGTGTGTCTGTGTGTGTGTTCATCCCTGGGATGTCTGGATGATATGTGCTCACAGCGACACTTGGAATGCCCAGAATGTGAGAAATGGCGATGAGAAGCGAGGGCCTTTGAAGCCACGCCCCTGACGGCAGGTCACGCTTCAATGATTGGTCGGCCCCTGGAGGTCGGAGTGCAGTCGGGGTCCTCTCACTCCTCTGAAGAAAGGTCGAAGGTCAACTTCCACCGGAGCTCTCCTTTCCTCCTCTTGCCCGGCGGGGTTCTTCCAGCTTAGACGAGAATCACAAAGTCAAAAATAAAGCGGTTTTTCTTCTTCATCTGAACACAAAAGAAAGCCTCATTCCTAAAATCCATTTATCTTTATAGTTTTGACTACATGTATACAAGCATAATATATATATCATCAAGTATAAATATATATCTGTGTGGTTTGAGTTTAAAGCATCAAACATATAATCTTAATGCTTTCTCAAAATAGTCAATTGTGATCAAATGATTCTGTCTCGGTATCTGCTCACTTGTGTTTAGGGGATGTGTCACATCTCATAAGGGGGAGTGGAGCTGTTATGCTGCAGAGGAAAGGTGAAATATGACTATTTACAGCACGTAGACAAAATAATCTCCTTGATGAAAAGGACTTAAACTCTGTGGAGCTTAATTAATCAAGACCAGCTATTTGCAGTGACTGGCTGGGGCCATTTGTGTGGGATTGTTTTGAATAGTAAATTATGATTTGACTCAATTGCACTACAAAACAAACAGCTTCTTGTATTTTTTTGTCCCCAAGACAGTATATAGATCATAAATAATATTCCAACTTCTGTTAACATTTAATGTAAAGAACTATTTTCAAACGGTACATTTTGTCACAAATATAGTTAAATTAAGAAATAAAGTGATACTTGTCTTTTTCTTTTGGCAAAGCAATAACAAAATGCGAGTGTAGGAAGTTGGAGAGAGAGTGTGTAACCATAACTGTATATACAATTATTTAAGAGGTGCTGGATTACATACGTGATATACTCATATCTGTATTATATACATAATATACTCATATCTGTTCTGTAAACATGTTATCGGTATTTCCTTTTTAAATATCACACCGTTACCAGTATATTGTGACACCCCAAAGCAAATAATTGAGTGAGACCACTGGGTTATTTCTTGTGGAAAAGATATACGGCCTCTTTATTTTATTGATTTTGATCTTATCTGGTGTGTGCATGTAAAAAGGATCAAGGTGATGTGATGTTAGTGGTTTTAACAGGGATGAGATCAGATTCCACCAGCATTTGGGAACAGTTGTACACTACTTTGGGTTGAAATGGATCAGAACTCAAAATGTGCCAGTGTTTTTGTATCATCTTTTACAAATGTTTTACCCAGAGCTGAATATTAATAATAAGGCACCTATAGGATAATTATTTGATGGAGGTCTTTTTTATTTTTAATTAGGCAGCGTTCCTGTGTTACACAGTTGAACCTGTCTCGGGCAGCTTTTGATGTTCTAAGCATATGTTTTCTTAAGTTGAACTGCCATTGTCAACGGACAAAATGTCAATCATTGAAATAAAAACAGAAAAAGATGTGTCAGGTACATTTAGCACCAATGCGGCTTTTAAAGTCAAATTTAGAAGCCAGACTGTCTCAGAGCCAGACAACACAGTGGTGAAATCCACACCAAATCCACATGTTCCCTATTTTGAGTCTGTGAAACAAATGTACTTAATTTTCTCTTTGTGTTTCACATGTTTGAGTTGGAAAAAATTGGTGGGAAATAATCGCTTTGTCATGTGAGACACAAATAGAGACCAACAGCCCCCCTCCCCCATAAGTTGTGATTGCTGCAGCATCAGCAGTATCCAACTTCAGCTCACAGACACTCTGATGACAAGCTTAAATTAAGCCTTCAGAGGAGGGACAGGAGGACAAGAGGAGAGGAAAGGAGTAGAGGAGAGGAGGAAAGACAAGGGGATCAGGTGAGGAGAGGGCAGAAGGACGGAAGAGGGAGAAGAAAAGAGGGCAGATGAGAGGGTTGTGCAGATCAAAGGAAAGGAGGAGGGAGGTGAGAGGAAGATGAGGAGGAGATGAGAAGAGAATAAAATGATCGGGGGAAGGAGAAGATAAGAGGAGCAGAGGAAGGAGACGTGGCGGGAGAACGGACTCAGGTAGGAGGCGACAGGAGGAGACAGCGACAGCAACTTCCTGTTTAGGACAAAGTGGGTGGCAGACAAAGGAACATCATCTCAGGAACTAAACTGTGAAAAATCCCCAATTTGGTCATCTGTGAGGTGGTCATGTTTTAAAGAAGCAGGCTTACGAAAGAATGTCTGGCAACAGGACAGGGAAGACCAATGCTGGGCTTTTATTAAATACCTGATGTTAGCCGGTGGATGCTGACACAGAGTCGGCTTCCTGTTTCCGTAACCAGTGTCTGTAACATGTTCAAGGGACCCCAAGCTACATTATTTTGGTTTTCAGGTCAACATTTTGGTAAGCAAACCTTGTTGCCAAGAGTTAGACGAGAGGATCAATTGATGCCACCCTCATGCCTCAAGTTAAGACACAATTAGCTTAGCTTAGCATGAAGACTTTAAGCAGGGAGAAACATCTATCCTGGCTCTCTCAGCACCCACGAAGCTCACTCCAGGGAGCCACTGCAGTCATTTGGATTAAACAAAATGAAGAGCTGGGAGGTTTTAACGTTAGCTTGTAGCCAAGCTAGCTATTTCCACTCATTTCCAGTCTCTATGCTCAGCTAAGCTAATCATCTCCTTGCTCTGGCTTTACAACACAGGGGAAAAGGCATAAAAAAGACATGTTGAGCCTCTGGACCTGGAAAGGCCAAACTGAGGAGTTAGGACTCCCTGACACGTTATATCATCTTTTGAAATGTTTTTTTTTAACCCTTATTTTCCTTTAATTTAATCTAAATGTATTTTATTTCTGATTCAAAATCCAAAATAAATTGTATTCAGCACTTTTTATATCAAGTAAAATGTTATCTTCTTGAGTCATTCAAATTGTATTATAAATATGAGTATTCTATAGAGATGGACACATCTTTGAAGGTGTATGTAAAACAGACATAGTCCATTAGAGTTGGAGTGTGAGTGTGTTTGTGTGAATCTGTATCCAGATGTGAGTGTAGTGAGTGTGCTTCACAAGCCTCTGATTAACACAATAAGATCTTCTCCTGAGCTGAGAGGAAGTGGCTCAAGAGGGATGCTTTGACTCACAGGCTTTTTTATTGTGATGGATGATGAGGTGGTCAATTTCCGAACTAAGGCCCAGTCAATACAGGATATGAATCAGGATCCGATTCAATATGACCAGAAAATAAACAGCAGCTCTTCACTATGGTGTCTATTTTTACATGATGCGATTCTCACTAAAATGATTCATCTCAGCTTCAAGAGCTGAGTCAGTGATAATGATTATATCCTCATTGTAGTCTAGAAATAATATTTTTCTCCATCAGATGAGCTGTGTTACTGTGCACTGCATTGATGTACCTGGTGACCTAAGTTTATAATTTGTGTATTGTATATGTACTACTTATTAATTAATACATTTGTTGAAGAAGTTAAATTCTATATACAAATGTATTCCTTATAGCATAACATAAAATGTATACCCAATGAATCCATAATTCTCACCAACATTCAACAGTTTAACTGTTTGTTTTGTTTCATAACCAAAAGGTCTGCATGTTTCTTTTATATCCGGCACGTCAGCTGGATTCTTATTATGTCACAAGATCAAGCACGGACCAATCAGCATCCAACGAAGAGCTACTGGCAGCTACGGGCGTGGCCGAGGTGTGTGACAGACGACACAGAGATGTGACTGTTTGTTCTAAGCAACAATGGCGATTCCAGAAGAGGTTAGCGTAGATGCTGCAGAGATTATGTCTTGAAGGAGAGCATGACACTTAGGGCTTTTCTTGCTAAAAGTTAGGTTTTCTCTCTTGATTATTAAGGTGGACCAGTGCTATTCTCCTTTATGTGACAGGCGACTCGTCCGAGATTTGTTCAGTTTCTTTATTATGTCTTCTCAGATGGTCCTGCGAAACAAACCATTTGGCAGTTTGTGTTAGTTTTTTTAGACTGATCTTTCTTTAAAAGATGAATCATCTGTTTACCTGGAAATGTAACATTTCATTCTGGACCTCACCTCTCCCCTTTTCTCCTTTTCTCCACCACACCTTCCTTTCCTTAATTGATCCCCACATCCTGCATATCAGGCAGATTAGTCTCGGATTAGCCAGGTAAACACACAAAGTGTGTGTGTATGTGTGTGTGTGTATGTGTGTGTGTTGAACCTGAGGGGGAAGTGGAGTCTTTGATCAGGCTAATGAGCTGCCATTCCTCCCTCCAGGGCCTGCTGGTTGGCTGGGGGTGTAGGGACACCTGAAACAACATGGAGACCATGCATAGCCCCCAGTGGCTAACACACACACACACACACACACACACACACACACACACACACACACACACACACACACACACACACACACACACACACACTCACACCCTCGTCAATGCAGCACACCCGCATCCTGCCACCATTATTGTCTGCTCGCCACCTCCCACCACCCCCTGCTAGTCGTCTCTATCCATGTGTCAGTCACACCCTCACTTCACCTCCAATCTCCTCTGCAGCTCCCACCCGACTAACAGTAGCCTATCCTTTCACAATTTTCACACCACCCACCAACCGCCTTGCCCCCTACCTATCCTCTGTTCTGTCACTCACACACACTTCCACCTTCACTCACCATCCCCCGTTCACCTTCATCTATTATTCTCTTCTGGCTCATCGCCAAGTGTCAAAAATGCCTCGTGAGCAGTTTTCACCTTCTTTCTTTGTTTTTTTTGTTGCCACACAAACATACATCATGTTTAACTCTTCATTGTGATCTTTGTCCCTATATCATCTACTGCAACATTGTTTGGGCTGCTACATACAGACTGTATCTTTTCTCATAAATGACTCATAAGAGGTTTCTGAGAAAGATATCTGCATGTTTCTTTTATATCCTGCACGTCAGCTAGAGATTTTTTGCTGTCTACAGGTAAGATAAATTATATTCAAACATGCTTGTTTAAGTTTAAAAACATGAATTGCAGGGAACATTTCCCAGATTCTTTTCATTTTAAATGTTATCTTCAGACAGCAACATACATTTTTAAATGTTGTCATAGAATTCACCAATTTGAACACCATTTGCCATCATTCCTTGCCAGCTGTTAGGACACAGTTGAAGCAACGGATAATTTCCTCTTGAACCTTATGTCAAGTTGCTTCTGTTTTCTTTTTCTTCTTTTACTACTGTTTTTGCTTGCTTGTGTGTTTAGTTTTTACAGATATTGTTCTTTGTTTATTTGTTTATTTTGTTTTTAGTGAATTATTATATTTGTATTTGTTTAAATAGGGGAAGACTCTGAATAACCCTTTCGGGATTCCTTCCTCTCCTGCACTGTAACTACTTGAATTGTCCTATTCTATCCCCATGATTGTGCAAATAAACTTAAACTAAACTTAACACATAAACACATACGGTGGCACACAACTTCTAACACTACTTTGCATCCTTCCTTTCCTAAAATGTGTCCGTGTCCCTTTGATTGTCACCTATTCCTTATTTGACATTCAAATCATTTAACAAGTAATACCTCAAGAAATTGACGGGCGGCTGACTCAAATCACCAGCATCATCTGATAAAATGCACATATGTGTCAATCCCAACTCCTTTGTCGTGATCAGCTGTCACAGAGGCAGCAGAAGTTTGACTACTTATTGTTGCTGCTGTGCTATGCAGTGCATACACGTAGAGCTTAACATAATCCAGGCCACGATTACATTTGTCGCCAGAGTGCACATAGGATTTTAACTTATATATGACTGTAATTTTTATAAGGTGAGTGGGAGGGTTGGTACTGTAGTTCCAGTGTTAGGTTCTGGGCCCTATATTTCCTGTTCCTCCCAAAAGTCTCTGCTGTTGGGGCAGTACTTCAGTGTGAACACACTCATTATTACTTCTATCAATAGTAAGACTTTTAGTTGGCTAATTTTTAAACGTAATGACATTAGCAGACGTCTTGACTGGACTAAAAGCAAGTGAGACGTGTTGCTTTTTAAATCTTTTATGGGTGTAATTTCACAGTTAATGAAATAAAGAAACATTCAGTCCTTGACTATAGTTCCTGGGTTTAGTTCCTGAGAGTGTTTGGTCAAACAGGCTCAAAACCTGTCCTGCAATAACTGCTTTTATGGTTCCTCTCCAAGGAAGTTTACAGCTCCTAAAAAACACCCACCCACATACATCACACTTCCTCACCCCTGCTGACCCTTCAACCCCGATGTGTGTCACTCAAGGTGGTGACAGTCAGAGATGGCGCTGCCGACACGAGGGCACTCAAGCGATAAGCATTTGTCTCTGCCCTCCTGCTTTTTTCTCTTCTGTGTCTCTACCTCTCTTCCTCTGTGGCCTTTGCAGCCTGTTGCTATGTGACCCATTGACCCATGACTTGATTGGTCTCTGACAGCCATCTAAGCACTTTCTTATTTCACAATGACAGCTACAGGACAATATATGACTTGGATATTTTTAGAACAGAACAAGGACGTAAGACATACAAACAAAGAGAATCTGGGTGTTCTGATTTCATGTGACATTGCTGTTTAAAGGTATAACCTAGAATTTATCTAAAACGGGTTTCTGCTTCCATTATACTCTTTATGCGTTTGTTATGTTAAACGTTAAGGAAGTCTCTCAGCCCATCATGACTCAAATTACAGGTCTATAATGATAAGGAAGAGAAGCTTAATATTAAGGTTCAAAACTCTTGAACCTTTCGTCCAGTGAATCACATGGCTTCTTCAAATAAATCCACATCTCCTGAACATATTTTACTTTCCTCACCATCCTGTCATGAAGCCATCTTACAATAACCAAGAAATTCACATTTTCACAGCCCACACATCTCTCCGAAACGCTTATCTGCATGATTTCAAAACCTTCTTACCACAGATGTCTCTGTGTTATATTTAGCTTTATGGTGTAGCAACACTGTCAGCCGCCCGCAACTGACACGGGAAACTGAAAAATAAGTTTCCGAGGTGAGGGAAATGGAAACAAAACACTGATTCCTTATGTTCGTGGGCCAGATTTGCTCATGAATTATGATGTTGCAAAGTGCAGATGCTCTAAGATAAAAGCCTTAAAAAAAGACTTTGCAGAGGAAACTTCAACATTATCAAGAAATGATCATGTTGGATGTGGTTTGTCAATGTAGATTTTGTCCCACCAACAAAATATAATTGGTGCCATTTGACTCATCCCCCTCCAAATGACTGTAATGCATGAATGTACATGTTCAAACCTTAATGCTCCCTTTAAAAAAAACAAAGAAAAGCACTTATGTTCATTAAAATGTGTATTCTTATACTTCCACCAGCTGAGTTATGACTCATCTCACATGGACAATTTTAGTGTGTGTGTGTGCGTGCGTGCGTGCGTGCGTGCGTGTGTGTATGGGTGTGTGTGTGTGTGTGTGTGTGTGTGTGTGTGTGTGTATAAGTGTCTCAGTGTGCACTCAGGATGTTTTCATAGCGCTCACTTTTGACGGGGTGATTTACATCCTCTTAGACCTTCTTATGGAGATACACACACACACACACACACACACACACACACACACACACACAAACACACTTCACAGACCAAAGAGCGGAAGACATGCTCAGCAAGAAAACAGGTTGATGATCAAACCGGTTTAACAGAGACCGCATGATGTTTGTATAGAGATCTTGTCCTAGAAATCTGTTTCACATACTCAACTCTGACAGCATATCCGCTGAACTCTGAATGTGAGGGTGATGGATATTTCAGACGTTTGCGGGTCCTGTCACAGAAACATTCTGCTTCTTTGAAGACTGGCTTCCTGACTCAGCAATATTTATATATACACCTTGAAATATCATGAGCAGTACACTTTTGAGTTTTGTTGTTTCAGGAATGCATCACCATCAGTGGTATTAACAGCTGCAAAAAGGTTAATGTTTAAAGTGTTAACCACTGATGAAGTTTGATATGCTTTTATTTCCTCCTTCAATGTCATAATTGCTAATAGGAAACAGTAGGCATACATTATACAGAAGCCATCTGGCTTGTAGGTGTTTTTAAAATGACATGTAGTTCAAATACACTGTTTGCAAGTTGAGAAACTCTGCGTAAAATAATTTAACAGTTTTTTTAGAAATTGTCCATGAGATGCAACGTGGAGGTGAGAAAGTATGCAAGAGTTTGAACCTCTCTCAAGCTCTCTTTATTCATGTTTCACACAACTATTTCTGGCACTTTTAGTGTGCGCTAATGAGTGCAACACTTTGAACGCCTTCAAGAAGAACCTGAACGTTTTTTTTCCGAGTATGTCCATTAGGCAGCAACACTTTTGTCCTCCCAAATGGTCATGGTGATCAGAAAACTAGTTTCTTTGAAGCATACTCTAGATGTATCAATACGTTGGGGTCATCTATCACGGCCCTAACCTGCTGTAGCAATACTACACACAGGCTCTGGTGTTCGGATCATGCTCCTCTTTTGGGTATTTGTTTGGACCAAACAATCAGCACATAGTCACGCAGAGATATTCAGGAGATCTGGCTTATCGGTTGCAATTTGGAAGATCTGCATGTCACCTCCTTTGCTGTTACTCATTACACTTTATTGCTGCTTTGACCCACAGGAACATTTATGTACATCTTCAGTGAAGTCTAGTTCAACCAGAGCATTTGAGCCATTCAGAGGTTCACTTGGGTGGCCAGAGGATCACTTGGATTGTGATTTTAGGCCAAAAAGGATGCACGGACATGTCCTGTTACTGCATAGACATGTCCAAAGGGCACACACCACGGTCCGCATGAATGGGAGTTGAGTGTTTGCACAGCTGACCTGCGATGCTCATTCAGCGTAAAGCAATATTACTAATATGGCTCCACAAAACAGCAAACTATTTAAATCTACTAACCCAATCTCTAAGGTGTAGTGGATTTCTTAAATGAAACATATCAAGCAGATACACATGGTAGTCAGTAAACTACGAGACATTACTCCACAAAGACTCTCGCCAACTATCGATGGAAATTGTTCTGTAATGACCAACATTCACACCCAATTGTTGTGCAACACTGTCCGTTAGAAGTGTGTGTCAAAGACAGAATGTTCATTGCATGTAAATGTGTGTGAGTGTATGTGTCTCTGTATTCTTGTGTGAAAGTGTGCCTCTGCATACGTGTTCCTATTCACATTTTTCCTGCTCTCCAACAGCGGCTCTCTGTTTTACCCTTTTCTCCCCCTGTTGTTCTCCTGCTCAGGTGAAAGGGATCCTGGGAACAGCCAGGTTCCAGCTTCCCAAAAGCCTCTCTCAGTGCTCACAGCTCACAATGGAACAAAGATTGTCTCAGTGTTGGGATGCTTATGGGAAACCCAACCCAGACTGTAATGGCCACAGTTTGACAACTGGGAACCAACAGGAGAAGAGAGGACAGGATACATCTGCTGTAAAGACCTGGTCGATCTTTACATCTTTGTGTTGAGTCTGGTACACTTACACATGATAATCTTCTGATCATCCAAAAGTGAGAGTAAATTAGGGTTAATCCACGACTGATCAGGGTGAGCCGAACAATATGTCTTCTGTATTGGTGGGGATTGCTAAGGACACTTCCGGACATTTGCTAGAGTGCTGAATTTCGATTGGGATGCTCTGCAGTACAGACAGAATATTTTAACGTCTAGATCTGTACATTAAGGGTTTATTTAGACCGAAACAGAGTGTGATTGTAGGACAGACTAACCAAGATGATTTTGGTGATTTTTATTGTATTTCTGCCTCGTTTTATTGAAGTGTGTTTTACAATGCTTCAGCGCTCATCTTCCAGCTGAAACTAGCGCCACACACACCTGCGTGAATATATCGGCGCAGTTTTTGCGTGTTGACAGTGGCCGGTTGGAACATTTTTAAGTATGGTCCAACCTTTGCTCTTTTTTTTTTTTTGCAACATTGACTCATTATTTCACGTCTCGCTGATGGCTGGTTAACACCACGGATGGGTAGTAATGCTCAACCAAAATGAGTGAGTTTATGGGACAGAAATCTACTTTTACCTCCGCTACATATGCTGTTCATACTATTGTTTTAACTGTCTGTTATCTACTATGCATGTTGCCTGCATTAACCAAAATAAGCTGTTAGGCGATGTGCTCGAGGTTATGCAGGAGAGCAGAGGATTAACATTGGATGGACGCTATTGTCTATTGCTCTGGACTCGGTCTTGACTTGGTCTAGACTGCCTTTGGACTTAGTCTCGACTCTGACTCCACTGGACCATGGCGTTGGACCTGACTTGGACTTGATTAAGTTGGTCTTGACTAAAGCCCTGGTAATAGTATACAATAATATACCATGAAAGACCATACCATAATATATAGAGTTCTGCTCCTTAACTGTTGGTCCAACGCCATGAGAGAAGTGGAGAATAAGCCGAGGCTATCAAACATGAAGAACATATTGCAAGAAAACCACAGTGCCGAACCTTTCTGTTATTTTAACAGAAACCATCCAATATCAAAGAACAAGTAAATCAAGAGAAAACAGATGGTACAGTAAGAGTGGACTGGAACCATGCGTGAAAGAAAACAGGTGTCGCAGGGTGTGCATAGTGGTGGCCCCAACTACCTGGTTTGGGGCGAGGAGATGGCTTGTGCAGTATCTCTGTACTCTGTCACTAACATGTTTAAGGAATTTAACAAATGGCATTGACTGAGCTACAAGCAGTCCACCAGCAGTCCGCCTGTATTTCGCTTCGCATGGATTCAGCTGCCTGTATAACGACAAGATAATAAGATAATCTTGGCTTTGAACAATATCTTTGCTGCACCAAAGGAAAAATAATTACAGGCAATTATTTCACAACTTCTATTAAACACACCTTGTAAAAAAATGCTGAGGTCCGAACTTCAGGGACCTCAATGGTGGATATGACCATGCTTGCCAGAACCTGTTTCCTAAAGCCCGAATGCCATTAGCCCAAATCTCAATTTCCTGGCTTCAACCATTATTGCAAAAGAATACATGTAAATGTAGTCTCCCTGTCATCCATGAGGTTTATCTGCCTGTCTGTCCGTCTGCGTGGGTGTGGCCATGCCTGTCTGAAGTTTCTGAAGCTTAGAGCGGCGCATTGTACAAAGTGACAACCCCATCAAAGAGACCGGGGCCGCATAAAAGGACGTTTTATGACTCTGCCCTTCAAAAGAACAGTTTGAGGAGTTCAAAGCACACACACAGGGAGAGTCAGCCTGTGGATGGAAAGTTCAGCGCAAAACCAAGCGAGACAGTAAGGATGGAAGAGAGAGCGAGGGGAACATAAAAGGCAGAGAGAGGAAAACCCTCAAAAGCCATTTGATATCTCTCATCAAAGAGCGATACTAACCTGCCTCACTTTGCATTTCCAGCTCAACGCTAAATCTTCAACATGAGGTTGTCATTCTCTTCACGGCAGACGCAGATCAAGCCCAGCCGCGGTGTTTGATCGATCCCAGTTTGCACGTGTGTTTTTAGAGCACACACCTTCCAGCCACATGCCGGGGATTTTCTTCAGAAGACAGGAAATGTCATTTTGTGATTTACAGTGAGGTATTGATGGATCGTTAAAATAGGAACAATGGTCAACGCTGATGGACTGCCCTTTTGTACACCTGTAGTTCAAAGATTTAAAGCCTCAGCCGGATGGCCTGTCACGAAGGCAGACACCTTCAGTGTTTTTAATTGATGGCTGCAAATCAAAACGCTCCAGCTGCAGTTTCTCTCCAAAATTCTTTCAATCCCCTAAAAATCCTGAATGTGGTTCATGCTCCGATATATAATAATGTCAATGTAATTATTTTGTAATCATCAAGATTTTAAACATTTCTTCAATAATCTTGAATGTTGAATTTTATTGTCCTGCCAGCAGCTAATGCCGAAGCAGTTATGTCATTATCTCATTTTGGAAGTTAAGTCTTCATATTGTTCGTGTTTGTGTGTCTGTATCTCTATTTGTTTTGCTTTTTGTGCCTACAGGCTGTTTGTAGTTGGAATCCGATGTTGTGGGTGTTTTTAATGCCAAGTCATTTTGCGGTAATGATACTTGGTTTGCAAAACTAAATTGGAAAAAATAGGAATCTTTCCATGAACCTTGGGCTTGTTGAACCGTGGCACCAGAATTAGATACAGGCCTGCAAATTGATGATGATGAGGAGCCAGAGACACAGAAGAGGCAACTATCTGAGCTAAGATCTGCTTGACCATGAAGTAGGCTGCCTAATTTAATGTATAAAATAAAGTGTTATGGCTTCATACGATATATAAATATAATTTGTTTGTTTTTTCTTCTCTCTAATGTGCAAAACAAACCCAAACCCAAACCATGACCTATAAACCACAATACAAGCCTTTGCACCACTAATACTTACAGTCATGCACTCTAAATGTGCTTCAAAGTAGTGGTTCTATTTAGTTTTTGCTGAAACTCAACTGCAGATTGGATGTTTGAGATCCAACAATTGCAGCAGTGAAATGGCTCCAGTTTAGTGTCATATCTGAGTCAACACTGTTCTAAATGCAGGGAGCCTAAACCTTCTACTGCATTGCCATAATAAGTAATTAATTTAAAGCGTTGTGAAGGCAATATTCATACTTTTAAGCAAAGATGCTCAGCCCTCTTGGACTTACATTAGATACGGAGGCAATATTTGATTTTTATAAAGCAAAACACATGGTAGTGCATATGTTATCTGATAGTTTATGAGATGCACACTTAAAAAATGAAACATACAACACTTTCACGTGTCTATTTTAAGCCTCTCATAAAATCAGAGTTCAGTCAAATGTGTTTCTGTAGCTCTGATTTATTTTCAGCACATAACTATTAGCTTGTCTGCACACTGGACATCAAAGCCTTCTTCTCTTGGCATCAAGCTAGTTAGTTGTACATCTTCCATTCATTCATTTGTTCATTGGTCTTTGAGTCTTACCCTCTGGCTGGTTACCATCATGGCCACCTTCAACCACAGCTGCAGTGTTTGTTCTTCTCTCTTTGAAACATGTTGAACCTAGAATTAAGTTTGTGCTGCCGTTTAACATGTAGTCACTCGTGTGGTGGTGAAATGCATGTCGAATAAACTGTAGAAAAGAGAACAAATCAACACAATGAAACAAAGACACAGAGAGAGAGAGAGCGACTGGAGACAGACGGCAGGTAATGGCTCATTTATTATTCATCAGGGAGAAAAATGTTGCCTTCCTTATTGAATCACAATGTCACACAGATGGCCACTTTCCCTAGATGACTGTAACAGTAACAGTGACCACAGCGCCATAATGGAACAACTAAAACTGATTTGACATATTAGGTCAGACACAGCCAAGTAAACATCTGTGTGTGTAAAGCAGATGTCAAGTGAACATATTCCTTACTGAGATCATATTTCTGTTGCAAGACGTAGAAAGCATGTTGAATCTCAGTTTCTTTGCATGCAGTGGAGGTTTTATTAATTGTATGTGTGTCTAACAGGGTGCGTTGCACTGGTGGTGGTGATTAGAGGTGGAGGTGTGAGGGTATGCTGTTGGAGGTGGCAACCGTACCCTAACCTCCCTAACTAATCCCCCACTAACAAAGGCCTGCTTCTCTGCTCTGCTGGACTCTGAGCCCTGCTGGACTCTGCCTTAGCCTCCAGGCCCAAAAACCTGCTGTTTACAATTTCCCTATTCCTGCTTTAAATGTTGCTTCGCTCCGAGAGAGAAAAAAAAGGGTGGGGTGGATGGGGGGGTTAGAGAGATGGAGAGAAAGGCAGAGAGGCCACAAAGGTGCTGTTTTGTCCGACAGGGACAAGGGAGCTATTACACGAGAGATGGAGGGAGGAAGGAAGGAAGGAAGAAAGATTCAGGGAAGGGGGGAATGGGTGGAAGAGGAGGAGGAGGAGAGGGTCCCATTGGGGATTAGCCAGCCAGCTGCTCCCTCAGGGACCAGACATGAGAGACATTTTTATTCTGACAGGAAGAGGGGCTCCAGAGAACAGTGAAGAAGAGACAGGAAGAATAACCGCAGAATGACAAACTTTAAAATAAAAAGCAGATGAGGAATACCAGAAGGGTAAATAAAAAAAAGTGCACAGGAAAATAAAGGAACTAAAAGGGATGTATTTTAAGGGGTCTATTCGCTTAGCAATTGTAATGAACCACCACATTTATGATTTTGGTGTGGTGACATGAATTTCTGAATTATCTGCAAATATATATATATATATATATATATTTTTTTTTTTGCATCCACAACTTCTGTCATATTCACTTAGGTTCTACCTGATGTGACTAATCAATCAAGCACCAATGGCTTTGATACATTATAGCATATCAGTGCTACATTTGTGTTTTTCTTTGTGATCCTGTCATGTTTTTATCAGCCATGTGGTCATGCAACATGGGCCTTCATCTGGACTCGGGGCGAGATGCTCAGGATGAAGGTTTACAAAGGACTTTAAATGTCAAATGCCAGTATATTTCAAACTCTCGCTTTCCAATCTGAACAGTCCTTTTAAACTGTGTTTGCACAAATCATTTAGGCGTGCTAAAGGCTTCACGTGTATGTGGCAGAAAAATGTGTCTCCGTGGACCTCGGAGACAGTGTGAGTGTGGTCGTGGTTTACAGCCCAGAGAAGCTGTGCATCGCTTTACAATGTGACAGGATTGATATCTCTATCGGCTCGATGAGACAGCCGGCCGCTCGGACGTACGTACCGCCATTCGTGTGGCAAGAGACATGAAGCCATCCGACAGGAAATATTAACGCAGCCCGCGAAGAGTCGTCAAAAACTGATTGAAATTTCAAAACCCCTGAAGAGAAACTTGCGAGGCCAGAGGGAGAAAGAGGACGCAGAGAGAGTTTTTTCCTTCCTGCTTTCTCCTCTGCCTCTCTTTCTCCATATGGCAGCCATTTGTCTGGAGGAGGTCTGTCAGACATAAATAATAGGTTATGAAAAAACAGTAGGAGGGAGGGGGGGATGCTTGCTTTCTTCCTGAGGGACGGGATCTCCAGAGGCCTGGTGTCCTTCACGGCAAAACGGGGAGAAGGCGAGACGGAGGGAGAGAGAAAGAGGGAGATGGATTGAAGGAGAGAGAAAGGGTGGAGGAAACTGCTAGCAAGTGAAGTGGTCAGTGTGTTGTTTGGAGAACCAGAGTGACTTCCGCTCTTTATTTTTTGTGGCTTTTATTATAATGCGACTGTCTTGAGCTATGACCTTCATGACGCTGCGATCGCTGCCTTTAAACAAGATGAAGTTTGATGAATTGCCCGGTCAGGGCGGCAGGAAGACAACAAGCCGGGGGGAAGATAAAGTGAAGGAAAGACAGAGAGGTGGAGTGAAAGGGTGATGGAGTGCAAGGCAAAGAACATTAAGGCCTTCTCGAGTTTGTGCGCGCTGATTTTCATCTGAAACCAATTAGTTCCAAAACACGAAGACAACACCAAGCCGAGTTTGAAAAAAAAAATCCTCTCTTTCCCTCTCCCCATCTTCCCCCCTCCCTCCCTCCCGTCCGTTCTCGTGTCAGGCTATGCAGCTCTCCGCTCGGTCTAGACTCCTGTGTGTGCATGCATGCAGGCATGTGTGCGCGCGCGTGCACTTAAAGGCATCGTGATTAACATTCGCCCCAATTCGCTGAGGGACACGCATTCTAAGCCCTTCCTTCCTGCTCCGAGTGGAATTCTCATTAGCTGATAACTACTTTTCAAGAGACTGCTGCATTCCTCCGCTGGATACCAGGGGCCTTACAGGACTCCTGAACACACACACACGCACACACACACACACACGCACGCACGCACGCACGCACGCACACACACACACACACACACACACACACACACACACACACACACACACACACACACACACACACACACACACACACACATGCATGCACATGCAAAGCCACAGATACAAACAAGAATTGGCATACTGACAGGCAGACACACAAATGGATACACTTTTTTCTTCCTTCAAAGAGTTTCATTGCCGTGTTTGGCGCTAACAGCACTCATAACTTCAGTCGTAACCCAAAAGTTTCAACAAACACAGACAGGTACACAGGTAATAACATTATCTGATATGTTCCTGTGTAATTCTGTCTTCCGGAGCTACAGGAAGAGAGCACTTTTCCTTATTAGATTCTCACCAGAAGTTTATGGTATCTGTTAGCATTGAAACCAAATGCCCTCCAGCATCTCTCCCTTTCCAGGACTATCAGGCTGCCAAGCAGACCAGGTGGGGGCAGAGGGACAGAGAAAGAGACAAAGAGGAGGGACAGGTGAGAGTGTCTGTAGGGGCAGACAGAGGAGAGACGGGGACACCTGGTGCTCAGTTTTCTCCTCATCATCATCACACCTCATTTGGTTTCATCTGATTTTGAACTTTGGGGAGAACCGTTTGCGTCTATCGACTAAATTCAGAGGAAACTGACATTTATAATTCCCTTGGGGCCATGAAACCTGTTGATGCCGTCAAGAAATACAGTCATGTGTGGTGACATGGAAGAAAGAAAAAAAGAAGGTATGAAAAGGGATGTGGGGAACTACAGTCGAGGACAAAGAGGAAGACAAATGAGTTGGGTCTGAAACCAGCTGTGTCTGGCCAGAGTGTAAATGTGCAAAAGGTGCTCGGTGAGAGATCAGTCAACAAATGACCATCTGTCTCATATTCTTCTCCCTCTGCATATTTAAACTCACCTCCTTTGCCTTGCCATCTGCCGTTTTGCTTACGGAAACGTCTGCACGGGCAGTTTTGTTTTACAACATTCAATTCTCCAACAAACCCTGAGCTGTGTCTTGTGCTCAAAGAGCACCACACACTCGATACTTCATGTCAACACATAGGGCTATTAATTTATAATGTGTAATGCAGAGAGCCTGGTTATTACAGGGAGTCTCTGAGGTAATGGAGGAACAGAGAATTAAGGGAAAGAGGATGAGAGTGCAGGTTTTGTGTCTTCAGACAAATAACTTACAAATTACTTACAAATTAAAAGCACAAGCAGCTTTAATAGAATATTTTAAAGAAAAATCAACAGGACTTGAGATTGGGTTCAGGGTTGCAGCAGAAACAATACCTCTGTGACAACAAATAGGAATCAGGTATAGGTTCACATGGCTCGAAGGCAATTTCAGTCAATCCTTCAGTTCAGAACTTTGGCTGAAATTGAAATATCTAAACAACTATGTTGTAAGGACATTCACTTGCCACGCTATAATAAGACATCTCAAAATAGTTTGCAAAACGGGATTAAAAACGTACTATGACATCATATATGTTGAAAACGTGTGCTTGTTTGACCTGACGTATAACTGCACAACATTATCACTCTCTTTTTGTACAGGCTCTCTGTGTGTAAATCCTCTCTTCAGCTTTCAAAGTAGAAAAAAGTGAAAATATTCTGTGATATTTGTGTTTTTCCCTGTAAGTCACAGTTTGCCTCTGTATATCCTTGTTGCCTACCTGTAGGACTGATGAAGGCCAGTGCAGCTCTGTTATAGGCCGGCGTTGCCACCCACTTAGCTCTCATTCAGTCATTTGTCTGGCTCCATCCCCTCTCCAGGAACACTTCCCCTCAGCCTGTAAAATGATCACCGGATGGCTACTTGATTTCCCTCTCTTTTTCCCTGTCTCCTTTCCTCCCTTCCTCTCATCTCCTCTTATTTTCACTTTCTAGACTCCTTTACTGCTCTCCAGCTCACCCACCCTGACATGTAACCTTAATTCTCTCAGTCCGCCCTCCCCCTTTTTTTCCTCCATCATTTTGCATTTCTTCCGTTGCTCTTTTCCTCCCCTAAAATGGATGCTGTTCCCCTGGGAGTGGTCAGCAGAGAGCAGGGGAAGGAGGAGGCTCTACTGTAGAGAAGGCTGTTAATTCATGATGGTATTAGGTGTTGGCAGTTAACACTGATGAGAGAGGCTCCGGAACAATTTCCTGTTTCTTAATTAAAACTGATTAACACAGTGTTGTAATCAACTGGATTACACCTGACTCATAATACTTTTTATTTATTTATCTATATGTCCTTTGAAGAACTCACCCTCTACCATGTTGTCATTATTATATATTTAATTATTTCTTTTTTTTATCACTTTGACTTTCCTCAGTCACATTTTAAATTAATTAATTTTATGTTTAATGTTTATAATACACATGTTAGAGTAATTACAGGTCACATACTATTTATTGTCAACCAAGATGGCCGTGACATTTCACCATTTACGGTCCAGATTTCCATGCAATCAGTGTTTCTCAGAAGGGAACCTCGTCCTGAAACCACGAGCATCCATCGCGTGCTGGCTCATCGGAGGTGGAACCTACCCCAGCATACCTGAGTGCTTAAAATAAAATACAGACTGATACCTGCAACAGCCACAGGCCTGTGCCAGTGATTGGTCCAGTTGTAAAGAGTGCAGGAATTTTGGCATTTCCTCTCATCAGGTAAATCTTTTATGGAAGCTGGTTTGGGGTTTTTTGCCAGCACTCAGGCAGCGGTTTATGGAAGGAAGTGCACCTTGTATAATTTATGTTCCAAACTAACTATAAAAGTGTTTCCAATGCTCACACTTTTTGATTTAAAACAGAAATCTAATTGAATATCACCTCAGTCTGTTGGTATAAGCGGTTCAGTATATATATTTTTTTAATGTTGTGTATTTTATGTATGCATGCTGGTGTGTGTGCGTGCATGTGCGTGTGTATCTGTGTGTGTTGGACTTGGACAGTGCACTCAACTCTGTTCTGCACCTGATGATAGGTATGTGTGAAAAAGATATAGCAGATACCCAGGGTAGAATAAACAAAACTGCAACACACATTTTGGAGTATATCCGCTTCTTTATACTACGTTCGGTGTCTACATACCCAAAAGTGTACATAGATAGATTTTAGGTTACACGCAGACACATACAGACATGATTAGATAAATAACATTTAAGTCATATAGACACTTGCAGCGATGTGGAAAGTATAATTTCAGTTTAAATAAATACATGTTTTTCTTGCACATTTTCCTCTCCAGAGTGGATGAAAACATTTAAAAAAACACTATCCACACATTCCATTTCAGAAAAGAACAGACAGGAACAGCCTGTTACTCTAAGCACGACATGTCTGGTTGCATTAAATCCTAGTCTGTTCAGGCCTGTTGGTGAGAAATGATGTGCCACTGCCTTCTTCTTTTAAAGTGCCAGTCAGTATAATATGATGGGTCTGGCATGAAGCTCTCGCCCTTTCATTCAGCATCTTCTATTCCTTTATGAAGCTACAAGGATACAAACTTCATGCTGATTCTCAGGACGTCCAACCAGCCAGCCCTGCACCGATCCTGGGGCCTGGTGCCCCTGTTGTTGCGTGATCAGACAGGCTCAGGGGCCCCCGGTCGCACTGGCTGACTCCAGTCCTTTTCAATGGGGTCTTCCGCTGTCACAGTCACAGCCATGGCCCTGAATTCACACACACACAGTCCCTACCCATCCACCCGCATGTGCACACACACACTCAGACATCAAGGGTGGTGGAGGCCGGAGCCAGAAGGGGGGGTTGTGGCGGCGCACGGGGATAGCCCCGACCGGAGGCACGCTTCTAGACTTGTGGATGAGGCAGAAAAGCCATTATGGATTGTTATGGTTGGCTGATCGCTCCCTTTCAGCTGCTGAGCTGCACACAAAAGCGTCAGGCAGAAGCTAAAATAATGGATCTGCTTTCCACACACCCCCTCCAGAGCGTAACTGACTTTATGTGATCACAGATGCATGTTGGGAGGTGGAGTGGATTGGGTCTGGTTGAGTCTGTGTGTGTGTGAGTGTGTGAGTGTAAGTGTGTGTGTGTGTGTTTATGAGAGCGGGATTATGTCCCTGATGTTCAGTGTGGGAAAAAAAAAGACTACGAGAAAGAAGAAATGCAATTTCTTTATTTCATCTTTGCAAATGCAAGCGAGATTTTATGAATGGTTCATTTTCATTGACAAAAATGTTCATGGGAGTTGATGTGCCAAAGGTAGTATGATCCTCAGGTGTTACCAGGGAAACAAAGCTATATTTAGGCAAACACACACACACACATACTCACACACATAAATGCATGCACGAGTGTGGTCACAAACTCCCACACAAACATGACAAAAGAACTGCATCCTCCTGAATGAGATGCTGAGCTGCCCTGCTCGCTTAGTGCTTGCATTTTGAGAAATGATGAGAGAAAAGTGAAGACTGTGATTTATGGGCAAATCCTCAAAACCTGTGAGCCTTTTCCAATCAGCCAGCCCTAATATGTTCAAAGATGTTATCATTGATTACTAACAAAGCACAGTGACAGTGGCACATTGGCTCTTGTTATGTCATTGTGTGACTTTGAGGGGAGTTACAGCCATCCATTAATCTATAAATAGACCTGGAGCCATTTATAGACCAATGCCACGCTGTGACGGTTGGGTGCAGCTTTTTACTAAGTGGATGACATAGGATTATGTCTCAGTGATGCCTCAACCCAGTGTCCAAACGTGTTAGTGGTTTCTGTTATATTTTAAATGTAAATTTAGATTTGCATAAACCAGAGAGTTTCTTCAAGTTGACCTTTGTCGAATTTTTTTCGCCATGTTTACAGTTATATTTCTCTAGAGCGACCACATCCTGTCACTCTAAAAGGCCACATGGATGTCAATGCAGGCTGCCACAGGATCAAACCTGTGACCTTTTAGCAGCACTAATAGGACCCTTTAATAGGTCTGCCTCTGTATGCCAAAGGTCACCCTGATCCCAGGGTGCATTTTTAAAGAGTACATTTTTTATTTCATCTTCTAAGGGTGCCATTGCTGGGGACAAGTCTACATTGTCAAAGAAAGCCAGAAAAAGACAAAAAGGAAATATTTACTTATAACATACTGACCCATTGTTTTCTACGTAGGCAAGTCATCATGAGTTGATGTCAAGTTGTTTGGATAAGCCTCTGTCCTAGTTCCCAAATAGTATTGCTCCACATAAACAAGGGTTTTAACATATAACAATACAAACACATGCTTCTGCAAAATGAGACACTTAGAGGAAACTACTCCAGTCCCGAGTGAAAACCAAATGAAAAAGAACCGAATGAAACCAAAACAGAAAGTGACGCCAAGGGGTTCCCAACTAGAGGGCCAACGTATTGTATTATGGGATATATCTTGCTCTTGGCTGGCTTCAGCTAACGGCTTACGACAACTAACTCCTTTCGATACAGATAAATGGATAAATAATCAAAACATTCATTGTTGGACTCTTTTTTTTAAGTCTCCAAAACAACACTGTCCATGCTAGACTACAAAGCTTCTGAAAGGGACACGACTGGAGCGAAGCCCTCATAGAAAAGTCTTAATGAGCGGAGGCCATTAAAAGTGAGCGGTCCGGATATATCGCCGACATCGCTGACCTCAGCAGTTGGCGTCAGGACGCACTGACCAAGTGCCATCGGGGACAAGTTGGGAACTAGAATGATTGGTGATTGACGAGCAACGGCGCTCCTCCTTCTGTATGAAAACACTTTTGCGTAACGTTAGCCGGTGAGCTAAAGCTGCATATCTGAATGGAAACATCAGATCTGTTGCTGACAAGGTTCTTGCAGTTTATTCTCCGTCACTCCTTTACTCCTTTATCTCAAACATGGGTGGCTTCAAGCTCAAGGGGGTTTTCATTGTAGTTTAATGGATTTTGCACCCACATGTAAAAATATTGCTTAATGAGAATTTTATTTCATCATCATTTACCAGGCAGATTTCAGTGTGTAGTTGACTGACAGTATTTATTGTCCTGGCTGTTTGACTTCCGTGGTATTATTTATGGCGTGGAACTGGCTCTTTGGCTCTTTCTCACCCTGTTTGATAAGAGAGCTGGACTGACTCAAAGATGACAGTTATTTCCTCTCATTGTCTCTGATTCAAACACTCACAAACAATTGACTCAAGGCGATGAATTTTCCAGTAAAGAGTTTTTCACCCAAATTATGCTATTCAAAGATATCTTTATGCTGTTAATGTGTTGTCAGCTGAGGGCTAAGTAAATATATTTGTTATGCAACAGTGGGAACGCTGTTTAGATTCATAGCACCAAATCTGTTCGCAAGTAGTTTATCTCTTGGACTATGTTGACATACTGTCTTTCCATTTCCTCAATTTTAAAACTTTATTTGTCCTACTTTTGTCCTCAAAAAAGATATACTTGGAGGTTCCCACAGCAATTATAAAATACTTATTATTAAAAATCAACTAAACAAAATGCAATTTCTTAACTTTGAGTCTGAAAGAAGTAATTTCTTTCAAGGCAAAAGGAAGTGCGAGCCATCTGTCTGTTCCGGACTAACAGTCATGCGGCTGAGAGTCGAGGCAGTTCTTTACAGCAGTGGAAAATGTAACAGTGTTTGCTGATGTCAAACAACATGTCATACCATGAGGCATCGGATACTCGACATCTAATGGAACAGTCCGATGATGTATTGTGCTTCATCCCAACCTCACAGAGACCGCTCAGGGATACTTCATCAATTTAATTTTGGTTTCGTATTAAATCGTAACCTGATACTTTGTCACATTGTGGGAAAAATTCTGAAATAGCTGAGCAGTCGGTGAAGAGATGAATCAACACCACATGCCCACCTGATGCTGTTGGTGCTGTATTTGTTTAACTGATTTTCGGCAGCACACTGTCTTTTTTTATTTCATAAACATACCATTGAGGCTGTTAGGGAGAAAGCTTCCACAACAACTACAGTTCTCACCAACCATCAAGCACCAGCGGGTGTTTCTAGCCTCAGGAGTTATAAGCCCATTAGGACTTGGTGCACCACAATGAGGCAAAGAAGACCGCGCACTCAAAAACGTACTTGGAAAAGAGACACAAAACTGAGAATTGTGCGAAGTGTTTTCAAACCGTATTTTTCACTTTTACAAGAGGAAAACACGTCAAGATTGAAGACTAACTGGTCGGTTTGGCGTCTGGTTAACTTCCCCACTGCTGAAAAAAGCAGCGCACATCTTCTCCCCTCAGTTTTTCTACTGCAACCGTCGAGCAACCCACTCTCCTCCACACAACAGCGGTGGAGTTAGGACCGAAACTGTAATATTAAGAAATTACAGCAAAACAAACAAAGTAGGCCTAAATGCACCGTGTGTTGCCAAGTTAAATTATACTAAATGCTTTGTCTTGGGATGTTGGTATATTCATTTCATGAAATGTCATCATGCTATTTCTACGAGTGGAAATGTAAAGAAAAAGTATAGAGTTCAAAACAATACCAGCAAACGGATGAATAAACAACATTTCCTGCAGTACAATAGCAGAATACTCAAGATAATGTCTCCCCAAATGGAAAACATTTCTTATCCAAAAGGCAAACACTGGATCCCAGTGCGCTGTCGGTCCTGATAATGAGTGATTATTGGTCATGTGTGAGTAATAAAACCCAGCACACTGTTTATTTCCTCAACCTGACCTCTTTTCAGAGCAGGCATAACTTGGATCATTGCACCGACCGGACTTATTGTTTTCAGAGGGCTCTGTTTTTAATGCGTGCCATATTAAGTAAGTGTTGTGTACTGGCGTGTACGGCTTTAATGCACCAATTGTGTAAAAGGAAAACAGTCCACTCATCGTAGTTCTGCTGTGACGTCAGCATCACGGTCGACACATTCTCCAGCACCTCTTTTTTGCCTTCCTCTATCTTTCCATCTCCTTCTATCCTCTTATCTCCCACACTCATTTTTTTTTCTTGGACTCTGTTCTGTTGTCTCTTTCTCCACCTCCCTCCCTCTCTCTCTCAGTCTTTCCCCCCTCCGGTCTTCCCATGGGCCCACAGGAGATGATAAGGTGATGTCATACCTCCGCTTCCTGGGGATGTGAGTAACTGTACACTGTGTGCCTTGGGCCATGGCAGGGAGTGTGTTTGTGTGAGTGTGAGTAGTTTGTGATTTTGAAAGAGAGAGACACAAATGGAGAGAATAAAAGGAGGAGAGAGTCAATAGTGGAATAACTACAAAAGCTGCTTGGACAAAATGTTATTAAATGATTGCTTAAAGACTTCTTTTCCATGTCTCTAACACACACACACACACACACACACACACACACACACACACACACACACACACACACACACACACACACACACATCACATCACATCACATTCGTTATTCTAGTACTAAGTGACTAGATGCACATTAAGTGTGCATTACAGTGATCTGCTGATGTTCTCAAACAAAAAGCTCCTAAAACCAATTGAACTCGCTACCTTACCTGTTACAAATAACATAAAAAGGACGCAAAGTTGGCAACTAGCTGGTGAACAGTGAAACCTTTAGCAGCTACAGAACCAGATGTTTCCCTCAGGGTTAGTAGAAAGAGTTAAAACTATACTGGATTCGACTTACATTCAATTAATCAGCTCAAAATGGTGTTTTCTTTGGCTTTGGATTCGAGGTTTTGCCCAGACTTTTGGAAACCACTGCCAAAAACAATTTGACAAACTCCTGAGCAGAGTGGTGTTTCCCTAAAATGAAAATCTGTGTAAACTAGACTAAATATTTAAAGGCTGTTTGTTATCCACGTTCTTGTTTCTATGTGTGCGCTCTGAGCACTCTTATTTGTGAATTCAGGATAAACATAGATTACCTATTGATCTCAGAACGGAGTGAACGCTAAACACATCCCAATGTCATGACACTGGAATCTACTGCGAGCTTTAGTGAAGACAGAGTCTGTTTAATTTTGATGCTTTCGTATAGTTTACGTAAACAAATTGAGATAAGTTTGGCTATTTCCACACAATTATTTAAAATTCGTGCCACCAATGCGTGAAAGTGGTTCTTTGTGTCTTGTAATTTTCCTGTTTCCAAATATTCCAAAACAACATGGTCTCTACTAAATAAGTTGGTTGATAGGAAATCAATTTGTAAACATATGGCATGCTTTGAAAAATCCAGCGGATGATGTTGGAAACGTTATATGACCGCACTTTTGTTATTATCAACATGTTTTTACAGATGTCACAAATCAAACAGCGTTCTAAGCACCCTTTGACTGATGTGTAGCACTAAAAGGCACCAGGAAATAATGAATGCAACGTACAGTCACTTTTGAAAATAATATGAAAGCAGCATGCATTCTTAACGGCCTCAAATTAATTAATTCAATTCAATTCAGTTTATTTTGTATAGCCCAAAATCAAAAATGACAAATTTGCCTCAGAGGGCTTTACAATCTGCACACGTAGGACATCCCTGTCTCAGGACCTCACATCAGATCAGGAAAATCTCTCCCGAAAAAACATAAAAAACCCCTGAAAAAAATAAATTACAGCTCAGCCCTGTTCACTCCTTGTTGTTGGACAGCTGACTAACCCACCCACTGTTGTGTTACACTAACAGACGCGCTATTTTGAGCGAGAAGCTCTTGGCATTCATTTTTAGCAAAATTATACAGACAAAATCTCTGGGAGCGTAAAGCAACGTTGAGGGTGTGCTTGAAGCACTTCCCTTATAAATCAAATATAAAACCATACTGGCGCTGCAGTCCATCTGGGCCCAGGCGTTGCACTGTAAACCATGATCACGTGGAGCTTTCATCTCAGACGAGAGCAGGGTTGCGCTCAGCTGCGATGGTGTTGTTTTAGCTTCAGCTGCGCTGTTGCTTTAAGATGTTCAGCAGAGTTGAGGAAACTATTCATCACGCGCTTCCATTAATTTGAAAATTGCCCTGAAATTATGTTTGATAGATTCTTTACTTTTTTTGGCAAATTACCTCCTTATGTAATTTTGTCTTCAGCTATTTTTTAATTAAATCAGTATCAACCACAACAATGGTCTTTTTTAACCTTATTTCCAAAGTCTTTTGAAATCGTTTTCATCAACATAATAAGGAAACCTTTTAATGAACATATCAGCAAAGTTCAAAAAGGCTCCCCTTCAACATATATCATTTGTTTTCCACATGTAGCAACTAAAGAAAGATTGATAGCGCTTGGTAATTTGTTTGACACCACAGTCTTCCCCTGACCAAATTGTTCTTGAAGCCTTGTTCTTGAAGCCCGGCCTCTTGAGGCAAAATGCTGGGCTTCATTCACCCATCATCCATTCTTCCGACCACCGCCCTGTGAGTTTTCCTTGGGAAAGTAGAACTTCCTGGACCAGTAAAACAGTCTCCAGTGAACGCAATACATCCAGCAATTAGGTTTCCTCCACAAAAGAATTAGGCTCACCCATTTCAATTGATATAAATGGAATTTTTAGATTGGACCAGCAATAACAATTGGCATAACAATGTGGCCACTGAACTGGAGGTCCGTTTGAAAATGTCGGAGTAGAAAGACAACTTTGGAATCTTTATCACAGCTTGTGTTAACAACTTTTTCTTGTCTATCGTCATTTCTCTCCTTCCCTCCCTCTTCTGTCCTATTTGCTCACCTTTCCATAAGTCCCTTCTTTTCAACCCCTCCCTCTCTTCCCCCTCCACCGCCTCCTCACCTTCTGAGGTCAGCAGACAATGGGCCACTTCAAAAGGCCGCTTTGCTTTAGACATTCTTTCTTGAGAAGGAGAGAACAATTATAGCTACTCCTCTCGTCTGGGCACACACGAAAAAAGGATGTTGCCTAAAAACAGAAAGGAAAGGAAGCGGGGACAGAACAAAACGGGGGAGTGCGTAAGACAGAAAGAAAGAGAGAGGAAGCCACAGTATCCGGCAGTGACATGGCCACAGCCGCAACCAAACAGTATGAGCTATCTGGGATATGTGGAATGTGAAGCATTTTCCATAAATAGGCCTCAAAGGTTGTTTCGGGATCTATTTTTCCCTCAGTTGGACTTATTTTCATTTCCATGTTCTGAATGACAGGAAGGGGAAAAGGAAGAGATAAGAGGTTAAACTTGAGAGTTCCTTTCCCAGAAAGGAGACCAGGCAGCGACGCAGAGAGTGGGTGTAATAGCTTTTGCTTACGTATTCACTGCCAGAATAAGAATCATTCCATGACGACTTCCAGGGAAATGAAAAGAGGACATTGTTTTCATCATGTCCCTGACAAAAGTGCAGTCATGCCTTAATTGTTTGTTTCCTTTTTCTTTTTTGTAGAAGTGCGCTTTTTGCTACTGCTTGGACATGGATGTTTTTTGTATTACGCCACTTTTTTTTAAAGATTGATTTCTTCAAAGAAGTAGAAGTGTAAGAATGAATGTGAGAATAAATCCTAATGAGATTCAAGAGAGCTTTATTGTGTTTGCCTTCAAAGACATAATTGCAGTTGCAACTCCAATCAGGCCATGAAGACGTATACAGATATTAAATATCAAAGTTAACAAGAATGAAAGCCGAATGAATATGGTAATATGGTTATAATTAGAATAGGGTTTCATATTAGTATTGTGTAAATTTAATCAGGAAAATGAAGTCCACCGACCAAAACCTCAATTTTGTTTTCCCATTCTTTTCTGCAATCCCAGTCCCATGCTACGATTTTATTTGAATGTATAATAACCATCGTCATCCTTAACATTGTTCACTTCACAAGACAATCTCTTGCTTCCTTTTCTTGGACGTCACGATGTTGTGCCTGACGTTTTGGTTTCCATTCTGATGTTATTATCGGATTGAACAGCAAGACTTTTGAACAATAGGCCCTTTCCTCGGTTCTGAGCGTCATCAGGAAGTCTAAAACGTCACGACATGTTGAAAGACGCTCTAATAAAAGGTATTTTCAGCAGTGGGAACAAAAGCTCAGTTTCCCATAGGATGCTGAGTAATATGTCAAGACATCGGTTGCCGCTGAAACTAATACCCTGACTTTTATTATGTCACGTCTCTGTCCATGAATGAGAGTGTGTTGCAATAATCTTTGGTGTCAGGCTGTGGTGTAAGTGTCGGTAGTGTAAATTCCCGGAATGTTAACAAGATAAAAGGAGCAGTAAGAGGTATGACTTCCCCGCTAAATATTCTATTGAGGATATTTTTGACCGTCACAGGCGTCATCGCTGCAGTAGGTCTATGTGTGAGAGTGTATTTCTGTATGTGAGACATCACAGCTGAGACGACAGGCCAGCTTCCGGTCTCAAACAAGATGTGTTTGTGTACGTGTGTGCGTGCGTGTGTGTGTGAGTGTGTGTGTGCCTACTCACTAAAACAATGGACAACAGTTCTCCCATATTTGAGGAAGCGCAAGCAGTGATTTAGAGTCACACCAAATGTGTGAGACACCGGGGTGAAGGCTGCATGTGTGACAGTGTGTGTGAGTGGAGCTGAGCGGAGGTGCGACTTGGAAACAATCACCCATCTATTATCCTCCACCTCTCACAGTTTGAGGACATTTGTGGGATCCTTCTAAAATGTTGTGAAGTGTAGAGTCTGACGATGAAGGTCCATCTGTGGACACGTTTCTTCTCTGGCGTTGCATCATATTCTTTTTTTAATTCTCACTTTCTCCAATATATTAGGCATCAACTTGCCTGGCTCTGACCAAAGGTTTCAAATAAATTCTCATCAGCACCTCTCTTGAGCTCACTATTTAACATCTATGTGTTGTCAAACTACGTGGAACCTGTACCTACACTAATATGTAGTAGTACTGAAAGTCAATATGGCTTTTATTGTGTTGGCCCCTTGATATTCATCCTCCAACTTCTGCAGACCCTGTCTGCACATGCTCTAATCAAAACATTCAGGGCTTAAATACTGAAACAAAATTACCCTTACAACGCCACTGGCGTATCCACTCCTCCGGTTACAAGCACACCGCTGCCTGTCAGCGAGTGGATAAAGCATCTGATGTGGCAGCTTTGATGAACTCAAACCCCGAAGCACATTGGAGACCTGAAGCTGCACTGAGCGAGCGCTCGGTTGTTTTGTTTCGCTTTGTTTCGCCAAAACAGTGCAGCAACTCTCATCTTACACACTCGCGAGCCGGTCGTACAGCAGAGAGACGACCCAAATGGGTGCCATGTGAAGAAGGTCAAATATGTAGCGCACCAAAAGAGACACACGTGAATCCCTCAGGACTCTTTTTGTTTACAGTAATAGCTCCTCTTCTTCTTCGTCCCAGGAACGACTGTGTCGGTTTCCCGTTGCTGTATTCTGTGGCTAAATCCTAAAGGGCCTATTTGGTACAAATGCCATTCGCTCCCACTCTGAGGGAAAGCTGCATGTTTGGAGCCCCCACAGAATGTGTCTATCCAGCACAAATCGTCTATCAGGAAAACAGTTGCTGTAGGGCCAACCGCAAGCATCCGGGCAATTCTCTGGCTTGTCAAAATGCTGCCTCTCGCTTTCTCTGTCCCCGTATTTTCTCCCCCTCTCTCTCGCTCTCTCTCTCTCCCGTCCTCCCCTCTTGTCTCAGAGAGCAGGAGCAGATGGGGAGACCAGTGTCAGCATTTCCAGTTGGATCAGCTGACGGATATGCATCCCCTGTTTCCTTTCCTGTCGATGTGTGTGTGTGTGTGTGTGTGTATAGTGTGTGCGTGTGTGTAGTGTGAGTGGTTGCTTGTGTGAAGGAGAAAGGTGAAGGGAATAGCATGCATACAGTAACGTTGACAAAGCATCTCTGTTTTCATGATGAAGCCACCTGTTCTGGTGGCTTCATCATGATGAGAGCAAAGGAGGAACGCAGAGCAGAGCATCCACAGCGGTTCAGTCATTTTTTATTATCAAAAGAAAGAAGAGTCCGTATTTGATACGATTTTGCCCAGTGGATCTCCTGTTCAAAATGCCTTGAGATGCTTTGAAGAAGCATTGCACTGTATATGCTAAACGTGGTTTGTTGGGAAAGATAATGGAGACTTCTACATTTTTAAAATCTTTAGGAGTTCCCCAACAAGGGTTTGGTCTTTTGGAGACTCTAATTCTTCTCAAATGAGGCGATTTAATGTATTTAACATATCAAATATATATAAATACACCAGATCCATATACAAATACATTTTCATTGAAAAATATCGAGGAAAAAACAATAAACGAAAAGGGTAACTTGGTTCCATTTCGGTCGTCTTAAAGAAAAAAAAGAAATCGAGAAACGGAAATAAACTAGGTTAGAGAAATAGGTGATACTGTATGTCTATATAGAGTTAGTAAAAGAAAATAGTGGGAGAGAATGATGAGGAGAAAGCAATAAGACAGAGACGGAGGTTAAAAGGAGGCTGGAAATTGAGAGACGGGCAGGAAGGGAGCATAAAGAAAGACGAAATTGAGGAAAGAGAGAGGAGTAACAGATGAGAGAATGTGTCCCAGATCCAGGGTGTGTACGCTGTGCGCGCGTGTGTGTGTGTCTGTGTGTGTGTGTGTTTGCTAGAGTGGTTTGTGTTGCAGGGATCTTGGCTGCTGTCAGGCTAGGGGACTCCCAGAGGAAGCCAGTCCTTGTTCAGTTTACAGTGAATGATTCCCTTCCTGCCCTGCACAGCCCTGCAGGCCAATGGCCAACCAGGTTTGTGTGTGTGTGTGTGTGTATGTGTGTGTATGTGTGTGTGTGTGTGCTGTGCTGCTTCATTGAATAGCTTGATTGAAAGAAGGCGAGAGGCTGTCCAGTAAATGAGAGGTCAGAGGTTGCAAATAATCAGTGCCTTCTCTCTTTTTGTTGCTATTTTCTATGAGGAGCTTCATTTTGGCAATAATCAAGTAAGACATATTAAATACATACCCAATTCCCTTACAAATTAAGGTACAAAGCTCAGGATAAAAACTGTTTTTTGTGTTATCACTCAATGGTTGCTCTCAAAGTTGTATTTTGTTCCAATGGGTTAGCATCTTTTTTTTTGTAACCACTGAAGAGAGGAAAGATGCAAATATAGTTTAATATAGTACTATTTAAGCTGTTTAGGCCAGTTGTGGTAGAAATTCAAAGACCCTTTATCCAATATATATAGCTAAGTATCAAAGCTATACTGCATTAAAAATGATCCGAAAAGTATCAAAAGAAAAAGTAGTCATTATACAGAATGGCCCCTCACTTTGTGTTAGTACGGTAAATTATCCTTAGACTATTTACTATTTTACACAAGTAACTACAGCTGCCAAATACACATAATGGAGTAAAGTTCTACATTTTCCTCAGAAATTACATAGACACGATAGTCAAAATATACAAAATAGTCACTGTAACACTTAAACTGACACAGTTGCAGGTCAAGTAGTCATGTGGTGCTCACACTTCACCGACATCTGAAAAAGTCAAATTTAGATCTTCAGCAGAGAAGTCAATGAAATTGTGATACTCACAAAAAGGGTTTCGTGATACCAACGAATATTTGTTTTGAAGAGTTTATTGTTCTGATTTGAAGATGGATTTTCATATTTATGGATACCTTAATTTATAGTTTAATCATTTACAAGTAAGGAGAAAACTAAGGGCATGCTAATCCAGATTGCGCCAGTAGGTGGCAGTAGTAGCTTTTCACAGCATCCGGTACACTTTGGGAGTGCCGTACGTGAGTTCATAATCCAGTTGAATGGAGAAAGAACAACACGTCGTCGTGTCTCACTCTTGATGTGTACTTGTTTTATTGCTGTCACAGGTTAGTTTACACCACATAAAAACAATACAGACATTTATAAGGTTATCCTACTCAAAAGGAATATGGTATGGGCACGTTAATGTGTTGCTAATTAAGTTAAAAGTGAACGTTAACTGAGGTAACCGCAACCTTGCATGTCCCGTAATGGCGTCATGTCTACGTGCTATTTTATCCATTTAGGTACATGCTATTGTTTTCCAATGTGTTTTATCTGTCATCCCGGACATTGTTAAAGTATGAGTCAAGGTGTAGCAGCTCATTATTGCAGTGAATGTGTATTGGGTTATAGTTGTGTTACCAAGCTAGCCACTGTTATCTCTGTTCGGGCTACAGCGGTCGTTCGCGCCAGTGCCGTTTCAATACGGGCTTAGGTTTTACTTGTTCATGTATTTGGGTCACAGAGTTATTCTATGTTAGGCGGTTAGTAGGTGAACGTCTTACTATTTGAATGTGTTGAGCGATCTCAGATGTAAACTCAGTCTCTTCTGTTATAAATAGTAATAAATACTAAGAAATGGTGAAAGTATTCACATTAGACACACCTTAATGAGAAGGTTGACGGGTTAAGATACTGTATATGGCATGAGTAGTCTCAATGAAGTTATAATATACAAAGACAGGTGTATGATATGTTTTGTGTAGAAAAGGGTTGTATTTGTATAGCAATGAGGAATGAGTATGTTTTGTAGCTATGTCATTGATGCAAATTGCTCTAGGGACTACATTCTCTTGTTAAGAGCTATATCTGGTTGACCAGTGCATTTGTGCAAGAAAGAATAATATAACAGAAAGAAGAGTATTCATGTGAGAAATAAAGATAATCCAGTTGAATGGAGAAAGAACAACACGTCGTCGTGTCTCACTCTTGATGTGTACTTGTTTTATTGCTGTTACTGTCAGGTTTGCGTGTAGGTCAGGACCCAAAAGCAGACGCGGGGCGCATAGGAGTAGTGGAAAACAAAAAGGGTTTATTCACAGTCACAGCCAGGGCAAAAGAAAACAAAGAATGTACTCAGCCGCTCCTCCTGGCGGCTCTCGTGGCTGGCTCGTGACGGGTAGCTTCGCTGAAGCTCTCGTAGCTCGGCTCGCTGATGACCTCGTAGCTCGGCTCGCTGAAGCTCTCGTAGCTCGGCTCGCTGATGACCACGTAGCTTGGCTCGCTGATGACCTCGTAGCTCGGCTCGCTGAAGCTCTCGTAGCTCGGCTCGCTGATGACCACGTAGCTTGGCTCGCTGATGACCTCGTAGCTCGGCTCGCTGAAGCTCTCGTAGCTCGGCTTGCTGACGACCTCGTAACTCGGCTCGCTGAAGCTCTCGTAGCTCGGCTTGCTGACGACCTCGTAACTCGGCTCGCTGAAGTTCTCGTAGCTCGGCACGCTGACGACCTCGTAGCTCGGCTCGCTGACGCTCCGGACAGGGGCACTTGCCGTAATCACCCGACACCTGAGTTCCGGGAGGAAGCTGGCTTTAACCGCCATTAACGAGCCGGGATGAGCTGCAGCTGTGGGCGGTGGAAGCACTCCTCCCGCCTGTACCGCATCCGCCTGATTAACACACAGACACACACACACAACTTGGCCGTAGCCAGAGTTACCGTGGCCCCACCTGGCGGTGGTGCCCTCCGGGTCCTCACAGTACCCCCCCCTCCCAACGACGCCTCCTGGCGTCCACGGAACTGCCGGGCCAGGGTGGGTGGAGGGGGCCCGGTAGGAGGGCCAAAACCCCTTGCGACCACCGACCTCCCAAAACAAAACAAAAAAACAACAACCTGAAACCAGGACAAGACCTGCATGCTCGGGAGGACAGGCCGGAGGACGGCCACCCGGCGGGGACTCAGGGGGACGGGCCGGAGGACGGCCACCAGGCGGGGACTCAGGGGGACGGGCCGGAGGACGGCCACCAGGCGGGGACTCAGGGGGACGGGCCGGAGGACGGCCACCAGGCGGAGACTCAGGGGGACGGGCCGGAGGACGGGACCAACCTACACTTGGCTCGAGACGGGACTTGACCGGACAGGGCTCGGGACGGGGCCTAGCGGGACGAAACTTGGGACAGGACTTGACCGGACGGGACTTGGGACGGGACTTGACCGGACGGAACTTGGGACGGGACTTAACCGGACGGAACTTGGGACGAGTGTCGGCCGGGCCGCCGACGGGACTCGAGGGACACGTGTCGGCCGGGCCGCCGACGGAACTCGAGGGACATGTGTCGGCCGGGCCGCCGACGGGACTCGAGGGACACGTGTCGGCCGGGCCGCCGACGGGACTCGAGGGACATGTGTCGGCCGGGCCGCCGACGGGACTCGAGGGACACGTGTCGGCCGGACCGCCGACCGGACTCGTGAAACAGGTGTCGGCCGGACCGCCGACGGGACTCGTGAAACCGGTGTCGGCCGGACTGCCGACAAGAATCGCAGGATACGAGCCGGGCCGGACTGCCGGCAGGGCTCGGGGAACAGGTGGCGGCCGGACCACCGACGAGACAGGTGTCGGCCGGACCGCCGCCGGGACTCGGGGAACAAGGATCGGCCGGACCGCCGACGGGGTTCGAGGGACAGTTGTCGGCCGGACCGCCGACGGGACTCGTGAAACAGGCGTCGGCCGGACCGCCGACGGGACTCGTGAAACAGGCGTCGGCCGGACCGCCGACGGGACTCGTGAAACAGGCGTCGGCCGGACCGCCGACGGGACTCGTGAAACAGGCGTCGGCCGGACCGCCGACGGGACTCGTGAAACAGGCGTCGGCCGGACCGCCGACGGGACTCGTGAAACAGGCGTCGGCCGGACCGCCGACGGGACTCGTGAAACAGGCGTCGGCCGGACCGCCGACGGGACTCGTGAAACAGGCGTCGGCCGGGCCGCCGACGGGACTCGTGAAACAGGTGTCGGCCGGGCCGCCGACGGGACTCGCGAAACAGGTGTCGGCCGGACCGCCGACGGGGCAGGTGGGGGAGCTGGGACCGGGACTAGCACCGTGACGGGACACGGGACCGGGGCTGACAGCGGCACAGGGGCAGAAACCGGGACCGGGGCTGAACGCGACACGGTGGCAAAAACTGGGCCCGGGGCTGAAAGCGACACGGTGGCGGAAACTGGGCTCGGGGCTGGCAGCGGCACAGGGACAGAAACTGGGACCGGGGCTAAACGCAACACGGTGGCAAAAACTGGGCTCGGGGCTGGCAGCGGCACGGGGGCAGAAACTGGGACCGGGGCTGAACGCGACACGGTGGCAAAAACTGGGCTCGGAGCTGGCAGCGGCACGGGGGCAGAAACTGGGACCGGGGCTGACAGTGGCACGGGGGCAGAAACTGGGACCGGGGCTGAACGCGACAGGACACGGGGAGCTGGAGTCGGCCGGGGAGCCGACAATACACGGGGAGCTGGAGTTGGCCGGGGCGCCGACAATACACGGGGAGCTGGAGTTGGCCGGGGCGTCAACGGGATACAGGGAGCGGGCGTGACCGGCTTCCCCACAGCCGCAGCCTGCGCTGGGGGCCCCCTCCGCCGGCGTCGACGGCCCGAGGCTCTGGCCTCCGGGTCAGAACCCCTAGCCCGTTGGAGGCACCGGGGCCCACCAAACGCCAGCCGGGCACCTGCCCAGGGATCCGGTTCGGGATCCTTCTCCACCTTGGGATCCTGGTATCCCGGCTCCCGCACGTACCACCGGCCATTCCGAAAGTAGAACTGGGGGGGCTGCACCACCACCTCAGGATCCTTGTATCCGGGATCCCGCACGTAGTCCCGGGGCCCATCCAGGGCCATCCGGGGTTCCCTCCACTGGTCATACCAGGGATCCTCCACCTGACCGAAGTCACTCAGGAAGTCGTCATCTGAGTCATACCACTCCCACCTGAGCGGCTGTGGACTCTCCATCACCAACAGGGGGGGGGGGGGGGAAACAAAAAAGAAAAAACAAGTTTGCCGGCGCGGATCCGCACCTGCCAACTAGCGCCTGCGCGTGCTGGGTCCTTGCTTTCTGGTCGGGTGATTCTGTCAGGTTTGCGTGTAGGTCAGGACCCAAAAGCAGACGCGGGGCGCATAGGAGTAGTGGAAAACAAAAAGGGTTTATTCACAGTCACAGCCAGGGCAAAAGAAAACAAAGAATGTACTCAGCCGCTCCTCCTGGCGGCTCTCGTGGCTGGCTCGTGACGGGTAGCTTCGCTGAAGCTCTCGTAGCTCGGCTCGCTGATGACCACGTAGCTCGGCTCGCTGATGACCTCGTAGCTCGGCTCGCTGAAGCTCTCGTAGCTCGGCTCGCTGATTACCACGTAGCTCGGCTCGCTGATGACCTCGTTGCTCGGCTCGCTGAAGCTCTCGTAGCTCGGCTTGCTGACGACCTCGTAACTCGGCTCGCTGAAGCTCTCGTAGCTCGGCTTGCTGACGACCTCGTAACTCGGCTCGCTGAAGTTCTCGTAGCTCGGCACGCTGACGACCTCGTAGCTCGGCTCGCTGACGCTCCGGACAGGGGCACTTGCCGTAATCACCCGACACCTGAGTTCCGGGAGGAAGCTGGCTTTAACCGCCATTAACGAGCCGGGATGAGCTGCAGCTGTGGGCGGTGGAAGCACTCCTCCCGCCTGTACCGCATCCGCCTGATTAACACACAGACACACACACACAACTTGGCCGTAGCCAGAGTTACCGTGGCCCCACCTGGCGGTGGTGCCCTCCGGGTCCTCACAGTTACAGGATTATCACAATAACCTGCTAACAGGTGCCAAGCTGGTACCTGTTACAGTTCATGGGGGCTCGTCCGGGATCTCTTCCACTACCAGGCCGGAAGCTGATCCAGTGATACCAACACCGTGGACCAAAAGTGACCTGACCAGGCGGTTTCTGGACTGGGTAACCGAGTGCAAGGAATAGGGAAGCAGCCATGGCAGACAGTGAGAGAAGGAAGTTGGTGTGGACCATCAAGAAAGACCTACTCACTCTCCCTGCGGATGAACTGTACCAGATAGCCAAGGCGCTGGGTCAAGTGCCAGGAATGGACCAATCCCAGCTTGAGTCGGGGGATGAGGAAACCTACTTTGAGTATATCAGCAACTTCATGAACAGTGAACTCTTACTAGAATCTGAGGATACAGGTATGGCCCACTTGCTACAGTTGAGAGACATAGTTGATGTAACCACCCACGGCCATGTATCTGATCTGCAAATGCACCCGACAGGGGATGTTGTCGAGGTCCCATTGTCAAACTCTGAGGTTAGGGTTGAAGAAGATAAAGCCGATTCCAATGTCAACTCAGCCGGGACGATTGATAGTGGGGTTACTGGAGTTGATAATGCTAATCCCTTTTCTTCAAAAACACTCATGAACACACATGAAACAGAACTACAGAAAATGCTTTCGAGTTATGAGGAGCTCAACAAGAAAATTATGCAGTGCATGCCCACATCCACTCTGCAACCAACAATCCATCCATCTGAAATAGCGCAGAACAGGACACAGGGTAGGGACTGTATCAAGCCGCTAAGTGAACACTCCACACTTACCCCACATGAAAAAATGGTCTCCTTAAGAGAGTTTTCTTACCTTCATCGTAGAGAGTTCAAGATTCAGGGGGGTCAGGTTGGAGACCAGGGGTCAGACATCAGCTATAACAGTGTTTGCCGCCAAATTGAAGAAGGATTAAAGGAGCAGTTCAGTGATTTGGAAATTGTGAGGGCTGTCCTAAGAGCGATCAAACCTGGAAATTTCAAGGACATGTTAATGAATAAGGATAACCTTGCTATTGAAGAGCTTAAAGGCTTCCTACATTCCCACCTGGGTGAACAGAGCAACATGGAGCTTTTCCAGGAACTCATGTGTACCAAGCAAAAAGACAATGAGACACCTCAACAATTCCTGTACAGAGCAATAGGACTCAAGCAGAAAATCTTGTTGTCCTCAAGACATGCAGACACAGATGTTAAATACAGTGCAAACACAGTACAAGATGTTTTCCTCCACACCGTGTATCAAGGCCTCGGCCACAAACACACCAACATTCGCAGGGAACTCAAACCATGGCTTACAGATCCTAGAGTAACTGATGAGGCAATTCTGAAACAGATGAAGAGGATAATGAGTGACGAAAGTGAAAGAGAAAGACGTTTAGGTCCATCCACCCGTCAAAGACCCACGAATGTCCACAGTGCGCAGGTGGAAGCTAATGCTGCTGAGTCTCCCTGTGTCAAGGAGGGAAGTGGGGAAAAGAAACCAAAGCCAGATATGATCCAACAATTAACAGAGAAAGTTGAAAAACTTACCAACCTTGTTGAACTCATGCAACAGGCAATAAAGACACAGAAGCCAGAACAAGACAGCCAAGCACAGCAAGGCAAAACATACAATAGAAGAGGAAAACCATATGGCTGTAAGAAGTGTATTGAACTGAACTGTCCCGATTGCACTCATTGTTTCTACTGCGGGGAAGAGGGCCACAGGGCAGTGGGCTGCCTGAAGAAGCCAGCGCGCCAGGGAAACTTGAACCGGTCCCTGCCAGGGGACAGACAGTGACCGGGTCTCAGCCGTCCCAACCCGACGCACGTCATGCTGCTAAGTCTGACAAACTATGTGCGGCGAGGGTCAACACCCAAACACGAGACAATGTAACAAAAGACAACAGACAGAGACAACCAGATGAGGAACCCCAAGCACCCTCTCATGTTTTACCCAACAGCAAAAGTGAACGCCTAGCCAAGCTCATTGGGAGAAAAGCTCTCACCCATTGCAATATGAATGGTTTAGCTGTTGCGGCTTTGCTGGATACGGGAGCCCAGGTGAGCATGATTGACAGGAACTGGAAAAATAAATACCTGCCCGACACCCCTGTGAATCCACTCAGTGAAATTATCGATGAAGAAGATTTGAAAGTCTATGCAGTAAATGGTGAAATCATCCTATTTGATGGCTGGGTTGCTCTTACTATCAATCTAAAAGGTAATGAAAACCCTGGTTTGTCGATCACTGTGCCTTTCCTTGTTAGTAGTCTTGCTCTTGAGCGACCACTTCTGGGCTTTAATGTGCTGGAGGAGATAATACAGGAGCAACCTGAAAAACTGGTCCCAACGCTCATCAGCCTGCTCGGTGATGCCATGTCGATACCACAAGAAAAGGCAGAGCTCCTTGTACAGTTCATCCAGACTAACAAACCTGTTGTGAAGTGTGAGTTTTTACGTACAGGCAGACAAGATACTGTCATTCCAGCAGGTCAGGTGACCTGGGTCAAGTGCCAAGTCCCGCCCAACATGGACTCGTCTGATTCAGTTTTTCTGTTTGAGCCTGATGACAACAATGTACAGCTATCTGAACTGGATGTTGGTGAAGGTCTGCTGGAAGTGCAAAATCCAAGAAAGCCCTATTTAGCCGTACCCATTGGGAACAACACAAAGCACCCAATCACCATTCCAAGAAAGACAGCCATTGGTAGCATCCATAATGTTGAAAAGGTGATTTCACCAGACTCACTTGAATCACCTGACCTGCCCAAGCCAACAATGACAGTTAACAGTGCTGTCTCAACCCCTGCCCACTCCAGATCATCGTCATGGCAGCCTAGTGTGGACCTCAGTCACCTGGATACGGAAAAGCAGGCGGTGGTTAACAAGATGCTCTGTGAAGAAGCTGGAGCTTTTGCACAGGACAGCAATGACATAGGATGCATACCAAGCCTGCAAATGTCGATCACTCTGCGGGATGAAATACCTGTTCAAAGAACATATTCCTCAGTCCCAAAGCCATTGTTTAAAGAGGTGAAGGATTATGTACAAGAGCTGTTGATGAGAGGCTGGATAGTAAAATCAAAGTCCCCGTATTCTGCTCCGGTGGTGTGTGTCAGAAAGAAAGATGGCAGCCTGCGGCTATGCATCGATTATCGCCTTCTAAATAAAAAGACTGTACCTGATCGACACCCGCTGCCCAGGATACAGGATCTGACAGACACTCTTGGTGGCAATGCCTGGTTTAGCATCCTCGACCAAGGCAAAGCCTATCATCAGGGCTTCATCGCTGAGGGATCACGCCAGTTCACCGCCTTCATTACCCCATGGGGTCTCTATGAATGGGTCCGGATCCCATTTGGACTCTCAAACGCCCCGGCGGCATTCCAGCGCAGCATGGAGGAAATGCTAGGGCCTCTCAGAGATGACTGTTGCCTTCCCTATCTTGATGATGTGCTCTGTTACGCAAAAACATTTGAAGAACATGTCGAGGCACTTCGCAAAGTTCTCCAGGCTCTCCAGCGCCATGGAGTGAAACTGAGGCCTGAAAAATGCCAGCTGTTCAGACCAGAAGTCCGGTACGTGGGTCGCCTTGTGTCAGCTGAGGGAGTCAAAATAGACCCACATGACCTGGAAGCGGTACGAAGCTTGACCAACAAGAAACCACAGACAGTTGGGGATGTAAGGAAATTGACCGGGTTTTTGGGCTATTACCGCTCATACATCCAGGATTTTTCCCGGATTGCAAAACCGATTTATGAGCTACTCCAAACTAAACCACCACAAGCCCAGAGTTCAGCACCCGAGAAAAATGCAAAACGCCCACAGTTGCCTTCCAGAGAGCATGTAAACTGGACAACTGAACACCAGGAAGCACTTGAACAACTGGTCTCTCTCCTAACGAACCCACCTGTCCTGGCATATCCAGACTTTAACCTGCCTCTCACCTTGCATACAGATGCATCAGACAAAGGCCTAGGAGCTGTCCTTTATCAGCGCCAGAATGGAAAATTAAGAGTTATTGGATATGGTTCGAGGACACTCACACCAGCCGAACGCAATTATCACCTGCACAGCGGAAAACTGGAGTTTCTGGCATTGAAATGGGCTGTGTGTGAGAAATTCCGCGATTACCTGTACTACTCTCCGCACTTCACTGTCTACACAGACAACAACCCGCTGACCTATGTAATGAGTACAGCAAAGTTAAATGCAGTGGGTCATAGGTGGGTTGGTGAGCTCTCAGACTTCCGGTTTGACATCAAATACAGGCCTGGAAAGTCAAATGTGGATGCAGACACTCTGTCTCGCCTCCCCCTGGACATGGAAACCTATCAGATGACTTGCACAGAGGAGTTCTCAGGTGAGGCAGTGCAGGCAACATGGGATGGAAGTCAGGCGGCTAAGTGCAAGGATGTAGCCTGGGTGGCAGTGCTCAACACCTCTTCCCCAGATCATCACCAACAGCCATATTCTGACCTGCCGACCATCAGCTATGATGATCTGGTAAGAGCACAAAGAGAGGACCAAGCCATAAACCAGATAATCGAATTAAAGACGTCAAACACCAAATTGACAGATGAAATACGGAAAACACTAAGGGGGGCCGCTAAAAAGTTGCTTCATGAGTGGAGCAGGCTGCATCAGGAAAATGACCTCCTCTACCGAAGAACGAATGGACGGAAGCAGTTGGTCCTCCCTGCCAAATACAGAACACTAGCTCTGAAATACCTACACAATGAGATGGGCCATGTTGGCACAGAGAGAGTACTTCACCTTGCTAGGGAGAGATTCTACTGGCCCTTTATGGCAAAAGAAATAGAGGACTACGTCACACGGAAATGCCCATGCATTAAAGCCAAGAAGCCTGTCACACACGTTTGTGCTCCTATGGGAAGCATAACATCCAGTTTCCCTTTAGAGCTGGTGTGCATTGATTACTTACACTTGGAAGCCAGTTGTGGAGGGTATGAATATATTTTGGTAGTGATTGACCACTTCACCAGATTTGCTCAGGCATATCCCACAAAAAACAAGAGCGGAAAAACAGCTGCCGAGCGTATTTTCAGTGACTTCATACCTCGATTTGGATACCCATCCAAACTACATCACGACCAGGGCCGTGAATTTGAAAATAAGTTATTTGAGACATTGCAACAACTGTCTGGAGTTGGGCACTCGAGGACATCGCCCTACCACCCACAGGGAAACCCAGCTGAGCGGTTGAACCGCACCATACTCCAGATGCTGAGGACATTGACTGAAAGTGAGAAACTGCGGTGGAAGGATCACCTCCCACATGTTATACATGCTTACAACTGTACCAGACATGAATCCACGGGCTACTCACCCTTTTTCCTCCTCTACGGCCGTCATCCACATCTCCCTGTTGACTTGCTGTTTGGGTTCCGAGAAGAAAAGGAACCATACTCACCTAGAGGATATGCAGAAAAATGGGCTGAGAGAATGTCAGAAGCCTACCAGATTGCTAGTGAGAATAGCAAAAAGTCCAGTGCAAGAGGAAAAGTAACTTATGACAGGAAAGTCAAGGGAATGGTGCTACAACCAGGAGACCGGGTTCTGGTCAGGAATCTCAGGGAACGTGGGGGGCCAGGCAAATTAAGATCATACTGGGAGAAGACTGTTTACAAAGTAAAAAAACAACTTTCTGATAGTCCAGTATACATTGTCTGTTCTGAAACCGGAGACCAGGGAAAAACCAGAACACTGCACCGTAATCTCCTATTGCTGGTAAACGATCTACCAGTTGAAATCCTCTCACCTCTGGAAAAGAAACAAAACCGCAAACAAAGACGAGAAAAACAGACAGACATACAAAAGGGAAACGATGAGGGCGACAACTCTGATCCAGATGATGACGGTGCCTCGGGTTACTGGTTGAGGATACCGGCAACAGGAACAGACAAGAGACCATCTATCCTGCATGAACAACTAGCGCTACTTCAGAGGAATCCTACCTGTACCTCGGTAACAGATCCAGCTGCTCCAGGACCTATAGAGATGGAAAGCCATACTGTACCCGCACACTTACCGGACCATGTCCTGTTACCTACACAAGAGGAAACTGAACAAAACATTGATGAAAATCTACCTGACCCTACCAGGTCCGAAGAAGAACATGGAGCCGATGGGCAATCAGACTCAGATACTGAAAGCGGACCCCTGACTCCTCCTGTTGAGCACAACCAGACAGAGGTTAGAAGGTCTGTACACGACAGACAACCACGTAGATTCCTCACATATGACTCATTCGGTGAGCCGTCAGTAAAGTCATATGCTAACATCCATTCAGTTTCTACTCACACAGATCCATACTCACCTGCTGCAGTTGCTACCGAACACACTCCATCCCCACACTCACTGGGTCCATACATGCTGCCTTGCATACCGCACCCACACCATACCATGTACACCCAGGCGCTGTACACACCATATATTTATACTATGCAGGCTGCGTACATTCCCTCACAGAGGTCTTGCTGTTAAGTATTGTTCTAAATGTCTGGGGTTTCTCTACATGGAGGAGTCTGTGTAATGGGAGTGTAAAGGGGGGGCATGAGCCAATTTTGATTGAAAATGTCGGGAGCCATTTTTGTTTGTCGGGGTGAATGTGATACTCACAAAAAGGGTTTCGTGATACCAACGAATATTTGTTTTGAAGAGTTTATTGTTCTGATTTGAAGATGGATTTTCATATTTATGGATACCTTAATTTATAGTTTAATCATTTACAAGTAAGGAGAAAACTAAGGGCATGCTAATCCAGATTGCGCCAGTAGGTGGCAGTAGTAGCTTTTCACAGCATCCGGTACACTTTGGGAGTGCCGTACGTGAGTTCATAATCCAGTTGAATGGAGAAAGAACAACACGTCGTCGTGTCTCACTCTTGATGTGTACTTGTTTTATTGCTGTCACAGGTTAGTTTACACCACATAAAAACAATACAGACATTTATAAGGTTATCCTACTCAAAAGGAATATGGTATGGGCACGTTAATGTGTTGCTAATTAAGTTAAAAGTGAACGTTAACTGAGGTAACCGCAACCTTGCATGTCCCGTAATGGCGTCATGTCTACGTGCTATTTTATCCATTTAGGTACATGCTATTGTTTTCCAATGTGTTTTATCTGTCATCCCGGACATTGTTAAAGTATGAGTCAAGGTGTAGCAGCTCATTATTGCAGTGAATGTGTATTGGGTTATAGTTGTGTTACCAAGCTAGCCACTGTTATCTCTGTTCGGGCTACAGCGGTCGTTCGCGCCAGTGCCGTTTCAATACGGGCTTAGGTTTTACTTGTTCATGTATTTGGGTCACAGAGTTATTCTATGTTAGGCGGTTAGTAGGTGAACGTCTTACTATTTGAATGTGTTGAGCGATCTCAGATGTAAACTCAGTCTCTTCTGTTATAAATAGTAATAAATACTAAGAAATGGTGAAAGTATTCACATTAGACACACCTTAATGAGAAGGTTGACGGGTTAAGGTACTGTATATGGCATGAGTAGTCTCAATGAAGTTATAATATACAAAGACAGGTGTATGATATGTTTTGTGTAGAAAAGGGTTGTATTTGTATAGCAATGAGGAATGAGTATGTTTTGTAGCTATGTCATTGATGCAAATTGCTCTAGGGACTACATTCTCTTGTTAAGAGCTATATCTGGTTGACCAGTGCATTTGTGCAAGAAAGAATAATATAACAGAAAGAAGAGTATTCATGTGAGAAATAAAGATAATCCAGTTGAATGGAGAAAGAACAACACGTCGTCGTGTCTCACTCTTGATGTGTACTTGTTTTATTGCTGTCACAGGTTAGTTTACACCACATAAAAACAATACAGACATTTATAAGGTTATCCTACTCAAAAGGAATATGGTATGGGCACGTTAATGTGTTGCTAATTAAGTTAAAAGTGAACGTTAACTGAGGTAACCGCAACCTTGCATGTCCCGTAATGGCGTCATGTCTACGTGCTATTTTATCCATTTAGGTACATGCTATTGTTTTCCAATGTGTTTTATCTGTCATCCCGGACATTGTTAAAGTATGAGTCAAGGTGTAGCAGCTCATTATTGCAGTGAATGTGTATTGGGTTATAGTTGTGTTACCAAGCTAGCCACTGTTATCTCTGTTCGGGCTACAGCGGTCGTTCGCGCCAGTGCCGTTTCAATACGGGCTTAGGTTTTACTTGTTCATGTATTTGGGTCACAGAGTTATTCTATGTTAGGCGGTTAGTAGGTGAACGTCTTACTATTTGAATGTGTTGAGCGATCTCAGATGTAAACTCAGTCTCTTCTGTTATAAATAGTAATAAATACTAAGAAATGGTGAAAGTATTCACATTAGACACACCTTAATGAGAAGGTTGACGGGTTAAGGTACTGTATATGGCATGAGTAGTCTCAATGAAGTTATAATATACAAAGACAGGTGTATGATATGTTTTGTGTAGAAAAGGGTTGTATTTGTATAGCAATGAGGAATGAGTATGTTTTGTAGCTATGTCATTGATGCAAATTGCTCTAGGGACTACATTCTCTTGTTAAGAGCTATATCTGGTTGACCAGTGCATTTGTGCAAGAAAGAATAATATAACAGAAAGAAGAGTATTCATGTGAGAAATAAAGATAATCCAGTTGAATGGAGAAAGAACAACACGTCGTCGTGTCTCACTCTTGATGTGTACTTGTTTTATTGCTGTTACAGGATTATCACAATAACCTGCTAACAGGTGCCAAGCTGGTACCTGTTACAAAATATTATCAGAAAAACGAACTACTGCTCAATTAAAAATCTGAATTTGTCACACTCTCAGTGAATCATACCGCAATGTTCCCACAATAATCCCACAACAATAAGGAACTTGTTGGAGCCATGAATCCGCTCCAGTCCTCCCAAACATCTCAAAGTGAGTTTCAATGTTTCCTCCACGGTCATTTTCCTGGCACAGTGGCCTCTGTTAGAGTTTCAGGACATGTTCTGTTTCAGCCACACATTGAGTGGGGATTAGATGAAGAATGCAATTGCTTCCAAAAATGTAGTTAAATACTTGATCCCCCCGATCGAATGGAGGTCTTTCTGTTGTGGATTCAACAGCCCGTCCACAGTCCGGGCGCACGGAGGCACCCGAGACATCAGCGCGCGCGGCCAGGGAGCTGCGCGCCAGGCGAAGGGAACGAGCAAGGCGCGTGCCGGCGCACACCTGAAGCCAATCGGAGTGTCTCGCAGCTGAAGCAGATCAGCGGATCGCAGAGGATAAGAGCAGGAGAGCAGATAGCGTCCGACGTGGGTTCGTGCCTTGAGTTCACGCTACAGACGGAGCTGTCAGGAGACAGAAATGCGGAGCTAAGCTTTGGAGTGAGTCACGCTGCAATTACGTGAGCAGAGGTGCGGAAGAGGAGGGATTGGATTAGCTGTCGCTGTCAGTTTTAAGACAGTTGTTTTTTGTTTGTGGTTTTGGACATTGCATTTTCTGTTTGTAAATAAACAACGCTAGTTCTCTAGCTAAAGAAGTACACTGTCTAGTGTCGTGCTCTTGGGGTCGGATCACAACCCGTAACACTTTCTTAGTGTTGGAATGGAGCAGCAAGTCTTCACAGTCTTGTGCTTACACCCTTGATCAGAATTGAGATGAGGTTTATTCTGAGAGATTAACTTCACATGATGATTTTTTCCCCCTTTTAACCCTCTGGAACCTGAGGTAATTTTCTCGATTTTACATAATTTCTTAAATTCACCTTTTAAAGGCACTTGCATATAAGATACATACCCATGTTTTACATAACAAATTGCATAACAATCTCAGCTCTCCATATACTGAGGCACCATTGTCATAAGGAAAAAGTGTAAAGAGAAAATATGACTCTAAAGCTGAAAAATGTAATCTTGATTTTGGAAATTCTTCATATCTCTTGTGAAAACAAACCTTTACTCAGGTGGTCAAATGGTTTTGGTGCTTGAAATTGGTTTACCAAAGGTCTTAGGTTCACACAAGCAGTTGAATATATGAATAAAATGGTAGATACATGTAAATAAATGTCTAATACCCAATTTTGTATTATCATTTTTTGAGTAGAAGTGTTATCTGTAACTACTTTCACCAAAATGAGAGAGGGACTGAGATAAAATGAGACTGGGGAATGACTTCATACTACAGATCAAGCTTCATGGGTGTGTGCAAATAAAAAATGAACATTCTAACAGTGTTGGTTTTCAAATATTTACTATATATTTGAGTCAAAATATGTACTAAAAAGAAAAATGAACTATTTACTATGTTTTACTGTTGTTGTTTTTTTTGGTAGGGCTGTCTTGTCTCTCACTGAAAGCCAGTGCATTTTTGCAGTGTAGGTGGGTAGGTCCTTAGGGATTTCCTGAGTGTTCATTGGTTAGTTTCACACAAAATGTCGATGGACCTGAATCGACAAATCACGGTGAAAGGCGGAGCTCGACACACTCCACAGGCTGTGAGCTCCTGTGAGAGTCACGTAGGGGTTCACAGAGCAAGGGGGCGGGAACTTAAGAGCCTGGCGCATCAGCCAACAACTGATTCATATTTCTATGCAGTTGTTTCGCGGAGCTATTAATAGAAACATCACGTAAACATAGTCAAAATGCGGTCGAAAGTGTTAAAGCCCTCATTTTTAATATGAAAATATGCTGTATTTCTCTGGAATGTGGGTTAGTAAGGGCGCAGTATTGGAGCTGAAATGATACTGTGGGGCACGGGCGTGGTTAAGCGCGGCTGCAAGCAGGGAGACAGAAGGGTGGCTCCGGGAACAGGTGCGGGGAATTACGGGGAAATGAGCCACACCTGTGACTAATGTGTGGGTGTGTGTGTGTGTGTGTGTGTGGGCGGGTATAAAAACCCAGCCGTAGCGACAGCCGGGACGGAGATCTGTGGACACGAGCGGAGCTGTCGGAGAGAGAGAGAGAGAGAGAGCGCGAGAGAGCGAGAGAACGAGCGAGGGAGCGGGCAACCGAGGAAACGCAAGTTAAATAAAGCATTTAAAAAGACATCCTGACTCTGTCTTGCCTGATCCGAGGACCCGGACGAACATACCTGGTTACAGTGGCGCCTGACGTGGGTTCCGGGTATGGATCAACGGGACCGGCAGCCAGAGAATCCGACCCAGCCTCTCGTAGCGCTGGGCCAAATGGTGGCGGGCATCGCCGCCATCCAGCAGGAGCAAGCAGCGCTGAACCGCGCGTTTATGGTGGCGCTCCAGGGGCAGGCCGAGCGGCAGTCTGATGCGCTCGAACACCTCGCCGCCGGGATGGGGGCGGCGCCGGCGCATCCTCCACCGGCCCAGGGACCGCCGGCAGTGACTCTCCACCGGATGACGCCGGCGGACGACGCACAGGCTTTCCTGGATGCCTTTGAGACGACGGCGGAGGCGTGCGACTGGCCGGGGGCCGAGTGGGCGGTCCGGCTCCTGCCCCTACTGGCAGGCGAGGCCCAGACGGCGGCGATGGCACTCCCGCCGTCGGCCAGGCGGGACAACGCGGCCGTCCGGAGGGCCGTGGTGGACCGGCTGGGCCTGACCCCGGAGGATCATCGGCGGAGGTTCCGCGCGGCCAGGCTGGAGCCGGAGGACCGGCCGTTTTCGTTCGCGCAGCAGCTGCGGGACGCGGCGGAGCGGTGGCTGCGACCCGGCGGGGCGGGAGGAGCGGGGGCCATCCTGGAGGCCATTGTGCTGGAGCAGTTCCTGGAGGGGCTGCCGGCCCGGACCGCGGCGTGGGTCCGTTGCCACCGTCCCCCGGCCTTGGCGGACGCCATCAGCTTGGCTGAGGACCACCTGGCCGTGTACCCGCCGGCGAAGGGGAGCGGCGGCCAGCCGTGGCCGCCGGCTGGGCCGACACCGGGCCCGCGGAGGAGGCCGGCCCCGCCGGGGCCGCCGCAGGCCGTGCGGGCCCCGCCGACCACCGACGGACCGGACCCCCCCTGAGACCGCGCCCTTCCCAACCCACCGGGGGCCCCTCAGGCGCCAGGGCAGGCGTGCTGGAGGTGCGGGCAGCCCGGGCACTTCCGGAGGGAGTGCCCGCTCATGGAGGTGGGGCAGGTGATCCGGGTTGCCGGACCTCCAGCGCCCTCCCCAGGCCCGGGAGGGACGTACAGCGTTCCGGTGAGTATCCAGGGGGGTACACGCCAGGCGTTGGTGGATTCAGGCTGCTCGCAGTCCATGATCCACCAAAGCCTGGTTCGAACCGGGGCATTGGTGGAGGCTGCATGGGTACGGATAAGGTGTGTGCATGGGGATATCCACGAATATCCCGTAGTCCAGGTGGAAATTCGCTATGCGGGGAAAAAGCATAGGATAAAGGCCGCGGTTAGCTCCCGCCTTTCGCACCCCCTAATTCTGGGAACAGATTGGCCGGGGTTTGTTAAGCTAATGGGGCAGACAGCGGGGGTGCGGGCACGACAGACAGGGCAGTGCGACATGTGTGCGGTGCTCAGCGGCGACGCGGGTCCGGCCGACGCTGCAGACAGGGAGCGGGAACCGGCTGAGCCTCCGGCGGAGACTCCGCCGGCTCCCGAGTTTCACTCCATGGAAGATTTTCCACTGGAGCAGTCTCGGGACGAGACCCTGCGCGCGGCGTTTGACCAAGTGATAAAAATTGATGGTCAGCTGGTGCGCCCTGACGCAGCGCAAACATACCCGCACTTCTCGCTGATTAGTGACCGGTTATACCGGGTGGGTCGTGACACCCGGACCGGACAGGAGGACACCCAATTGCTGGTGCCAAGGAGCCGCCGGGAAACAGTTTTCCAGGTGGCTCATTATAACCCCATGGCCGGGCACATGGGATATGATAAGACATTGCACCGGATAATGTCCCGATTTTACTGGCCGGGCATCCGGGCGGATGTGCGCCGATGGTGCGCATCCTGCCCCGGAGTGTCAATTGGTAAATCCCCCTGCCATTCCGAGGGCGCCACTGCGCCCTCTGCCATTAATGGAGGTGCCGTTCGAAAGAATCGGCATGGACCTCATCGGGCCATTTCACCGGAGCACACGCGGGTACCGCTTTGTGTTAGTCCTAGTGGATTACGCAACGCGGTATCCGGAAGCGGTGCCGTTGTGCAACATCTCGGCTAAGAGTGTCGCGCAGGCGCTGTTTCAGGTCATCTCCCGAGTCGGAGTCCCGAAAGAGATTCTGACCGACCAAGGCACGTCGTTCATGTCACGCACACTGAGGGGACTTTACGGGTTACTGGGCATCACGTCGATCCGGACCAGCGTCTACCACCCCCAGACCGATGGGCTGGTGGAGCGGTTCAATAAGACGTTGAAAAACATGATCCGTAAATTCATAAGTGAGGATGAACGTAATTGGGATAAGTGGCTTGACTCTCTGTTGTTTGCAGTGCGGGAGGTTCCCCAGGCCTGCTGTTCGGCAGGACGCCACGAGGGGTGCTCGACCTCATTAAAGAAAGCTGGGAGGAGGGGCCGAGCACCAGCAAGAATGAGGTCCAGTACGTCCTGGACCTGCACGTTTTGCGGACGTGTTCTCGCTCCGACCTGGCCGCACCAGCCTCATAGTGCACGAGATCGAGACCCCCCCGGGCGTGACCGTGCGGTCACGCCCCTATAGGCTCCCTGAACACAAAAAAAGGTGGTTCAGAGGGAATTGACTGCTATGCTGGAGATGGGGGTCATAGAAGAGTCCAACAGCGCCTGGTGCAGCCCCATCCTTCTTGTGGTCAAGAAGGATGGGTCTATACGGTTCTGCGTGGACTACCACAAGGTGAATGAGGTGTCACGGTTTGATGCCTACCCGATGCCCCGGGTCGACGAGCTCCTGGACCGACTGGGCACGGCGCAGTTCTTCACCACGCTGGATTTGACCAAGGGCTACTGGCAGATTCCCCTGTCGCCAGAGGCCAAGGAAAAGACGGCCTTCTCCACTCCGTACGGTTTGTACCAGTTCAACACGCTTCCTTTCGGGTTGTTCGGGGCACCTTCCAGCGCCTCATGGACCGGGTGCTGCGGCCGCACGCTGCATATGCTGCCGCCTACTTGGATGATGTGATCATCCATAGCACCACGTGGGCGGAGCATGTGCGGCGGGTGGCCGCGGTGCTGGAATCCTTGAGGCTGGCGGGGCTCACCGCCAATCCGGGGAAGTGTGTTATTGGACGGAGGGAGGTACGGTATCTGGGGTACCACTTGGGCGGAGGGCAGGTCCGCCCTCAGGTAGACAAGACGGAGGCAATTGCTGCCTGCCCGCCGCCCAAGACCAAAAAGGAGGTGAGGAGGTTCCTGGGGCTTGCGGGCTACTATAGGCGGTTCATCTCCGCCTTTGCGGCCCTGACCAGCCCCCTGACCGACCTCACCCGAAAGAATGCCTCAGATCCGGTCCAGTGGACGGAGCCGTGCCAGTTGGCGTTTGAGGCAGTGAAACAGGCCCTCGGTGTGGAGCCACTTCTCCACACCCCTAACTTCTCTCTCCCTTTTGTCTTGCAGACCGACGCGTCGGACAGAGGGCTGGGGGCCGTTTTGGCCCAGGAGGTGGGAGGGGTCGACCGGCCCATCGTCTACATCAGTCGGAAGCTGTCCGAGCGGGAGGCCAGGTACAGCACAGTGGAAAAGGAGTGCCTGGCCATCCGGTGGGCGGTCGACGCCCTCCGATACTACCTCCTGGGCCGCCAGTTCACCCTCTGTTCGGACCACGCCCCGCTCCAATGGCTCCACCGCATGAAAGATACCAACGCCCGGATCACCCGGTGGTATCTGGCTATGCAGCCCTTTAACTTCAAGGTGGTCCATAGGCCGGGGTCGCAGATGGTCGTGGCCGACTTCCTCTCCCGCTCCGAGGGGGCGGGGGGGAGTGGGCTAGGCCGGTGGCTCCCCGGCCTAAAGCGGGCGGTGGGGGTATGTGGGGCACGGGCGTGGTTAAGCGCGGCTGCAAGCAGGGAGACAGAAGGGTGGCTCCGGGAACAGGTGCGGGAAATTACGGGGAAATGAGCCACACCTGTGACTAATGTGTGGGTGTGTGTGTGTGTGTGTGTGGGCGGGTATAAAAACCCAGCTGTAGCGACAGCCGGGACGGAGATCCGTGGACACGAGCGGAGCTGTCGGAGAGAGAGAGAGCGCGAGAGAGCGCGAGAGAGCGAGAGAACGAGCGGGCAACCGAGGAAACGCAAGTTAAATAAAGCATTTAAAAAGACATCCTGACTCTGTCTTGCCTGATCCGAGGACCCGGACGAACATTCCTGGTTACAGATACGTTTTAATTTAGTTTTTGACATTTTAATTTAAAATCCACCAACATACAAATGCACCTTTATATAATAACTTCCATTCAATATCAATTCAATGTTTTTTACTGGACGCCATGTTGGTTTGTAGTCCCTGTTGTATCCATGGAGATGGAATGCATCATTTTTAAGGGAACTCCCTCCATAAAACGTGATGCCATCGCTCAATGTGGCTTTGATTCGTTAGTGTATGTCTAGAAGCTGCTTGGAAGAGATTATTTTCCAAGTATTGAAACTGTCATACTAGAAGACAACCAGTCTTTATCAGAGAACCAGTGATTATCAGAGAACCAGTCTTTATCAAAGAACCTGTGATTATCAGAGAACCAGTGTTTATCAGAGAACCCGTGATTATCAGAGAACCAGTGTTTATCAGACTTGTTGTCTGTCTTATCACCAACCTCTTTTTTTACACTGTTCTATAAACCACCACAAACCATGTCTGGTGCTGCTAAAATGACATTCAAGGAGGCTCTGTTCAAGAATCGCACAGCACCTCCAACTCAAATGAAGGCCACACCACGGGTCATCACAAAGAAGAAGGTGGGCAGCAAGGCTGCGGTTCCGAAGGGCCGTCAGGGACCCAGACAAAACCAGCAAGCCACGCAGCCACAAGGCACCATCCGATCTGTGGTCATCGGAAAGAAGTTTTGCTTTAAGCCTGCCGTTCCTCAAGGACCTAAACCAAACAAGCAGCCACAGGCCACCGTTGGTGCTGTGGACACCTTGAAGAAGGAGGGCTCCAAGGCTGATGTTCCTCAGGACGGAGCAGGACCTAAACCAAACGAGCAGCCACAGGCCACCGTTGGTGCTGTGGACACTTTGAAGGTGGAGGACTCCAAGGCTGATGTTCCTCAGGACGAAGCAGGACCTAAACCAAACGAGCAGCCACAGGCCACCGTTGGTGCTATGAACACTTTGAAGGTGGAGGACTCCAAGGCTGATGTTCCTCAGGACGAAGCAGGACCTAAACCAAACGAGCAGCCACAGGCCACCGTTGGTGCTGTGGACACTTTGAAGGAGGAGGACTTCAAGGCTGATGTTCCTCAGGACGAAGCAGGACCTTTGAAAAAAAGAGATTTCCCACAAACTACGATGGGCTATGCTAATTACCATATTGCCTGGCTGAGTGACAAGCAAGGCCAGATGGAAAAAAGTAGGGTCAGATCAGAAGTTGAAAAGTGGGATTTCTGCCGCAGGGTTCACCAAGGGGAAATGAAAATAGCCCGCCTAGAGAAGAGTCGAGCGCTCACGGAGGAGTTTTTGATGGATGCACTATACTACCTGGAAGAAAGGGATCTGGAAATCGAAGAGTTAAAGAAAAAACTCCATCTACAGGAGGAAAAGGATCTAGAAATCAAAGAGCTAAAGGAAAAACTCCAGCTACATGAGGAAAAGGATTTAGAAATCAAAGAGCTAAAGGAAAAACTCCAGCTACATGAGGAAAAGGATTTAGAAATCAAAGAGCTAAAGGAAAAACTCCAGCTACATGAGGAAAAGGATCTAGAAACCAAAGAGCTAAATGAAAAACTCCATCTACAGGAGGAAAAGGATCTAGAAATCAAAGAGCTGGAAAAAAAACTCCATCTACAGGAGGAAAAGGATCTAGAAATTAAAGAGCTAAAGGAAAAACTCGATCTACAGCAGGTGGAGATTGAGAAAGCTGAGTGCCTCAGCAAGCAAGAGTACAGTGAGATGATTGCAAAGTTTGAATCCAAAAATGAAGCTCTGACTGACTCACTGACCATTCATCAAGTAGCTCTTAGTGCTGCAAGTCTCAGTCGCAAGCGCTTGGTAGAGACACAGGAGAGACAGCAGACGCAAGTCAAGCTGCTGTCCTCTGAAGTCAACAAGCTGAGGGAGGATAACAAGGTCATCGAAGACGTCTGCCTTGCTTTGAAAAAAAAGAGCAGAGGCGTCTTTGGAAAAAAGATGGCCGACAGAAAGACCGAGGTGGAAAAGATGGTCAAGAAAATGAAGGCAAAGGAGGAGATAAGGAAGGAGGAGAAGGAAAAGGTGAAGACGGGGTGTTTTGGCCGAATTGGCAGGAAAACAACAGCAGGAGGAGGCTGATGTTGGTCATCAGCAGGAACCTCTTCCTCCATCTCCCCCCATCTCCCTCCCTCCACCTCCCTCCATCTCTCCCTCTCATCATCCATCCAACCTCCCCTCCCCCCTTTCCCTGAAGACAGAGCGACACAGTGGCTGCAGTGTTACGTGATTTAACTCTGCAGCCTCACAGAGACACCTCCACCCTTCTCTGTGTGTGAAGTTCGAGTCTTCCCTTTCTCCAAAGACTGAGAGCGACACAGTGGCTGCAGTGTTACGTGATTTAACTCTGCAGCCTCACAGAGACACCTCCACCCTTCTCTGTGTGTGAAGTTCGAGTCTTCCCTTTCCCCGAAGGCCGAGGGAGGCACAGTGGCTCCAGTGTTAAGTGATTTAACTCTGCAGTCTCACAAAGACACCTTCACCCTTCTCTGTGTGTGAAGTTCGAGTCTTCCCTTTCCCCGAAGGCCGAGGGCGACACAGTGGCTCCAGTGTTAAGTGATTTAACTCTGCAGCCTCACAAAGACACCTTCACCTGTCTCTGTGTGTGAAGTTCAAGTCTTCCCTTTCCCCGAAGGCCGAGGGCGACACAGTGGCTGCAGTGTTAAGTGATTTAACTCTGCAGCCTCACAGAGACACCACCACCCTTCTCTCTGTGTGGAGTTTGAATATTCTCCATGTGTCCGCGTGGGTTTCCTCCTGGTACTCAGGTTTCCTCCCACATAATCCAAAAATGTTCACTAATTAGACACTTATTTGGTCCAATTATTAATGTTGGGTGTACTTCTGCTGATCAGGTTTACCCCCAAATTAATTGATTAATAAAAAAAAAAATCAAATCTAAAAAGTCTTCCCTTTCCCCGAAGGCGACACAGTGGCTGCAGTGTTAAGTGATTTAACTCTGCAGCCTCACAGAGACACCACCACCCTTCTTTCTGTGTGGAGTTTGAATATTCTCCATGTGTCCGCGTGGGTTTCCTCCTGGTACTCAGGTTTCCTCCCACATAATCCAAAAATTTTCACTAATTAGACACTTATTTGGTCCAATTATTCATGTTGGGTGTACTTCTGCTGATCCGGTTTACCCCCAAATTAATTGATTAATAAAAAAAAAAATCAAATCTAAATTCTGTGTTCCAGCCTCTTTGATTAAATATATAGAGTATTAATACAATTGTATGACATAATGGTGACTTTAAATAATAAGTACTGGGAGCTATTTAAGGTCGCCGTCAGGGTGATTTTCTGTGCTTATTCTCTTTCAGCCGCTTTCATTATTTTGCTAACATTGGGGTTGAGAAAGTACGCAGGCTGTGATTCATTTATTAATGAATTAATAAGTAGCATATGCATGTGATGTGATGACAACTGCGTATGGAACTGGAAGCGGTGGTCATGTATGCCATGGAAGGATGGTTCCTCCCGTCTCTGTTCACAAATGGTCTTCGGCATCTGATGTGAATGGCCCTCTCAACCTTTCTCCGGCGGTCTATTGACTCCCGGTTGATTACTTTGATCTCTCCCCAGTGCTGATGTGACCGATTTTGGTCTGGTGTCCTTAGACTGCAGCTGATGTTGTCTGTTTTCGACGCTCATTGAGTCATTTTTTTCCCCAGAGTCCTTCCATTTAAATAATGTGCAATGTCTTGGTATTTCATTTTTGGGATATTTTCATTTAAAAAACATTTTCTTTATTTACTAATGGGGGGTTTGCTGAAACAGTGTAGTCTGTTACTGTCCCACACACGGTACAGCTGGATAAACACTTGCTCTTGGCAGCAACTGTGTGGTTTCTTAGTGTGGGGCAGGGGGCGTGGTTAAGCACGCCTGCGGCAGGAGAGAGAGAGGGGCGGCTCGGGAGACAGGTGCGGCTGATCAGGATGATGGGGCGCACCTGTCGCCCCATCATCCTGATCAGCCCTTCCGATTGTTTTGCTTTCAGCAGTCTCGCTTGAAGCTTTTAAAAAGCAGCTGAAGACGCACTTGTTTACATTTGCTTTTGATTGATGTATGTGTCCTTCGCGAATCGCCACCTTAACGCGGTGAAGGAGTTTGAGTGGCTCAATGATCCTGGGAGCTATGTTGTCCGGGGCATCTGCCCCTGGTAGGGTCTCCCAAGGCAAACAGGTCTCGGGGGAGAGCCCAGACTAAGAGCGGTTCAAAAAACCTCGATGATAAGCAGCCCAAAGACTGTAGCTACCTCGCCCGGACCAGGGAAACCGGGGCACCCTCCCGGAGCCAGACCCGGGAGGCGAGCTCGTCGGCGAGCGTCTGGTGGCCGGGCTTTCGCCCATGGGGCCCGGTCGGGCTCAGCCCGAAGAAACATCATGGTGCAGCCACCCTGTGGACCCACCACCCGCAGGGACAGACATCGGGGTCGGGTGCTATGTAGACAGGGCGGCGGGCCGGGCAGGGGGCCTGGGCGAGCCGATCGCCGGCGACATAGACTAGCTCTAGGGACGTGGAACGTCACCTCGCTAGCGGGGAAGGAGCCGGAGCTGGTGAGGGAGGTGGAGCGGTACCAGCTAGATATAGTTGGGCTCACCTCCACGCACAGCGCTGGCTCTGGAACCAAACTCCTGGAGAAGGGTTGGACTTTGTTCTTTTCTGGAGTCGCCCAGGGTGTGAGGCGCCGGGCGGGAGTGGGGATACTCACGAGTCCCCGGCTGAGCGCCGCCGTGTTGGAGTTTTCCCCGGAGAACGAGAGGGTCGCCTCCCTGCGCCTACGGGTTGCGGGGAGTAAGGCTCTGACTGTTGTTTGTGCTTATGCACCAAACAGCATTTCGGAGTATCCGGCCTTCTTGGAGTTGGTGGGAGGGGTCCTGGAAAGGGCGCCGCCTGCCGACTCCATAGTTCTCCTGGGAGACTTCAACGCTCACGTGGGCGACGACAGAGAAACCTGGCGGGGAGTGATTGGGAGGAACGGCTTGCCTGATCTGAACCCGAGCGGTGTTTCGTTGTTGGACTTCTGTGCTAGCCACAGTTTGTCCATAACAAACACCATGTTTGAACATAAGGTGGCTCATAAGTGTACCTGGTACCAGAGCACCTTAGGCCGGAGATCAATGATCGACTTCGTAATCGTATCATCTGATCTGCGGCCGTATGTTTTGGACACTCGGGTGAAGAGAGGAGCAGAGCTGTCAACTGATCACCACCTGGTGGTGAGTTGGATCAGATGGCGGGGGAGTCGGCCAGAAAGACCTGGCAAGCCCAAACGTGTAGTGAGGGTGAACTGGGAACGTCTGGCGGAGGATCCTGTCCGGGAGGTCTTCAACTCCCACCTCCGGAAGGACTTCTCACACATCCCGAGGGAGGTTGGGGACATGGAATCCGAGTGGATCATGTTCAAAGCCTCTATTGTGGACGCGGCCGCTAGGAGCTGTGGTCGGAAGGTCATCGGTGCCTGTCGTGGCGGCAACCCGAGAACCCGGTGGTGGACACCGGGGGTGAGGGAAGCCGTCAAGCTGAAGAAGGAGGCCTTTCGGGCTTGGTTGGCCCAGGGGTCTCCTGAAGCAGCTGACAGGTACAGACAGGCCAGAAGGACTGCAGCTGCGGTGGTCACGGATGCTAAAACTCGGGCATGGGAGGAGTTCGGGGAGGCCATGGAGAAGGACTTTCGGTTGGCCTCAAGGAGGTTCTGGCAAACCATCCGACGACTCAGGAAGGGAAAGCAGGGCCTTCCCCAGGCTGTTATCAGCAGGGGAGGGGGGCTGCTGACCCAGACAGAGGATATCGTCGGGCGGTGGAAGGAGCACTTTGAGGAACTCCTAAACCCGGTCAACATGTCCCCTGAACAGGGGGCAGCGCCTGAAGACTTGGGGTTGGATGAACCCATATCCCTGGCAGAGGCCACTAAGGTAGTCAAAAAGCTCCTTGGTGGCAAGGCGCCGGGGGTGGATGAAATCCGCCCTGAGATGCTGAAGGCGCTGGACTTTGTTGGGCTGTCTTGGCTGACACGCCTCTTCAATGTCGCATGGGGGTCGGGCACAGTGCCCATGGACTGGCAGACCGGGGTGGTGGTTCCCATCTTCAAGAAGGGGGACCGGAGAGTGTGCTCGAATTATCGGGGTATCACACTACTCAGCCTCCCGGGAAAAGCTTATGCCAGGGTGCTGGAACGGAGGCTCCGACCGTTTGTCGAACCTCGGATTCAAGAAGAACAGTGCGGGTTTCGTCCTGGTCGTGGAACAGTGGACCAGCTCTTTACCCTTGCAAGGATACTGGAGGGGTCCTGGGAGTTTGCCCAACCAGTCTACATGTGCTTTGTGGACTTGGAGAAGGCTTTCGACCGGGTCCCTCGGGGCTTTTTGTGGGGGGTGCTGCGGGAGTATGGTGTGCCGGACCCGTTGCAACGGGCCATCCGGTCTCTGTACGCCTGCAGTAGGAGCTGTGTTCGTATCCTCGGCAGTAAGTCAGATACGTTCCCGGTGGGTGTTGGCCTCCGCCAGGGCTGCCCTTTATCACCGGTCCTGTTCGTGACTTTCATGGACAGGATATCTAGGCGCAGCCGTGGGGCGGAGAATGTCAGGTTCGGGGATCTCAGGATAGCCTCTCTGCTGTTTGCAGATGATGTGGTCCTGTTTGCCTCCTCGGACCATGACCTCCAGCATTCACTGGGGCGTTTTGCAGCCGAGTGTGAAGCGGCGGGGATGAGAGTCAGCACCACGAAATCTGAGGCCATGGTGCTCTGCCGGAAACCGGTGGATTGCTCCCTCCGGGTGGGGACAGAGTGCCTACCACAAGCGAAGGAGTTCAAGTATCTCGGGGTCTTGTTCACGAGTGAGGGTAAAATGGAGCGGGAGATCGACAGGCGTATCGGTGCGGCTGCAGCAGTAAAACAGGCGTTGCACCGGGCCGTCTTGGTGAAGAAGGAGCTGAGCCGAAAGGCAAAGCTCTCAATTTACTGGTCGGTCTACGTCCCAACCCTCACCTATGGTCACGAGCTTTGGATCGTGTCCGAAAGAACGAGGTCGCGGATACAAGCGGCCGAAATGAGTTTCCTCCGTAGAGTGGCCGGGCTCAGCCTTAGAGATAGGGTAAGGAGCTCGGACATCAGGAGGGAGCTTGAAGTCGAGCCGCTACTCCTTCGTGTCGAAAGGAGTCAGCTGAGGTGGTTCGGGCATCTAATTAGGATGCCTCCAGGACGCCGCCCTTTAGAGGTTTTCCAGGCACGTCCATCTGGTAGGAGGCCCCGGGGAAGACCCAGGACACGCTGGAGGGATTATATCTCCCAGCTGGCCTGGGAACGCCTCGGGATCCCCCAGAATGAGCTGGTAGATGTTGCGGGTGAGAGAGAAGTCTGGGTCAGCCTGCTTGACCTGCTGCCTCCGCGACCCGACCCCGGATAAGCGGTGGAAAATGGATGGATGGATGGATGATGTATGTAATTTTTTGGTGTCATGCTGAAATTGTTGTAATGATTGTTTTTAGTCTTTTTGGTTTTATAACTTAACATGTTTTGTTCAAATGTTTACCAATGTGAAGCACTTTGTGACTTTGTCTGTGAAAGGTGCTATAACAAATAAACTTATTATTATTATTATTAATATGTGTGTGTGTGTTGAAAAGGCCCACAGGGACACAAGGAAGGGACCGACCGAGAGGAAGGCCGAACGCAAGAGAGCGGAAGCTTCGAGAGTTCGGCGGCGGAGAGAAACCTGTGTCCACAGCGGGAGCATCAGGGAAAAGAGCTGGCTGGTGAGAGCAGCCAGCGACAGGAAGAGACGGGTGGAGCGAGAGCCGGTGTGTTGGCGTACAGCCGGCGGAAATAAAAACCCGTAACTGTCATCTGGTCTCTGCGTGTTCTGTGTCCTGCCGCGTATATTCCCCCGGGTTACATCGACGTCCGTTACAGTGGTTCCCTGACCGGGAACCCGGGGGATGCGGCGGGGCGAGCAGGCGGAGGACCCAGCGCAGACGCTGCCGGCGCTGGGCCAGATGCTGGGGGGCAGGACGGCCCTGCAGCAAGACGGGGCGGCCGCGAACTGGTCGCGCCTGGGACACGGGCAGCAGAGTCCAGCGGGAGGCCAGACGCTGTGTGGGCCCGGGACGTCGGACCGCGGGAGCCCGGGGACCGAGGGCTATGGGAAGTGGTCCGGAGGGGGAGGAGGAAGAAGAAGAAGAGGCGGCGGCCGCGGAGTAGGCTGGTCGGCCTCGTACAGCGGGAGTCGGAGCGGCGCGGTGGATGGTCCTCCCGGAGCAGCCAGGACGGCAGCCGGGACTCCGACCTAGGCCAGCTGCGCGAGGACAACGAGCGCCTGCGGAGCGAGCTTCGCAGCGCAGTCCAGGCCAGGGAGAGGGACCGCCAGGTCATCGGCGAGCTGGAGGAGAAGCTGAGGGCCGAGCAGGAGGCTCGGGCCCTCGCCGAGCGACGGCTGGCCGAGGAGCGGAGGAACTGGATGGTCCCGTAGCCGGGGGGAGGGCTCGGGGAGAGCCGACTCCCGGGGCGGAGGCAGGGCGGACTGCCATCCTCGCCTTTTTCCACACACACACACACACCCTAACCTCTCTCTCTTGTGTTGCAGGCTGACGCGTCGGACGGGGGGTGGGGGCCGTTTGGTCCCGGGAGGGGAGAAGGGTCGGCACCCGGAGACACTACTTCCTGGGACGCCAGTTCGCCCTCCGTTCGGACCGCGCTCCCCTCCCATGGCTCCGCCGGAGGAAGGATGCCAACGCCCGGATCACCCGTTGGCATCTGGCTATTTAGCCCTCAGAACTTCTAGGTGGTCCATAGGTCGGGGCGCAGATGGCTGTGGCGGGCTTCCCCTCCCGCGCCCAGGGGGCGGGGGGGTAGGCTAGGCTGGTGGCTCCCCGGCCTAAGTCGGGCGGTGGAGGTATGTGGGGCAGGGGGCGTGGTTAAGCACGCCTGCGGCAGGAGAGAGAGAGAGGGGCGGCTCGGGAGACAGGTGCGGCTGATCGGGATGATGGGGCGCACCTGTCGCTAATATGTGTGTGTGTGTTGAAAAGGCCCACAGGGACACAAGGAAGGGACCGACCGAGAGGAAGGCCGAACGCAAGAGAGCGGAAGCTTCGAGAGTTCGGCGGCGGAGAGAAACCCGTGTCCACAGCGGGAGCATCAGGGAAAAGAGCTGGCTGGTGAGAGCAGCCAGCGACAGGAAGAGACGGGTGGAGCGAGAGCCGGTGTGTTGGCGTACAGCCGGCGGAAATAAAAACCCGTAACTGTCATCTGGTCTCTGCGTGCTCTGTGTCCTGCCGCGTATATTCCCCCGGGTTACATCGACGTCCGTTACACTTAGATTTACCTTTTTTAACTCTTGATTTATTTTTACTGGGATCCAGCGAGACCCACATGTGTCACAGTAATAAACCTTTGAAGCCCTCGCAGCCAGCGTGAGCGTGAACGCCAGTGAAACAACAGCAATTGTACTGTTCTCCCTATGTGTTTTACTTCCAAAGTGTTAACATAGATTAACAGCCAGCCAAACTCCTTTTCAAGAGCCAGGATGCGAGCGTTCCTGCTCCTTTATTGATTTCCAACATGAAATCATCTTGACAACGTTGAAATAGAGTGAAACTAGAAAAGAAATACAAAACATATTAACTGAATAGCAGATAAATATAAACAGCCTTATGTTCACAATTCTCCTAACAATGTCACCATTCCTAATTATACAACACGTGAAGAATGTAAAACACTTACAGTCATTGCTTTCTGAGGAATGCAGACAAAGGATTACTGTGGATTACACATGGGGTTCCTCACAGTCACGATCACGCTCTCTGCAGTTTACCGATCTAACTTCCTACTTCCCACTTCCCACTTCCTGCTTCATTACAGGTGTCAAAATAAAAGCGCTATGTATGAAACAATAAAACGCATAACAGTTAACTTAAACACTTCTTTAACATATGCAGGGCAGAACACTCCCCGTCTGGCATTTACATATGTCACTTAAGATCTAATTGTCCTTACTTGACTACTGACTATCCTTTGGCAGGAGCAAAACAACATCAGAGATAGGCCTTAAGAATGTCTTAATTTTGCCTTGAGACGTCGTCCTGACTTCAGTTTTGCGGACCTTCCCATCACTGCTTGGGAGAGTTGAAACGACCAGTCCCATTGGCCACTCATTGCGAGGTGATTGGCTCTGTTTCAGTAGCACAACGTCTCCAACCTGCAGGTCCCGTGATGCGGTGCGCCACTTGCGTCTTGGCTGAAGGGTGTGGAGATATTCATTTCTCCATCGGGTCCAAAACTCGTTGGCTAGTGCTTGCACTTTTCTCCACTGACACTTGAAGAGGTCCTTTTCCTCAAAATTGCCAGCTGGAGAGGTCAGACCTGGTTTTTGAGTTAGAAGCATCGCAGGAGTCAGCAACACTGGTGAAGATGGATCAGATGAGACAGGGACCAATGGTCTCGCATTGATGATGGCCGAAACCTCTGCCATCAAAGTACAAAGCACTTCATGAGTCAGGGAAGTGCACTTGGTTTGCAGCAACAGGTAGTCAAGAATCCTCCGGGTGATGCCGATCATACGTTCCCAAGCGCCACCCATGTGAGATGCGTGTGGGGGATTGAATTCCCATGTGCAACCGTTCTCTTGAAGATACTTTACAACATTGGTTTGACTAGGAACTTCTTTTCCCATGCCCAGTTCAACACTGGCTCCAACAAAGGTCGTACCTCTATCTGACCTCAGTTGCTTCGCTGGTCCTCTTATGGCAAAAAACCTTCGCAGAGCATTGATGCAACTGGAAGATTCCATGGACTCTATCACTTCCACATGCACAGCTCTGGTACTCATGCATGTAAACAGGATTGCCCACCGTTTGCTCTGAGCTGCACCTCCTCTAGTGCGTCTGGTGAACACAGTCCAGGGACCAAAAACGTCCAGTCCAACGTACGTGAATGGTGGGGATGAGCTTAGACGTTCTGGGGGGAGCTCGGCCATCTTTTGGACCTCAAGCTTTCCTCTCAGTCTGCGACAAGTAACGCAGTGATTAAGGACTGAACTGATCAGCCTCTTGCCAGCTACAATCCATAGACCAGCAGCCCTGACTGCCCCTTCAGTGAATTGTCGGCCTTGATGTGCCACCTTTGTGTGGTAGTGACTCACCAGTAGTTTTGTGACATGACTTTGTTTTGGGAGTATGATCGGATTCTTTACCTCAGAATCGATTGGCGCATGTCTCAGACGTCCTCCGATCCGCAGGAGACCATCACACATGAAAGGATCAAGGTCCAGGATTGCACTTGATCTTGAGACCGCTCTCTTCTCCTGTAGTGCAACATACTCGTCTGGATAAGCTTCTTTTTGGACAGACATGAGTATAACCAGCTTAGCTTTTGCCAACTCTTCTTGAGTACGTGGTTTTTTGCACTGATGCCATCTTTTGCATGCGTCTCTCGAGTCAGATTTGTGTGAACGAGTTTGATGGATCAAAAAGGATACTCCTCTCAGCAAGGAATCCCAAGTGGAGAAGCGTTGGAACCTTTTAGTGGTAAGTTTACCTTCGCTTATGTGAGTAGCAAGAGTGATCAGTTGTGGTCTCACATCTACATCTGTTTCAGAATCCACCAACTCAAAAGACTGATCTGTATCAGGCATAAGTGGTTTGTGAAGGAAGTCTGGTCCTGTAAACCACATTGTGTTGATGAGCTGTGATGCGGGCACAGACCTGATGGCCAGATCAGCGGGATTTTGATCTGTTGGCACATAGTGCCACTGTTTAGGAGAAGTTGTCTGGTGTATACGGTGCACACGGTTGTTAGGAAGGCATGCTCTGGGTACGCGGAATGGCAGGGGAGCAACCCAGCTGTTTCGCTCATCTCTGTGAAACCCTTCCTGCATGGTTTTCAGGAATATCTCATCTTCAAAGGACAAGGCAGGTTTGTTATCATTTTCTGTATTAATGAACACACCTAATCCAAGTTTGTCTTCAGCGGGCAGACTCTGCTCCCCGCCGTGGCTTGGTTTTTCTTTGACACGGATGTGGTTCTGACATGGTGTCAGAAAAGATGGACGTCCATTCTGCAGGACATTAGTTTTGAAGACAGCTACGGCGGGCTTGTGCACACTATCAATGCAAACCTCTCCTACTATCACCCACCCTAAATCCAAACGCTGTGCGAAAGGTGCGTTGTGTGGCCCGTTGATTTGTTGTCTAACCTTGTGAACATGAATAAGGTCTCTTCCCAATAAGAGGAGGATCTGTGCTTCAGAATCTATCTTGGGAATGTGCTGCGCCACAGATTTCAAGTGAGCATGGAAAGAGGCCACCTCTGGTGTGGGGATTTCTAATCTGTTGCCCATGATCTCGTTACATTCAATAAGTGGCGGTAAGTCAAAACACACTTCTCCGTTCACTGCCTCCAGCTGGAAACCGACTGCTTTTCTTCCAACCATTTCAGTGGTCCCTGCACATGTTCTCATGAGGTATGGAGAAAGTCCACCTTGAACACCAAAAAGCTCAAAAAACTCAGACCTGGCCAATGAGCGGTTGCTCTGGTCGTCAAGGATGGCATACATCTTGACTGAGTGCTCCCGCTGTCCTCGTGGAAAGACACGTACCAAACTTATCTTTGAGCAAGAACGTGTATGAAGACCTTCTCCACAGACCTCGGTGCACTTTGATGTCACTTCTGGAGGGTCACTTCTTCGCTGCTCGATGTCCAACTCTGCTGTAGGAGACATCCCTGTCGAGAAAGCAGTTTCCGGATGCATGGCTGTGATGTGTCTGTTAGTCCCACACTCATTGCATTTTAGTTCCACTGTGCATTCTCTTGCCATATGAGTTGTAGAGCAGCACCTGAAGCATCGCCTGTGTTCCTTTAGTAAACTTTTGCGTTCTGCTAGTGGCTTTATTTGAAAGGCTCTACATTTTACTAGGGGGTGAGACTTATTGTGCAGTGGGCAGTAATTGGCTGAATCGTAACTGCCATTTTTAGTCGTCTGCGCTCCATGCATTGAGCTTGACTCTGCTGTAGTGGACACGACAGTCTTATGGACAGATATAGCAGCCTTCACACCAGCTTGCCCTGTTATCAGTCTTTCACTGCGGTAATGAGTGGGGCTGCTCTCTGTTAAGACAAAGCTTAGATCATGTCTGGCCTTTGCTTGCTTGTGTACAAAGTCAGTAAAGAAAGAGAAGGGTGGAAAGCAAACATTATAGCACTCTTTGTAGCTCGAACCAGCAGAAAGCCATTTTTCTTGGAGATTGGGGGGCAATTTCTCTACAATTGGTTTAATGCCACGTGGCGTGTCAAGGTAACTAAGACCAGGTAAGTAACCATCCTCTTTGGCAAAAAGGAGCTCCATGAGTAAATCACTAAGTTCTCTGAGTTTGATATTTTCCTTCGACGTGAGACGAGGAAAGCTCTCTAGCCTTTTAAACAGTGCATTCTCGATCACTTCAGGGGTTGCATAGCACTCTTGAAGTCTCGTCCAAGACAACTGAAGTGCGGTGTGGGGCGTGGGCGTGGCTAGCGCGCCTGCAGCATGGAGAGAGAGAGGGACGATCATGGGGATCAGCTGTGTCTCGTTACGGGGCACAGCTGATCCACATGATCGTGGGATTGCGTGGGCAGGAGGGGAACTATAAAGCTCCAAGAGTCACGCAGAAAGGGGTTGAGCTAGGCAGAGCAGGACGAGAGTCTGAAGTGTCTGTGAGAAATGCCCAATAAAATGGATAAACGTACAGCCCTGGTGTCGTCGTTATGTCGTGAGCTTCATGAGGCCCACGGTAGCGAAGAACCTTGCCACAGTGGCGCCCAACGTGGGGCCTACCGGTGGGGAGGAAGCTACGGCGGGAGATGCCGGACGACGGTAACGCGGCGGTTGAGGCGCTGTACGCAGCGATGTCTGGCGTCGGTGGGCCAGGGGCACCGGCGGTCCGGGACGTGGCGCAGGCGGTGCGGGTCCCGACGGCACCGGTGAAGGCGGTGTGGGAGCCGCCGCCGCTGTCCCCGGAGGAATCCCGGAAGCGGTTCCGCTCGGCTCGGATGGAGCCGGGGGAGACGCTGGAGACGTTCGCCCGGAGGCTACGGGAGGTAGCGGGGTGGTGGCTGCAGCCGGCGGGAGCGCGAGAGGGGAACTGGGAGGTGGTGAGCGAAGTTGCCAAGGAGCAGTTCCTGGAGCGACTGCCGGCCCGGATGGCCGAGCGGGTCAGGGGTCGCCTCCCGGCGACACTGATAGGGGCCGTCGCGAGGGCAGAGGAGTTCCGGTCGCGGAATCCGGGGGAGGCGCTAAGCGACGGCCCCACGGCGGAACCGGACCGGCTGAACCCGGCCGACGGGAAGCGGGTTGAGTGGGCGCTGACTACGGCGAAGGTCGCGACGCAGACCGACGCCAACCGCCGGAAGGTCCGGGCGACCCAGACAGACGCCCCGCGGCCGAGGGGAAGGGCCACCCAGACGGCCGGAGCAGCAGCTCCGACCACGGCAGAGGCGGCGGCCCAGACGGCGGCAGGCGCTCCGGAGACGGCGGCTTAGACGTCGGCGGCCGAGGCGACTCCGGCGACGACGGAGACGGCGGCTCAGACGGCGGCGGGCGCTCCGGCGACGGCGGCGCAGACGGCAGCGAAGGCGGACCCAGACTCCGAGCAGGTGGAGGAGAGGCGGACGCGACGCCGACGGCGGCGGTCGGCATCGGAGGAGCCAGACCAGGGCCCGGCGGAGAGAGCGACGGGGCCAGGGAACGACGGATGGGGCCGGCCGGAGCGTTTGACACCGCCGAAGCCACCGGAGCGGAGGTGCTGGGGGTGCGGCCGAAGCGGACATCGGCAGAGGCAGTGCCTCAAACTGTGTTGGACCTGCGGACTCAGGGGCCACATCCAGCGGTACTGTAGGGGGCGGGCGGAGGCCCTGAACCCGGAGGAGGCGCCCTGGAGGACGCCACCATACCCGCCAACCGGGAGGAAGGTCTGGGCACGGTGGGGGGGCCAAGGCCAAGGCCAGCCGCCGAGGCGGCAGAGGCCCACGGGTCAGCCGGGGCTCATCATCCGCCGGGAGGAGGCGGAGGAGGACCGGCTGCGCCGGGAGATCCGCACGCTCCGGGGCCGGCTCCGGAGGGCGGTAGAGGACCGGCTGACCGACCAGGGGGACAGGATATGGTGGGGCCGGAGACAGAGGGCCGAGCAAGCGGCTCGGGCCCGCCTAGAGGACCAGTGGGCCGGGGCACATTGGGGACCAGTGTGGGGCCCGCCACCTTAACTTTCTCTCTCTTGTGTTGCAGGTTGCGGCGTCGGACTGAGGGTGAGAGCCGGTTTGGCCCCGGGAGGGGGCCGGCAGAGAGCGCGAGGAACCTGCCTCCCGGGGCGCTCGATCGCCCTCTGTCCAGACCATGTCCCGCGCCCGGACCCCCACGGATGGAGGATGCCAACGCCCGGACCACCCGGTGGCATCTGGCGGAAACGCAGGGTTAATTCCATGGTGGTCCATAGGTCGGGGGTGCAGATGGTCGGGACTGACTCCCGCTCCCGCTCCCAGTGGGAGGGAGGGGGGGGGGAGTTGGTTAGACCGGTGGCTCCCCGGCCTAAGTCGGGCGGTGGGGGTATGTGGGGCGTGGGCGTGGCTAGCGCGCCTGCAGCATGGAGAGAGAGAGGGACGATCATGGGGATCAGCTGTGTCTCGTTACGGGGCACAGCTGATCCACATGATCGTGGGATTGCGTGGGCAGGAGGGGAACTATAAAGCTCCCAGAGCCACGCAAAAAGGGGTTGAGCTAGGCAGAGCAGGACGAGAGTCTGAAGTGTCTGTGAGAAATGCCCAATAAAATGGATAAACGTACAGCCCTGGTGTCGTCGTTATGTCGTGAGCTTCATGAGGCCCACGGTAGCGAAGAACCTTGCCACATGCGGCTTCTGGGTTGGTAACGTAGACTGCTCGAAGTCTCTTAATGTGTTCAGAAGATTCTTTTCCAAGCCATTTTACCAACAGATCTAACTCTTCACTGGCTGTTAGCTCTAAGCCTTGCGTAGCATTGGAAAAGGAAGATTGCCATGCTCTGAAGCTCTCTGGGCGGTCATCAAATTTACTGAGCCCTGTGGTTATTAACTCTCTGCGGGCCAGATATTTGGCAAAGTCTATCATATTAGCTGCTGGAGTGATGGTAGAGTCATGCGTTTTGTTCTTAGGAAAATGGTTTGGTTGACTCACCTGCTTGAATGATGAGGGGTCCTGTCCCAGATTGGTCTTGTTGGAAAGGAGAGGGTCTGAGATGGGACGCTGTGGCAGGTCTCTCTGGTATCCTGATCCGCTGTACTCAGTCCGCTGAGTGTGCCTTGGCATTGTGGGCGAGACGTTATGGTTGAATGCAGGATTAAATTCAACCACTTTCTGTTTCACTGATGGCGATGACACTTTAATGTGGAGAGGAAGTGATGTATCAGGAGGAGGTATGGTAGGGTAGACATCGTCTTGAGCCTGATGTTGCAGATACGCCTCTGTTCGCTGTCTGATTGTCTGTAGTGAGATGCTGCTACTAGCACTCTGCATATCCTTGCATGCTATTCCTTCAGCAGCCTCTAAAACTTCAGCCTCTGCATTCGCAGCAGCAGCTGTTTTTTCGAGTCCCAGTGCTTCTAAGTCTGCTTCTAGTGTAGCTTTTTCCATATCTAATTTGGCTTTTTGTTTTTTTAATTCCAGCTCCTTTTGAGCATATGCAGCTCTGGTGCGTGCAGCTTCCGCTGTTGCTCTTGCTCTAGCAGCAGCACTGGACACTGAAGACTTAGAAGATGATCTTGACACCGATGACACATTTTCATCTTTTTCTGAAGACTGATCTTCCATGATTGTCGCTAATGAATCCCTTTGATAGTATGACTTTTCACTGTACTGTTCTCCCTATGTGTTTTACTTCCAAAGTGTTAACATAGATTAACAGCCAGCCAAACTCCTTTTCAAGAGCCAGGATGCGAGCGTTCCTGCTCCTTTATTGATTTCCAACATGAAATCATCTTGACAACGTTGAAATAGGGTGAAACTAGAAAAGAAATACAAAACATATTAACTGAATAGCAGATAAATATAAACAGCCTTATGTTCACAATTCTCCTAACAATGTCACCATTCCTAATTATACAACACGTGAAGAATGTAAAACACTTACAGTCATTGCTTTCTGAGGAATGCAGACAAAGGATTACTGTGGATTACACATGGGGTTCCTCACAGTCACGATCACGCTCTCTGCAGTTTACCGATCTACTTCCTACTTCCTGCTTCCTGCTTCATTACAGGTGTCAAAATAAAAGCGCTATGTATGAAACAATAAAACGCATAACAGTTAACTTAAACACTTCTTTAACATATGCAGGGCAGAACAGCAATGATTCCATCTTGTGGTCAATCATTATCAGTAATACTTACACATGTTTGTGGTGAAGAGGAACGTGTCTGGTAAACATCTGTGAGCGTATTTTTTATTAAAAATACAGATGCTAACAGACACACGGCGCACATACAGTGAGCTCATTAGCAGCACATGTATTGGCCATAATATTCTCCTCTAAAGATGTGTATGATACACTTTTATTCACACAATTACGTTTTAGGTACAACAACAGTCATTGTTACAGAAAATCAAACTTTTCATTGATAGCAATGCAGCAATGGCCCCTCACTTTGTGTTAGCACGGTAAATTATCCTTAGACTATATACTATTTTTCACAAGTAACTATAGCTGCCAAATACACATAATGGAGTATAAAGTTCTATATTTTCCTCAGAAATGAAATAGACGCGATAGTCAAAATATACAAAATAGTCACTGTAACACTTAAACTGACACAATTGCAGGTCAAGTAGTCATGTGGTGCTCACACTTCACCGACATCTGAAAAAGTCAAATTTAGATCTTCAGCAGAGAAGTCAATGAAATATTATCAGAAAAACGACCTACTGCTCAATTAAAAATCTGAATTTGTCACACTCTCAGTGAATCATACCGCAATGTTCCCACAATAATCCCACAACAATAAGGAACTTGTTGGAGCCATGAATCCGCTCCAGTCCTCCCAAACATCTCAAAGTGAGTTTCAATGTTTCCTCCACGGTCATTTTCCTGGCACAGTGGCCTCTGTTAGAGTTTCAGGACATGTTCTGTTTCAGCCACACATTGAGTGGGGATTAGATGAAGAATGCAATTGCTTCCAAAAATGTAGTTAAATACTTGATCCCCCCGATCGAATGGAGGTCTTTCTTAGTGTTGGAATGGAGCAGCAAGTCTTCACAGTCTTGTGCTTACACCCTTGATCAGAATTGAGATGAAGTTTATTCTGAGAGATTAACTTCACATGATGATTTTTTCCCCCTTTTAACCCTCTGGAACCTGAGGTAAATTTCTCGATTTTACATAATTTCTTAAATTCACCTTTTAAAGGCACTTGCATATAAGATACATACCCAGGTTTTACATAACAAATTGCATAACAATCTCAGCTCTCCATATACTGAGGCACCATTGTCATAAGGAAAAAGTGTAAAGAGAAAATATGACTCTAAAGCTGAAGAATGTAATCTTGATTTTGGAAATTCTTCATATCTCTTGTGAAAACAAACCTTTACTCAGGTGGTCAAATGGTTTTGGTGCTTGAAATTGGTTTACCAAAGGTCTTAGGTTCACACAAGCAGTTGAATATATGAATAAAATGGTAGATACATGTAAATAAATGTCTAATACCCAATTTTGTATTATCATTTTTTGAGTAGAAGTGTTATCTGTAACTACTTTCACCAAAATGAGAGAGGGACTGAGATAAAATGAGACTGGGGAATGACTTCATACTACAGATCAAGCTTCATGGGTGTGTGCAAATAAAAAATGAACATTCTAACAGTGTTGGTTTTCAAATATTTACTATATATTTGAGTCAAAATATGTACTAAAAAGAAAAATGAACTATTTACTATGTTTTACTGTTGTTGTTTTTTTTGGTAGGGCTGTCTTGTCTCTCACTGAAAGCCAGTGCATTTTTGCAGTGTAGGTGGGTAGGTCCTTAGGGATTTCCTGAGTGTTCATTGGTTAGTTTCACACAAAATGTCGATGGACCTGAATCGACAAATCACGGTGAAAGGCGGAGCTCGACACACTCCACAGGCTGTGAGCTCCTGTGAGAGTCACGTAGGGGTTCACAGAGCAAGGGGGCGGGAACTTAAGAGCCTGGCGCATCAGCCAACAACTGATTCATATTTCTATGCAGTTGTTTCGCGGAGCTATTAATAGAAACATCACGTAAACATCGTCAAAATGCGGTCGAAAGTGTTAAAGCCCTCATTTTTAATATGAAAATATGCTTTATTTCTCTGGAATGTGTGTTAGTAAGGGCGCAGTATTGGAGCTGAAATGATACTGTGGGGCACGGGCGTGGTTAAGCGCGGCTGCAAGCAGGGAGACAGAAGGGTGGCTCCGGGAACAGGTGCGGGGAATTACGGGGAAATGAGCCACACCTGTGACTAATGTGTGGGTGTGTGTGTGTGTGTGTGTGTGGGCGGGTATAAAAACCCAGCCGTAGCGACAGCCGGGACGGAGATCTGTGGACACGAGCGGAGCTGTCGGAGAGAGAGAGAGAGAGAGAGCGCGAGAGAGCGAGAGAACGAGCGAGGGAGCGGGCAACCGAGGAAACGCAAGTTAAATAAAGCATTTAAAAAGACATCCTGACTCTGTCTTGCCTGATCCGAGGACCCGGACGAACATACCTGGTTACAGTGGCGCCTGACGTGGGTTCCGGGTATGGATCAACGGGACCGGCAGCCAGAGAATCCGACCCAGCCTCTCGTAGCGCTGGGCCAAATGGTGGCGGGCATCGCCGCCATCCAGCAGGAGCAAGCAGCGCTGAACCGCGCGTTTATGGTGGCGCTCCAGGGGCAGGCCGAGCGGCAGTCTGATGCGCTCGAACACCTCGCCGCCGGGATGGGGGCGGCGCCGGCGCATCCTCCACCGGCCCAGGGACCGCCGGCAGTGACTCTCCACCGGATGACGCCGGCGGACGACGCACAGGCTTTCCTGGATGCCTTTGAGACGACGGCGGAGGCGTGCGACTGGCCGGGGGCCGAGTGGGTGGTCCGGCTCCTGCCCCTACTGGCAGGCGAGGCCCAGACGGCGGCGATGGCACTCCCGCCGTCGGCCAGGCGGGACTACGCGGCCGTCCGGAGGGCCGTGGTGGACCGGCTGGGCCTGACCCCGGAGGATCATCGGCGGAGGTTCCGCGCGGCCAGGCTGGAGCCGGAGGACCGGCCGTTTACGTTCGCGCAGCAGCTGCGGGACGCGGCGGAGCGGTGGCTGCGACCCGGCGGGGCGGGAGGAGCGGGGGCCATCCTGGAGGCCATTGTGCTGGAGCAGTTCCTGGAGGGGCTGCCGGCCCGGACCGCGGCGTGGGTCCGTTGCCACCGTCCCCCGGCCTTGGCGGACGCCATCAGCTTGGCTGAGGACCACCTGGCCGTGTACCCGCCGGCGAAGGGGAGCGGCGGCCAGCTGTGGCCGCCGGCTGGGCCGACACCGGGCCCGCGGAGGAGGCCGGCCCCGCCGGGGCCGCCGCAGGCCGTGCGGGCCCCGCCGACCACCGACGGACCGGACCCCCCCTGAGACCGCGCCCTTCCCAACCCACCGGGGGCCCCTCAGGCGCCAGGGCAGGCGTGATGGAGGTGCGGGCAGCCCGGGCACTTCCGGAGGGAGTGCCCGCTCATGGAGGGGGGGCAGGTGATCCGGGTTGCCGGCCCTCCAGCGCCATACCCAGGCCCGGGAGGGACGTACAGCATTCCGGTGAGTATCCAGGGGGGTACACGCCAGGCGTTGGTGGATTCAGGCTGCTCGCAGTCCATGATCCACCAAAGCCTGTTTCGAACCGGGGCATTGGTGGAGGCTGCACGGGTACGGATAAGGTGTGTGCATGGGGATATCCACGAATATCCCGTAGTCCAGGTGGAAATTCGCTATGCGGGGAAAAAGCATAGGATAAAGGCCGCGGTTAGCTCCCGCCTTTCGCACCCCCTAATTCTGGGAACAGATTGGCCGGGGTTTGTTAAGCTAATGGGGCAGACAGCGGGGGTGCGGGCACGACAGACAGGGCAGTGCGACATGTGTGCGGTGCTCAGCGGCGACGCGGGTCCGGCCGACGCTGCAGACAGGGAGCGGGAACCGGCTGAGCCTCCGGCGGAGACTCCGCCGGCTCCCGAGTTTCACTCCATGGAAGATTTTCCACTGGAGCAGTCTCGGGACGAGACCCTGCGCGCGGCGTTTGACCAAGTGATAAAAATTGATGGTCAGCTGGTGCGCCCTGACGCAGCGCAAACATACCCGCACTTCTCGCTGATTAGTGACCGGTTATACCGGGTGGGTCGTGACACCCGGACCGGACAGGAGGACACCCAATTGCTGGTGCCAAGGAGCCGCCGGGAAACAGTTTTCCAGGTGGCTCATTATAACCCCATGGCCGGGCACATGGGATATGATAAGACATTGCACCGGATAATGTCCCGATTTTACTGGCCGGGCATCCGGGCGGATGTGCGCCGATGGTGCGCATCCTGCCCCGGAGTGTCAATTGGTAAATCCCCCTGCCATTCCGAGGGCGCCACTGCGCCCTCTGCCATTAATGGAGGTGCCGTTCGAAAGAATCGGCATGGACCTCATCGGGCCATTTCACCGGAGCACACGCGGGTACCGCTTTGTGTTAGTCCTAGTGGATTACGCAACGCGGTATCCGGAAGCGGTGCCGTTGCGCAACATCTCGGCTAAGAGTGTCGCGCAGGCGCTGTTTCAGGTCATCTCCCGAGTCGGATTCCCGAAAGAGATTCTGACCGACCAAGGCACGTCGTTCATGTCACGCACACTGAGGGGACTTTACGGGTTACTGGGCATCACGTCGATCCGGACCAGCGTCTACCACCCCCAGACCGATGGGCTGGTGGAGCGGTTCAATAAGACGTTGAAAAACATGATCCGTAAATTCATAAGTGAGGATGAACGTAATTGGGATAAGTGGCTTGACTCTCTGTTGTTTGCAGTGCGGGAGGTTCCCCAGGCCTGCTGTTCGGCAGGACGCCACGAGGGGTGCTCGACCTCATTAAAGAAAGCTGGGAGGAGGGGCCGAGCACCAGCAAGAATGAGGTCCAGTACGTCCTGGACCTGCACGTTTTGCGGACGTGTTCTCGCTCCGACCTGGCCGCACCAGCCTCATAGTGCACGAGATCGAGACCCCCCCGGGCGTGACCGTGCGGTCACGCCCCTATAGGCTCCCTGAACACAAAAAAAGGTGGTTCAGAGGGAATTGACTGCTATGCTGGAGATGGGGGTCATAGAAGAGTCCAACAGCGCCTGGTGCAGCCCCATCGTTCTTGTGGTCAAGAAGGATGGGTCTATACGGTTCTGCGTGGACTACCACAAGGTGAATGAGGTGTCACGGTTTGATGCCTACCCGATGCCCCGGGTCGACGAGCTCCTGGACCGACTGGGCACGGCGCAGTTCTTCACCACGCTGGATTTGACCAAGGGCTACTGGCAGATTCCCCTGTCGCCAGAGGCCAAGGAAAAGACGGCCTTCTCCACTCCGTACGGTTTGTACCAGTTCAACACGCTTCCTTTCGGGTTGTTCGGGGCACCTTCCAGCGCCTCATGGACCGGGTGCTGCGGCCGCACGCTGCATATGCTGCCGCCTACTTGGATGATGTGATCATCCATAGCACCACGTGGGCGGAGCATGTGCGGCGGGTGGCCGCGGTGCTGGAATCCTTGAGGCTGGCGGGGCTCACCGCCAATCCGGGGAAGTGTGTTATTGGACGGAGGGAGGTACGGTATCTGGGGTACCACTTGGGCGGAGGGCAGGTCCGCCCTCAGGTAGACAAGACGGAGGCAATTGCTGCCTGCCCGCCGCCCAAGACCAAAAAGGAGGTGAGGAGGTTCCTGGGGCTTGCGGGCTACTATAGGCGGTTCATCTCCGCCTTTGCGGCCCTGACCAGCCCCCTGACCGACCTCACCCGAAAGAATGCCTCAGATCCGGTCCAGTGGACGGAGCCGTGCCAGTTGGCGTTTGAGGCAGTGAAACAGGCCCTCGGTGTGGAGCCACTTCTCCACACCCCTAACTTCTCTCTCCCTTTTGTCTTGCAGACCGACGCGTCGGACAGAGGGCTGGGGGCCGTTTTGGCCCAGGAGGTGGGAGGGGTCGACCGGCCCATCGTCTACATCAGTCGGAAGCTGTCCGAGCGGGAGGCCAGGTACAGCACAGTGGAAAAGGAGTGCCTGGCCATCCGGTGGGCGGTCGACGCCCTCCGATACTACCTCCTGGGCCGCCAGTTCACCCTCTGTTCGGACCACGCCCCGCTCCAATGGCTCCACCGCATGAAAGATACCAACGCCCGGATCACCCGGTGGTATCTGGCTATGCAGCCCTTTAACTTCAAGGTGGTCCATAGGCCGGGGTCGCAGATGGTCGTGGCCGACTTCCTCTCCCGCTCCGAGGGGGCGGGGGGGAGTGGGCTAGGCCGGTGGCTCCCCGGCCTAAAGCGGGCGGTGGGGGTATGTGGGGCACGGGCGTGGTTAAGCGCGGCTGCAAGCAGGGAGACAGAAGGGTGGCTCCGGGAACAGGTGCGGGAAATTACGGGGAAATGAGCCACACCTGTGACTAATGTGTGGGTGTGTGTGTGTGTGTGTGTGTGTGTGGGCGGGTATAAAAACCCAGCTGTAGCGACAGCCGGGACGGAGATCCGTGGACACGAGCGGAGCTGTCGGAGAGAGAGAGAGCGCGAGAGAGCGCGAGAGAGCGAGAGAACGAGCGGGCAACCGAGGAAACGCAAGTTAAATAAAGCATTTAAAAAGACATCCTGACTCTGTCTTGCCTGATCCGAGGACCCGGACGAACATTCCTGGTTACAGATACGTTTTAATTTAGTTTTTGACATTTTAATTTAAAATCCACCAACATACAAATGCACCTTTATATAATAACTTCCATTCAATATCAATTCAATGTTTTTTACTGGACGCCATGTTGGTTTGTAGTCCCTGTTGTATCCATGGAGATGGAATGCATCATTTTTAAGGGAACTCCCTCCATAAAACGTGATGCCATCGCTCAATGTGGCTTTGATTCGTTAGTGTATGTCTAGAAGCTGCTTGGAAGAGATTATTTTCCAAGTATTGAAACTGTCATACTAGAAGACAACCAGTCTTTATCAGAGAACCAGTGATTATCAGAGAACCAGTCTTTATCAAAGAACCTGTGATTATCAGAGAACCAGTGTTTATCAGAGAACCCGTGATTATCAGAGAACCAGTGTTTATCAGACTTGTTGTCTGTCTTATCACCAACCTCTTTTTTTACACTGTTCTATAAACCACCACAAACCATGTCTGGTGCTGCTAAAATGACATTCAAGGAGGCTCTGTTCAAGAATCGCACAGCACCTCCAACTCAAATGAAGGCCACACCACGGGTCATCACAAAGAAGAAGGTGGGCAGCAAGGCTGCGGTTCCGAAGGGCCGTCAGGGACCCAGACAAAACCAGCAAGCCACGCAGCCACAAGGCACCATCCGATCTGTGGTCATCGGAAAGAAGTTTTGCTTTAAGCCTGCCGTTCCTCAAGGACCTAAACCAAACAAGCAGCCACAGGCCACCGTTGGTGCTGTGGACACCTTGAAGAAGGAGGGCTCCAAGGCTGATGTTCCTCAGGACGGAGCAGGACCTAAACCAAACGAGCAGCCACAGGCCACCGTTGGTGCTGTGGACACTTTGAAGGTGGAGGACTCCAAGGCTGATGTTCCTCAGGACGAAGCAGGACCTAAACCAAACGAGCAGCCACAGGCCACCGTTGGTGCTATGAACACTTTGAAGGTGGAGGACTCCAAGGCTGATGTTCCTCAGGACGAAGCAGGACCTAAACCAAACGAGCAGCCACAGGCCACCGTTGGTGCTGTGGACACTTTGAAGGAGGAGGACTTCAAGGCTGATGTTCCTCAGGACGAAGCAGGACCTTTGAAAAAAAGAGATTTCCCACAAACTCCGATGGGCTATGCTAATTACCATATTGCCTGGCTGAGTGACAAGCAAGGCCAGATGGAAAAAAGTAGGGTCAGATCAGAAGTTGAAAAGTGGGATTTCTGCCGCAGGGTTCACCAAGGGGAAATGAAAATAGCCCGCCTAGAGAAGAGTCGAGCGCTCACGGAGGAGTTTTTGATGGATGCACTATACTACCTGGAAGAAAGGGATCTGGAAATCGAAGAGTTAAAGAAAAAACTCCATCTACAGGAGGAAAAGGATCTAGAAATCAAAGAGCTAAAGGAAAAACTCCAGCTACATGAGGAAAAGGATTTAGAAATCAAAGAGCTAAAGGAAAAACTCCAGCTACATGAGGAAAAGGATTTAGAAATCAAAGAGCTAAAGGAAAAACTCCAGCTACATGAGGAAAAGGATCTAGAAACCAAAGAGCTAAAGGAAAAACTCCATCTACAGGAGGAAAAGGATCTAGAAATCAAAGAGCTGGAAAAAAAACTCCATCTACAGGAGGAAAAGGATCTAGAAATTAAAGAGCTAAAGGAAAAACTCGATCTACAGCAGGTGGAGATTGAGAAAGCTGAGTGCCGCAGCAAGCAAGAGTACAGTGAGATGATTGCAAAGTTTGAATCCAAAAATGAAGCTCTGACTGACTCACTGACCATTCATCAAGTAGCTCTTAGTGCTGCAAGTCTCAGTCGCAAGCGCTTGGTAGAGACACAGGAGAGACAGCAGACGCAAGTCAAGCTGCTGTCCTCTGAAGTCAACAAGCTGAGGGAGGATAACAAGGTCATCGAAGACGTCTGCCTTGCTTTGAAAAAAAAGAGCAGAGGCGTCTTTGGAAAAAAGATGGCCGACAGAAAGACCGAGGTGGAAAAGATGGTCAAGAAAATGAAGGCAAAGGAGGAGATAAGGAAGGAGGAGAAGGAAAAGGTGAAGACGGGGTGTTTTGGCCGAATTGGCAGGAAAACAACAGCAGGAGGAGGCTGATGTTGGTCATCAGCAGGAACCTCTTCCTCCATCTCCCCCCATCTCCCTCCCTCCACCTCCCTCCATCTCTCCCTCTCATCATCCATCCAACCTCCCCTCCCCCCTTTCCCTGAAGACAGAGCGACACAGTGGCTGCAGTGTTACGTGATTTAACTCTGCAGCCTCACAGAGACACCTCCACCCTTCTCTGTGTGTGAAGTTCGAGTCTTCCCTTTCTCCAAAGACTGAGAGCGACACAGTGGCTGCAGTGTTACGTGATTTAACTCTGCAGCCTCACAGAGACACCTCCACCCTTCTCTGTGTGTGAAGTTCGAGTCTTCCCTTTCCCCGAAGGCCGAGGGCGGCACAGTGGCTCCAGTGTTAAGTGATTTAACTCTGCAGTCTCACAAAGACACCTTCACCCTTCTCTGTGTGTGAAGTTCGAGTCTTCCCTTTCCCCGAAGGCCGAGGGCGACACAGTGGCTCCAGTGTTAAGTGATTTAACTCTGCAGCCTCACAAAGACACCTTCACCTGTCTCTGTGTGTGAAGTTCAAGTCTTCCCTTTCCCCGAAGGCCGAGGGCGACACAGTGGCTGCAGTGTTAAGTGATTTAACTCTGCAGCCTCACAGAGACACCACCACCCTTCTCTCTGTGTGGAGTTTGAATATTCTCCATGTGTCCGCGTGGGTTTCCTCCTGGTACTCAGGTTTCCTCCCACATAATCCAAAAATGTTCACTAATTAGACACTTATTTGGTCCAATTATTAATGTTGGGTGTACTTCTGCTGATCAGGTTTACCCCCAAATTAATTGATTAATAAAAAAAAAAATCAAATCTAAAAAGTCTTCCCTTTCCCCGAAGGCGACACAGTGGCTGCAGTGTTAAGTGATTTAACTCTGCAGCCTCACAGAGACACCACCACCCTTCTTTCTGTGTGGAGTTTGAATATTCTCCATGTGTCCGCGTGGGTTTCCTCCTGGTACTCAGGTTTCCTCCCACATAATCCAAAAATTTTCACTAATTAGACACTTATTTGGTCCAATTATTCATGTTGGGTGTACTTCTGCTGATCCGGTTTACCCCCAAATTAATTGATTAATAAAAAAAAAAATCAAATCTAAATTCTGTGTTCCAGCCTCTTTGATTAAATATATAGAGTATTAATACAATTGTATGACATAATGGTGACTTTAAATAATAAGTACTGGGAGCTATTTAAGGTCGCCGTCAGGGTGATTTTCTGTGCTTATTCTCTTTCAGCCGCTTTCATTATTTTGCTAACATTGGGGTTGAGAAAGTACGCAGGCTGTGATTCATTTATTAATGAATTAATAAGTAGCATATGCATGTGATGTGATGACAACTGCGTATGGAACTGGAAGCGGTGGTCATGTATGCCATGGAAGGATGGTTCCTCCCGTCTCTGTTCACAAATGGTCTTCGGCATCTGATGTGAATGGCCCTCTCAACCTTTCTCCGGCGGTCTATTGACTCCCGGTTGATTACTTTGATCTCTCCCCAGTGCTGATGTGACCGATTTTGGTCTGGTGTCCTTAGACTGCAGCTGATGTTGTCTGTTTTCGACGCTCATTGAGTCATTTTTTTCCCCAGAGTCCTTCCATTTAAATAATGTGCAATGTCTTGGTATTTCATTTTTGGGATATTTTCATTTAAAAAACATTTTCTTTATTTACTAATGGGGGGTTTGCTGAAACAGTGTAGTCTGTTACTGTCCCACACACGGTACAGCTGGATAAACACTTGCTCTTGGCAGCAACTGTGTGGTTTCTTAGTGTGGGGCAGGGGGCGTGGTTAAGCACGCCTGCGGCAGGAGAGAGAGAGGGGCGGCTCGGGAGACAGGTGCGGCTGATCAGGATGATGGGGCGCACCTGTCGCCCCATCATCCTGATCAGCCCTTCCGATTGTTTTGCTTTCAGCAGTCTCGCTTGAAGCTTTTAAAAAGCAGCTGAAGACGCACTTGTTTACATTTGCTTTTGATTGATGTATGTAATTTTTTGGTGTCATGCTGAAATTGTTGTAATGATTGTTTTTAGTCTTTTTGGTTTTATAACTTAACATGTTTTGTTCAAATGTTTACCAATGTGAAGCACTTTGTGACTTTGTCTGTGAAAGGTGCTATAACAAATAAACTTATTATTATTATTATTAATATGTGTGTGTGTGTTGAAAAGGCCCACAGGGACACAAGGAAGGGACCGACCGAGAGGAAGGCCGAACGCAAGAGAGCGGAAGCTTCGAGAGTTCGGCGGCGGAGAGAAACCTGTGTCCACAGCGGGAGCATCAGGGAAAAGAGCTGGCTGGTGAGAGCAGCCAGCGACAGGAAGAGACGGGTGGAGCGAGAGCCGGTGTGTTGGCGTACAGCCGGCGGAAATAAAAACCCGTAACTGTCATCTGGTCTCTGCGTGTTCTGTGTCCTGCCGCGTATATTCCCCCGGGTTACATCGACGTCCGTTACAGTGGTTCCCTGACCGGGAACCCGGGGGATGCGGCGGGGCGAGCAGGCGGAGGACCCAGCGCAGACGCTGCCGGCGCTGGGCCAGATGCTGGGGGGCAGGACGGCCCTGCAGCAAGACGGGGCGGCCGCGAACTGGTCGCGCCTGGGACACGGGCAGCAGAGTCCAGCGGGAGGCCAGACGCTGTGTGGGCCCGGGACGTCGGACCGCGGGAGCCCGGGGACCGAGGGCTATGGGAAGTGGTCCGGAGGGGGAGGAGGAAGAAGAAGAAGAGGCGGCGGCCGCGGAGTAGGCTGGTCGGCCTCGTACAGCGGGAGTCGGAGCGGCGCGGTGGATGGTCCTCCCGGAGCAGCCAGGACGGCAGCCGGGACTCCGACCTAGGCCAGCTGCGCGAGGACAACGAGCGCCTGCGGAGCGAGCTTCGCAGCGCAGTCCAGGCCAGGGAGAGGGACCGCCAGGTCATCGGCGAGCTGGAGGAGAAGCTGAGGGCCGAGCAGGAGGCTCGGGCCCTCGCCGAGCGACGGCTGGCCGAGGAGCGGAGGAACTGGATGGTCCCGTAGCCGGGGGGAGGGCTCGGGGAGAGCCGACTCCCGGGGCGGAGGCAGGGCGGACTGCCATCCTCGCCTTTTTCCACACACACACACACACCCTAACCTCTCTCTCTTGTGTTGCAGGCTGACGCGTCGGACGGGGGGTGGGGGCCGTTTGGTCCCGGGAGGGGAGAAGGGTCGGCACCCGGAGACACTACTTCCTGGGACGCCAGTTCGCCCTCCGTTCGGACCGCGCTCCCCTCCCATGGCTCCGCCGGAGGAAGGATGCCAACGCCCGGATCACCCGTTGGCATCTGGCTATTTAGCCCTCAGAACTTCTAGGTGGTCCATAGGTCGGGGCGCAGATGGCTGTGGCGGGCTTCCCCTCCCGCGCCCAGGGGGCGGGGGGGTAGGCTAGGCTGGTGGCTCCCCGGCCTAAGTCGGGCGGTGGAGGTATGTGGGGCAGGGGGCGTGGTTAAGCACGCCTGCGGCAGGAGAGAGAGAGAGGGGCGGCTCGGGAGACAGGTGCGGCTGATCGGGATGATGGGGCGCACCTGTCGCTAATATGTGTGTGTGTGTTGAAAAGGCCCACAGGGACACAAGGAAGGGACCGACCGAGAGGAAGGCCGAACGCAAGAGAGCGGAAGCTTCGAGAGTTCGGCGGCGGAGAGAAACCCGTGTCCACAGCGGGAGCATCAGGGAAAAGAGCTGGCTGGTGAGAGCAGCCAGCGACAGGAAGAGACGGGTGGAGCGAGAGCCGGTGTGTTGGCGTACAGCCGGCGGAAATAAAAACCCGTAACTGTCATCTGGTCTCTGCGTGCTCTGTGTCCTGCCGCGTATATTCCCCCGGGTTACATCGACGTCCGTTACACTTAGATTTACCTTTTTTAACTCTTGATTTATTTTTACTGGGATCCAGCGAGACCCACATGTGTCACAGTAATAAACCTTTGAAGCCCTCGCAGCCAGCGTGAGCGTGAACGCCAGTGAAACTACAGCAATTGTACTGTTCTCCCTATGTGTTTTACTTCCAAAGTGTTAACATAGATTAACAGCCAGCCAAACTCCTTTTCAAGAGCCAGGATGCGAGCGTTCCTGCTCCTTTATTGATTTCCAACATGAAATCATCTTGACAACGTTGAAATAGGGTGAAACTAGAAAAGAAATACAAAACATATTAACTGAATAGCAGATAAATATAAACAGCCTTATGTTCACAATTCTCCTAACAATGTCACCATTCCTAATTATACAACACGTGAAGAATGTAAAACACTTACAGTCATTGCTTTCTGAGGAATGCAGACAAAGGATTACTGTGGATTACACATGGGGTTCCTCACAGTCACGATCACGCTCTCTGCAGTTTACAGATCTAACTTCCTACTTCCCACTTCCTGCTTCCTGCTTCATTACAGGTGTCAAAATAAAAGTGCTATGTATGAAACAATAAAACGCATAACAGTTAACTTAAACACTTCTTTAACATATGCAGGGCAGAACACTCCCCGTCTGGCATTTACATATGTCACTTAAGATCTAATTGTCCTTACTTGACTACTGACTATCCTTTGGCAGGAGCAAAACAACATCAGAGATAGGCCTTAAGAATGTCTTAATTTTGCCTTGAGAGGTCGTCCTGACTTCAGTTTTGCGGACCTTCCCATCACTGCTTGGGAGAGTTGAAACGACCAGTCCCATTGGCCACTCATTGCGAGGTGATTGGCTCTGTTTCAGTAGCACAATGTCTCCAACCTGCAGGTCCCGTGATGCGGTGCGCCACTTGCATCTTGGCTGAAGGGTGTGGAGATATTCATTTCTCCATCGGGTCCAAAACTCGTTGGCTAGTGCTTGCACTTTTCTCCACTGACACTTGAAGAGGTCCTTTTCCTCAAAATTGCCAGCTGGAGAGGTCAGACCTGGTTTTTGAGTTAGAAGCATCGCAGGAGTCAGCAACACTGGTGAAGATGGATCAGATGAGACAGGGACCAATGGTCTCGCATTGATGATGGCCGAAACCTCTGCCATCAAAGTACAAAGCACTTCATGAGTCAGGGAAGTGCACTTGGTTTGCAGCAACAGGTAGTCAAGAATCCTCCGGGTGATGCCGATCATACGTTCCCAAGCGCCACCCATGTGAGATGCGTGTGGGGGATTGAATTCCCATGTGCAACCGTTCTCTTGAAGATACTTTACAACATTGGTTTGACTAGGAACTTATTTTCCCATGCCCAGTTCAACACTGGCTCCAACAAAGGTCGTACCTCTATCTGACCTCAGTTGCTTCGCTGGTCCTCTTATGGCAAAAAACCTTCGCAGAGCATTGATGCAACTGGAAGATTCCATGGACTCTATCACTTCCACATGCACAGCTCTGGTACTCATGCATGTAAACAGGATTGCCCACCGTTTGCTCTGAGCTGCACCTCCTCTAGTGCGTCTGGTGAACACAGTCCAGGGACCAAAAACGTCCAGTCCAACGTACGTGAATGGTGGGGATGAGCTTAGACGTTCTGGGGGGAGCTCGGCCATCTTTTGGACCTCAAGCTTTCCTCTCAGTCTGCGACAAGTAACGCAGTGATTAAGGACTGAACTGATCAGCCTCTTGCCAGCTACAATCCATAGACCAGCAGCCCTGACTGCCCCTTCAGTGAATTGTCGGCCTTGATGTGCCACCTTTGTGTGGTAGTGACTCACCAGTAGTTTTGTGACATGACTTTGTTTTGGGAGTATGATCGGATTCTTTACCTCAGAATCGATTGGCGCATGTCTCAGACGTCCTCCGATCCGCAGGAGACCATCACACATGAAAGGATCAAGGTCCAGGATTGCACTTGATCTTGAGACCGCTCTCTTCTCCTGTAGTGCAACATACTCGTCTGGATAAGCTTCTTTTTGGACAGACATGAGTATAACCAGCTTAGCTTTTGCCAACTCTTCTTGAGTACGTGGTTTTTTGCACTGATGCCATCTTTTGCATGCGTCTCTCGAGTCAGATTTGTGTGAACGAGTTTGATGGATCAAAAAGGATACTCCTCTCAGCAAGGAATCCCAAGTGGAGAAGCGTTGGAACCTTTTAGTGGTAAGTTTACCTTCGCTTATGTGAGTAGCAAGAGTGATCAGTTGTGGTCTCACATCTACATCTGTTTCAGAATCCACCAACTCAAAAGACTGATCTGTATCAGGCATAAGTGGTTTGTGAAGGAAGTCTGGTCCTGTAAACCACATTGTGTTGATGAGCTGTGATGCGGGCACAGACCTGATGGCCAGATCAGCGGGATTTTGATCTGTTGGCACATAGTGCCACTGTTTAGGAGAAGTTGTCTGGTGTATACGGTGCACACGGTTGTTAGGAAGGCATGCTCTGGGTACGCGGAATGGCAGGGGAGCAACCCAGCTGTTTCGCTCATCTCTGTGAAACCCTTCCTGCATGGTTTTCAGGAATATCTCATCTTCAAAGGACAAGGCAGGTTTGTTATCATTTTCTGTGTTAATGAACACACCTAATCCAAGTTTGTCTTCAGCGGGCAGACTCTGCTCCCCGCCGTGGCTTGGTTTTTCTTTGACACGGATGTGGTTCTGACATGGTGTCAGAAAAGATGGACGTCCATTCTGCAGGACATTAGTTTTGAAGACAGCTACGGCGGGCTTGTGCACACTATCAATGCAAACCTCTCCTACTATCACCCACCCTAAATCCAAACGCTGTGCGAAAGGTGCGTTGTGTGGCCCGTTGATTTGTTGTCTAACCTTGTGAACATGAATAAGGTCTCTTCCCAATAAGAGGAGGATCTGTGCTTCAGAATCTATCTTGGGAATGTGCTGCGCCACAGATTTCAAGTGAGCATGGAAAGAGGCCACCTCTGGTGTGGGGATTTCTAATCTGTTGCCCATGATCTCGTTACATTCAATAAGTGGCGGTAAGTCAAAACACACTTCTCCGTTCACTGCCTCCAGCTGGAAACCGACTGCTTTTCTTCCAACCATTTCAGTGGTCCCTGCACATGTTCTCATGAGGTATGGAGAAAGTCCACCTTGAACACCAAAAAGCTCAAAAAACTCAGACCTGGCCAATGAGCGGTTGCTCTGGTCGTCAAGGATGGCATACATCTTGACTGAGTGCTCCCGCTGTCCTCGTGGAAAGACACGTACCAAACTTATCTTTGAGCAAGAACGTGTATGAAGACCTTCTCCACAGACCTCGGTGCACTTTGATGTCACTTCTGGAGGGTCACTTCTTCGCTGCTCGATGTCCAACTCTGCTGTAGGAGACATCCCTGTCGAGAAAGCAGTTTCCGGATGCATGGCTGTGATGTGTCTGTTAGTCCCACACTCATTGCATTTTAGTTCCACTGTGCATTCTCTTGCCATATGAGTTGTAGAGCAGCACCTGAAGCATCGCCTGTGTTCCTTTAGTAAACTTTTGCGTTCTGCTAGTGGCTTTATTTGAAAGGCTCTACATTTTACTAGGGGGTGAGACTTATTGTGCAGTGGGCAGTAATTGGCTGAATCGTAACTGCCATTTTTAGTCGTCTGCGCTCCATGCATTGAGCTTGACTCTGCTGTAGTGGACACGACAGTCTTATGGACAGATATAGCAGCCTTCACACCAGCTTGCCCTGTTATCAGTCTTTCACTGCGGTAATGAGTGGGGCTGCTCTCTGTTAAGACAAAGCTTAGATCATGTCTGGCCTTTGCTTGCTTGTGTACAAAGTCAGTAAAGAAAGAGAAGGGTGGAAAGCAAACATTATAGCACTCTTTGTAGCTCGAACCAGCAGAAAGCCATTTTTCTTGGAGATTGGGGGGCAATTTCTCTACAATTGGTTTAATGCCACGTGGCGTGTCAAGGTAACTAAGACCAGGTAAGTAACCATCCTCTTTGGCAAAAAGGAGCTCCATGAGTAAATCACTAAGTTCTCTGAGTTTGATATTTTCCTTCGACGTGAGACGAGGAAAGCTCTCTAGCCTTTTAAACAGTGCATTCTCGATCACTTCAGGGGTTGCATAGCACTCTTGAAGTCTCGTCCAAGACAACTGAAGTGCGGTGTGGGGCGTGGGCGTGGCTAGCGCGCCTGCAGCATGGAGAGAGAGAGGGACGATCATGGGGATCAGCTGTGTCTCGTTACGGGGCACAGCTGATCCACATGATCGTGGGATTGCGTGGGCAGGAGGGGAACTATAAAGCTCCAAGAGTCACGCAGAAAGGGGTTGAGCTAGGCAGAGCAGGACGAGAGTCTGAAGTGTCTGTGAGAAATGCCCAATAAAATGGATAAACGTACAGCCCTGGTGTCGTCGTTATGTCGTGAGCTTCATGAGGCCCACGGTAGCGAAGAACCTTGCCACAGTGGCGCCCAACGTGGGGCCTACCGGTGGGGAGGAAGCTACGGCGGGAGATGCCGGACGACGGTAACGCGGCGGTTGAGGCGCTGTACGCAGCGATGTCTGGCGTCGGTGGGCCAGGGGCACCGGCGGTCCGGGACGTGGCGCAGGCGGTGCGGGTCCCGACGGCACCGGTGAAGGCGGTGTGGGAGCCGCCGCCGCTGTCCCCGGAGGAATCCCGGAAGCGGTTCCGCTCGGCTCGGATGGAGCCGGGGGAGACGCTGGAGACGTTCGCCCGGAGGCTACGGGAGGTAGCGGGGTGGTGGCTGCAGCCGGCGGGAGCGCGAGAGGGGAACTGGGAGGTGGTGAGCGAAGTTGCCAAGGAGCAGTTCCTGGAGCGACTGCCGGCCCGGATGGCCGAGCGGGTCAGGGGTCGCCTCCCGGCGACACTGATAGGGGCCGTCGCGAGGGCAGAGGAGTTCCGGTCGCGGAATCCGGGGGAGGCGCTAAGCGACGGCCCCACGGCGGAACCGGACCGGCTGAACCCGGCCGACGGGAAGCGGGTTGAGTGGGCGCTGACTACGGCGAAGGTCGCGACGCAGACCGACGCCAACCGCCGGAAGGTCCGGGCGACCCAGACAGACGCCCCGCGGCCGAGGGGAAGGGCCACCCAGACGGCCGGAGCAGCAGCTCCGACCACGGCAGAGGCGGCGGCCCAGACGGCGGCAGGCGCTCCGGAGACGGCGGCTTAGACGTCGGCGGCCGAGGCGACTCCGGCGACGACGGAGACGGCGGCTCAGACGGCGGCGACGGCGGCGCAGACGGCAGCGAAGGCGGACCCAGACTCCGAGCAGGTGGAGGAGAGGCGGACGCGACGCCGACGGCGGCGGTCGGCATCGGAGGAGCCAGACCAGGGCCCGGCGGAGAGAGCGACGGGGCCAGGGAACGACGGATGGGGCCGGCCGGAGCGTTTGACACCGCCGAAGCCACCGGAGCGGAGGTGCTGGGGGTGCGGCCGAAGCGGACATCGGCAGAGGCAGTGCCTCAAACTGTGTTGGACCTGCGGACTCAGGGGCCACATCCAGCGGTACTGTAGGGGGCGGGCGGAGGCCCTGAACCCGGAGGAGGCGCCCTGGAGGACGCCACCATACCCGCCAACCGGGAGGAAGGTCTGGGCACGGTGGGGGGGCCAAGGCCAAGGCCAGCCGCCGAGGCGGCAGAGGCCCACGGGTCAGCCGGGGCTCATCATCCGCCGGGAGGAGGCGGAGGAGGACCGGCTGCGCCGGGAGATCCGCACGCTCCGGGGCCGGCTCCGGAGGGCGGTAGAGGACCGGCTGACCGACCAGGGGGACAGGATATGGTGGGGCCGGAGACAGAGGGCCGAGCAAGCGGCTCGGGCCCGCCTAGAGGACCAGTGGGCCGGGGCACATTGGGGACCAGTGTGGGGCCCGCCACCTTAACTTTCTCTCTCTTGTGTTGCAGGTTGCGGCGTCGGACTGAGGGTGAGAGCCGGTTTGGCCCCGGGAGGGGGCCGGCAGAGAGCGCGAGGAACCTGCCTCCCGGGGCGCTCGATCGCCCTCTGTCCAGACCATGTCCCGCGCCCGGACCCCCACGGATGGAGGATGCCAACGCCCGGACCACCCGGTGGCATCTGGCGGAAACGCAGGGTTAATTCCATGGTGGTCCATAGGTCGGGGGTGCAGATGGTCGGGACTGACTCCCGCTCCCGCTCCCAGTGGGAGGGAGGGGGGGGGGAGTTGGTTAGACCGGTGGCTCCCCGGCCTAAGTCGGGCGGTGGGGGTATGTGGGGCGTGGGCGTGGCTAGTGCGCCTGCAGCATGGAGAGAGAGAGGGACGATCATGGGGATCAGCTGTGTCTCGTTACGGGGCACAGCTGATCCACATGATCGTGGGATTGCGTGGGCAGGAGGGGAACTATAAAGCTCCCAGAGCCACGCAAAAAGGGGTTGAGCTAGGCAGAGCAGGACGAGAGTCTGAAGTGTCTGTGAGAAATGCCCAATAAAATGGATAAACGTACAGCCCTGGTGTCGTCGTTATGTCGTGAGCTTCATGAGGCCCACGGTAGCGAAGAACCTTGCCACATGCGGCTTCTGGGTTGGTAACGTAGACTGCTCGAAGTCTCTTAATGTGTTCAGAAGATTCTTTTCCAAGCCATTTTACCAACAGATCTAACTCTTCACTGGCTGTTAGCTCTAAGCCTTGCGTAGCATTGGAAAAGGAAGATTGCCATGCTCTGAAGCTCTCTGGGCGGTCATCAAATTTACTGAGCCCTGTGGTTATTAACTCTCTGCGGGCCAGATATTTGGCAAAGTCTATCATATTAGCTGCTGGAGTGATGGTAGAGTCATGCGTTTTGTTCTTAGGAAAATGGTTTGGTTGACTCACCTGCTTGAATGATGAGGGGTCCTGTCCCAGATTGGTCTTGTTGGAAAGGAGAGGGTCTGAGATGGGACGCTGTGGCAGGTCTCTCTGGTATCCTGATCCGCTGTACTCAGTCCGCTGAGTGTGCCTTGGCATTGTGGGCGAGACGTTATGGTTGAATGCAGGATTAAATTCAACCACTTTCTGTTTCACTGATGGCGATGACACTTTAATGTGGAGAGGAAGTGATGTATCAGGAGGAGGTATGGTAGGGTAGACATCGTCTTGAGCCTGATGTTGCAGATACGCCTCTGTTCGCTGTCTGATTGTCTGTAGTGAGATGCTGCTACTAGCACTCTGCATATCCTTGCATGCTATTCCTTCAGCAGCCTCTAAAACTTCAGCCTCTGCATTCGCAGCAGCAGCTGTTTTTTCGAGTCCCAGTGCTTCTAAGTCTGCTTCTAGTGTAGCTTTTTCCATATCTAATTTGGCTTTTTGTTTTTTTAATTCCAGCTCCTTTTGAGCATATGCAGCTCTGGTGCGTGCAGCTTCCGCTGTTGCTCTTGCTCTAGCAGCAGCACTGGACACTGAAGACTTAGAAGATGATCTTGACACCGATGACACATTTTCATCTTTTTCTGAAGACTGATCTTCCATGATTGTCGCTAATGAATCCCTTTGATAGTATGACTTTTCACTGTACTGTTCTCCCTATGTGTTTTACTTCCAAAGTGTTAACATAGATTAACAGCCAGCCAAACTCCTTTTCAAGAGCCAGGATGCGAGCGTTCCTGCTCCTTTATTGATTTCCAACATGAAATCATCTTGACAACGTTGAAATAGGGTGAAACTAGAAAAGAAATACAAAACATATTAACTGAATAGCAGATAAATATAAACAGCCTTATGTTCACAATTCTCCTAACAATGTCACCATTCCTAATTATACAACACGTGAAGAATGTAAAACACTTACAGTCATTGCTTTCTGAGGAATGCAGACAAAGGATTACTGTGGATTACACATGGGGTTCCTCACAGTCACGATCACGCTCTCTGCAGTTTACCGATCTACTTCCTACTTCCCACTTCCTGCTTCCTGCTTCATTACAGGTGTCAAAATAAAAGCGCTATGTATGAAACAATAAAACGCATAACAGTTAACTTAAACACTTCTTTAACATATGCAGGGCAGAACAGCAATGATTCCATCTTGTGGTCAATCATTATCAGTAATACTTACACATGTTTGTGGTGAAGAGGAACGTGTCTGGTAAACATCTGTGAGCGTATTTTTTATTAAAAATACAGATGCTAACAGACACACGGCGCACATACAGTGAGCTCATTAGCAGCACATGTATTGGCCATAATATTCTCCTCTAAAGATGTGTATGATACACTTTTATTCACACAATTACGTTTTAGGTACAACAACAGTCATTGTTACAGAAAATCAAACTTTTCATTGATAGCAATGCAGCAATGGCCCCTCACTTTGTGTTAGCACGGTAAATTATCCTTAGACTATATACTATTTTTCACAAGTAACTATAGCTGCCAAATACACATAATGGAGTATAAAGTTCTATATTTTCCTCAGAAATGAAATAGACGCGATAGTCAAAATATACAAAATAGTCACTGTAACACTTAAACTGACACAATTGCAGGTCAAGTAGTCATGTGGTGCTCACACTTCACCGACATCTGAAAAAGTCAAATTTAGATCTTCAGCAGAGAAGTCAATGAAATATTATCAGAAAAACGACCTACTGCTCAATTAAAAATCTGAATTTGTCACACTCTCAGTGAATCATACCGCAATGTTCCCACAATAATCCCACAACAATAAGGAACTTGTTGGAGCCATGAATCCGCTCCAGTCCTCCCAAACATCTCAAAGTGAGTTTCAATGTTTCCTCCACGGTCATTTTCCTGGCACAGTGGCCTCTGTTAGAGTTTCAGGACATGTTCTGTTTCAGCCACACATTGAGTGGGGATTAGATGAAGAATGCAATTGCTTCCAAAAATGTAGTTAAATACTTGATCCCCCCGATCGAATGGAGGTCTTTCTTAGTGTTGGAATGGAGCAGCAAGTCTTCACAGTCTTGTGCTTACACCCTTGATCAGAATTGAGATGAAGTTTATTCTGAGAGATTAACTTCACATGATGATTTTTTCCCCCTTTTAACCCTCTGGAACCTGAGGTAAATTTCTCGATTTTACATAATTTCTTAAATTCACCTTTTAAAGGCACTTGCATATAAGATACATACCCAGGTTTTACATAACAAATTGCATAACAATCTCAGCTCTCCATATACTGAGGCACCATTGTCATAAGGAAAAAGTGTAAAGAGAAAATATGACTCTAAAGCTGAAGAATGTAATCTTGATTTTGGAAATTCTTCATATCTCTTGTGAAAACAAACCTTTACTCAGGTGGTCAAATGGTTTTGGTGCTTGAAATTGGTTTACCAAAGGTCTTAGGTTCACACAAGCAGTTGAATATATGAATAAAATGGTAGATACATGTAAATAAATGTCTAATACCCAATTTTGTATTATCATTTTTTGAGTAGAAGTGTTATCTGTAACTACTTTCACCAAAATGAGAGAGGGACTGAGATAAAATGAGACTGGGGAATGACTTCATACTACAGATCAAGCTTCATGGGTGTGTGCAAATAAAAAATGAACATTCTAACAGTGTTGGTTTTCAAATATTTACTATATATTTGAGTCAAAATATGTACTAAAAAGAAAAATGAACTATTTACTATGTTTTACTGTTGTTTTTTTTGGTAGGGCTGTCTTGTCTCTCACTGAAAGCCAGTGCATTTTTGCAGTGTAGGTGGGTAGGTCCTTAGGGATTTCCTGAGTGTTCATTGGTTAGTTTCACACAAAATGTCGATGGACCTGAATCGACAAATCACGGTGAAAGGCGGAGCTCGACACACTCCACAGGCTGTGAGCTCCTGTGAGAGTCACGTAGGGGTTCACAGAGCAAGGGGGCGGGAACTTAAGAGCCTGGCGCATCAGCCAACAACTGATTCATATTTCTATGCAGTTGTTTCGCGGAGCTATTAATAGAAACATCACGTAAACATCGTCAAAATGCGGTCGAAAGTGTTAAAGCCCTCATTTTTAATATGAAAATATGCTTTATTTCTCTGGAATGTGGGTTAGTAAGGGCGCAGTATTGGAGCTGAAATGATACTGTGGGGCACGGGCGTGGTTAAGCGCGGCTGCAAGCAGGGAGACAGAAGGGTGGCTCCGGGAACAGGTGCGGGGAATTACGGGGAAATGAGCCACACCTGTGACTAATGTGTGGGTGTGTGTGTGTGTGTGTGTGTGGGCGGGTATAAAAACCCAGCCGTAGCGACAGCCGGGACGGAGATCTGTGGACACGAGCGGAGCTGTCGGAGAGAGAGAGAGAGAGAGAGCGCGAGAGAGCGAGAGAACGAGCGAGGGAGCGGGCAACCGAGGAAACGCAAGTTAAATAAAGCATTTAAAAAGACATCCTGACTCTGTCTTGCCTGATCCGAGGACCCGGACGAACATACCTGGTTACAGTGGCGCCTGACGTGGGTTCCGGATATGGATCAACGGGACCGGCAGCCAGAGAATCCGACCCAGCCTCTCGTAGCGCTGGGCCAAATGGTGGCGGGCATCGCCGCCATCCAGCAGGAGCAAGCAGCGCTGAACCGCGCGTTTATGGTGGCGCTCCAGGGGCAGGCCGAGCGGCAGTCTGATGCGCTCGAACACCTCGCCGCCGGGATGGGGGCGGCGCCGGCGCATCCTCCACCGGCCCAGGGACCGCCGGCAGTGACTCTCCACCGGATGACGCCGGCGGACGACGCACAGGCTTTCCTGGATGCCTTTGAGACGACGGCGGAGGCGTGCGACTGGCCGGGGGCCGAGTGGGTGGTCCGGCTCCTGCCCCTACTGGCAGGCGAGGCCCAGACGGCGGCGATGGCACTCCCGCCGTCGGCCAGGCGGGACTACGCGGCCGTCCGGAGGGCCGTGGTGGACCGGCTGGGCCTGACCCCGGAGGATCATCGGCGGAGGTTCCGCGCGGCCAGGCTGGAGCCGGAGGACCGGCCGTTTTCGTTCGCGCAGCAGCTGCGGGACGCGGCGGAGCGGTGGCTGCGACCCGGCGGGGCGGGAGGAGCGGGGGCCATCCTGGAGGCCATTGTGCTGGAGCAGTTCCTGGAGGGGCTGCCGGCCCGGACCGCGGCGTGGGTCCGTTGCCACCGTCCCCCGGCCTTGGCGGACGCCATCAGCTTGGCTGAGGACCACCTGGCCGTGTACCCGCCGGCGAAGGGGAGCGGCGGCCAGCCGTGGCCGCCGGCTGGGCCGACACCGGGCCCGCGGAGGAGGCCGGCCCCGCCGGGGCCGCCGCAGGCCGTGCGGGCCCCGCCGACCACCGACGGACCGGACCCCCCCTGAGACCGCGCCCTTCCCAACCCACCGGGGGCCCCTCAGGCGCCAGGGCAGGCGTGATGGAGGTGCGGGCAGCCCGGGCACTTCCGGAGGGAGTGCCCGCTCATGGAGGGGGGGCAGGTGATCCGGGTTGCCGGCCCTCCAGCGCCATACCCAGGCCCGGGAGGGACGTACAGCATTCCGGTGAGTATCCAGGGGGGTACACGCCAGGCGTTGGTGGATTCAGGCTGCTCGCAGTCCATGATCCACCAAAGCCTGTTTCGAACCGGGGCATTGGTGGAGGCTGCACGGGTACGGATAAGGTGTGTGCATGGGGATATCCACGAATATCCCGTAGTCCAGGTGGAAATTCGCTATGCGGGGAAAAAGCATAGGATAAAGGCCGCGGTTAGCTCCCGCCTTTCGCACCCCCTAATTCTGGGAACAGATTGGCCGGGGTTTGTTAAGCTAATGGGGCAGACAGCGGGGGTGCGGGCACGACAGACAGGGCAGTGCGACATGTGTGCGGTGCTCAGCGGCGACGCGGGTCCGGCCGACGCTGCAGACAGGGAGCGGGAACCGGCTGAGCCTCCGGCGGAGACTCCGCCGGCTCCCGAGTTTCACTCCATGGAAGATTTTCCACTGGAGCAGTCTCGGGACGAGACCCTGCGCGCGGCGTTTGACCAAGTGATAAAAATTGATGGTCAGCTGGTGCGCCCTGACGCAGCGCAAACATACCCGCACTTCTCGCTGATTAGTGACCGGTTATACCGGGTGGGTCGTGACACCCGGACCGGACAGGAGGACACCCAATTGCTGGTGCCAAGGAGCCGCCGGGAAACAGTTTTCCAGGTGGCTCATTATAACCCCATGGCCGGGCACATGGGATATGATAAGACATTGCACCGGATAATGTCCCGATTTTACTGGCCGGGCATCCGGGCGGATGTGCGCCGATGGTGCGCATCCTGCCCCGGAGTGTCAATTGGTAAATCCCCCTGCCATTCCGAGGGCGCCACTGCGCCCTCTGCCATTAATGGAGGTGCCGTTCGAAAGAATCGGCATGGACCTCATCGGGCCATTTCACCGGAGCACACGCGGGTACCGCTTTGTGTTAGTCCTAGTGGATTACGCAACGCGGTATCCGGAAGCGGTGCCGTTGCGCAACATCTCGGCTAAGAGTGTCGCGCAGGCGCTGTTTCAGGTCATCTCCCGAGTCGGAGTCCCGAAAGAGATTCTGACCGACCAAGGCACGTCGTTCATGTCACGCACACTGAGGGGACTTTACGGGTTACTGGGCATCACGTCGATCCGGACCAGCGTCTACCACCCCCAGACCGATGGGCTGGTGGAGCGGTTCAATAAGACGTTGAAAAACATGATCCGTAAATTCATAAGTGAGGATGAACGTAATTGGGATAAGTGGCTTGACTCTCTGTTGTTTGCAGTGCGGGAGGTTCCCCAGGCCTGCTGTTCGGCAGGACGCCACGAGGGGTGCTCGACCTCATTAAAGAAAGCTGGGAGGAGGGGCCGAGCACCAGCAAGAATGAGGTCCAGTACGTCCTGGACCTGCACGTTTTGCGGACGTGTTCTCGCTCCGACCTGGCCGCACCAGCCTCATAGTGCACGAGATCGAGACCCCCCCGGGCGTGACCGTGCGGTCACGCCCCTATAGGCTCCCTGAACACAAAAAAAGGTGGTTCAGAGGGAATTGACTGCTATGCTGGAGATGGGGGTCATAGAAGAGTCCAACAGCGCCTGGTGCAGCCCCATCGTTCTTGTGGTCAAGAAGGATGGGTCTATACGGTTCTGCGTGGACTACCACAAGGTGAATGAGGTGTCACGGTTTGATGCCTACCCGATGCCCCGGGTCGACGAGCTCCTGGACCGACTGGGCACGGCGCAGTTCTTCACCACGCTGGATTTGACCAAGGGCTACTGGCAGATTCCCCTGTCGCCAGAGGCCAAGGAAAAGACGGCCTTCTCCACTCCGTACGGTTTGTACCAGTTCAACACGCTTCCTTTCGGGTTGTTCGGGGCACCTTCCAGCGCCTCATGGACCGGGTGCTGCGGCCGCACGCTGCATATGCTGCCGCCTACTTGGATGATGTGATCATCCATAGCACCACGTGGGCGGAGCATGTGCGGCGGGTGGCCGCGGTGCTGGAATCCTTGAGGCTGGCGGGGCTCACCGCCAATCCGGGGAAGTGTGTTATTGGACGGAGGGAGGTACGGTATCTGGGGTACCACTTGGGCGGAGGGCAGGTCCGCCCTCAGGTAGACAAGACGGAGGCAATTGCTGCCTGCCCGCCGCCCAAGACCAAAAAGGAGGTGAGGAGGTTCCTGGGGCTTGCGGGCTACTATAGGCGGTTCATCTCCGCCTTTGCGGCCCTGACCAGCCCCCTGACCGACCTCACCCGAAAGAATGCCTCAGATCCGGTCCAGTGGACGGAGCCGTGCCAGTTGGCGTTTGAGGCAGTGAAACAGGCCCTCGGTGTGGAGCCACTTCTCCACACCCCTAACTTCTCTCTCCCTTTTGTCTTGCAGACCGACGCGTCGGACAGAGGGCTGGGGGCCGTTTTGGCCCAGGAGGTGGGAGGGGTCGACCGGCCCATCGTCTACATCAGTCGGAAGCTGTCCGAGCGGGAGGCCAGGTACAGCACAGTGGAAAAGGAGTGCCTGGCCATCCGGTGGGCGGTCGACGCCCTCCGATACTACCTCCTGGGCCGCCAGTTCACCCTCTGTTCGGACCACGCCCCGCTCCAATGGCTCCACCGCATGAAAGATACCAACGCCCGGATCACCCGGTGGTATCTGGCTATGCAGCCCTTTAACTTCAAGGTGGTCCATAGGCCGGGGTCGCAGATGGTCGTGGCCGACTTCCTCTCCCGCTCCGAGGGGGCGGGGGGGAGTGGGCTAGGCCGGTGGCTCCCCGGCCTAAAGCGGGCGGTGGGGGTATGTGGGGCACGGGCGTGGTTAAGCGCGGCTGCAAGCAGGGAGACAGAAGGGTGGCTCCGGGAACAGGTGCGGGAAATTACGGGGAAATGAGCCACACCTGTGACTAATGTGTGGGTGTGTGTGTGTGTGTGTGTGGGCGGGTATAAAAACCCAGCTGTAGCGACAGCCGGGACGGAGATCCGTGGACACGAGCGGAGCTGTCGGAGAGAGAGAGAGCGCGAGAGAGCGCGAGAGAGCGAGAGAACGAGCGGGCAACCGAGGAAACGCAAGTTAAATAAAGCATTTAAAAAGACATCCTGACTCTGTCTTGCCTGATCCGAGGACCCGGACGAACATTCCTGGTTACAGATACGTTTTAATTTAGTTTTTGACATTTTAATTTAAAATCCACCAACATACAAATGCACCTTTATATAATAACTTCCATTCAATATCAATTCAATGTTTTTTACTGGACGCCATGTTGGTTTGTAGTCCCTGTTGTATCCATGGAGATGGAATGCATCATTTTTAAGGGAACTCCCTCCATAAAAAGTGATGCCATCGCTCAATGTGGCTTTGATTCGTTAGTGTATGTCTAGAAGCTGCTTGGAAGAGATTATTTTCCAAGTATTGAAACTGTCATACTAGAAGACAACCAGTCTTTATCAGAGAACCAGTGATTATCAGAGAACCAGTCTTTATCAAAGAACCTGTGATTATCAGAGAACCAGTGTTTATCAGAGAACCCGTGATTATCAGAGAACCAGTGTTTATCAGACTTGTTGTCTGTCTTATCACCAACCTCTTTTTTTACACTGTTCTATAAACCACCACAAACCATGTCTGGTGCTGCTAAAATGACATTCAAGGAGGCTCTGTTCAAGAATCGCACAGCACCTCCAACTCAAATGAAGGCCACACCACGGGTCATCACAAAGAAGAAGGTGGGCAGCAAGGCTGCGGTTCCGAAGGGCCGTCAGGGACCCAGACAAAACCAGCAAGCCACGCAGCCACAAGGCACCATCCGATCTGTGGTCATCGGAAAGAAGTTTTGCTTTAAGCCTGCCGTTCCTCAAGGACCTAAACCAAACAAGCAGCCACAGGCCACCGTTGGTGCTGTGGACACCTTGAAGAAGGAGGGCTCCAAGGCTGATGTTCCTCAGGACGGAGCAGGACCTAAACCAAACGAGCAGCCACAGGCCACCGTTGGTGCTGTGGACACTTTGAAGGTGGAGGACTCCAAGGCTGATGTTCCTCAGGACGAAGCAGGACCTAAACCAAACGAGCAGCCACAGGCCACCGTTGGTGCTATGAACACTTTGAAGGTGGAGGACTCCAAGGCTGATGTTCCTCAGGACGAAGCAGGACCTAAACCAAACGAGCAGCCACAGGCCACCGTTGGTGCTGTGGACACTTTGAAGGAGGAGGACTTCAAGGCTGATGTTCCTCAGGACGAAGCAGGACCTTTGAAAAAAAGAGATTTCCCACAAACTCCGATGGGCTATGCTAATTACCATATTGCCTGGCTGAGTGACAAGCAAGGCCAGATGGAAAAAAGTAGGGTCAGATCAGAAGTTGAAAAGTGGGATTTCTGCCGCAGGGTTCACCAAGGGGAAATGAAAATAGCCCGCCTAGAGAAGAGTCGAGCGCTCACGGAGGAGTTTTTGATGGATGCACTATACTACCTGGAAGAAAGGGATCTGGAAATCGAAGAGTTAAAGAAAAAACTCCATCTACAGGAGGAAAAGGATCTAGAAATCAAAGAGCTAAAGGAAAAACTCCAGCTACATGAGGAAAAGGATTTAGAAATCAAAGAGCTAAAGGAAAAACTCCAGCTACATGAGGAAAAGGATTTAGAAATCAAAGAGCTAAAGGAAAAACTCCAGCTACATGAGGAAAAGGATCTAGAAACCAAAGAGCTAAAGGAAAAACTCCATCTACAGGAGGAAAAGGATCTAGAAATCAAAGAGCTGGAAAAAAAACTCCATCTACAGGAGGAAAAGGATCTAGAAATTAAAGAGCTAAAGGAAAAACTCGATCTACAGCAGGTGGAGATTGAGAAAGCTGAGTGCCGCAGCAAGCAAGAGTACAGTGAGATGATTGCAAAGTTTGAATCCAAAAATGAAGCTCTGACTGACTCACTGACCATTCATCAAGTAGCTCTTAGTGCTGCAAGTCTCAGTCGCAAGCGCTTGGTAGAGACACAGGAGAGACAGCAGACGCAAGTCAAGCTGCTGTCCTCTGAAGTCAACAAGCTGAGGGAGGATAACAAGGTCATCGAAGACGTCTGCCTTGCTTTGAAAAAAAAGAGCAGAGGCGTCTTTGGAAAAAAGATGGCCGACAGAAAGACCGAGGTGGAAAAGATGGTCAAGAAAATGAAGGCAAAGGAGGAGATAAGGAAGGAGGAGAAGGAAAAGGTGAAGACGGGGTGTTTTGGCCGAATTGGCAGGAAAACAACAGCAGGAGGAGGCTGATGTTGGTCATCAGCAGGAACCTCTTCCTCCATCTCCCCCCATCTCCCTCCCTCCACCTCCCTCCATCTCTCCCTCTCATCATCCATCCAACCTCCCCTCCCCCCTTTCCCTGAAGACAGAGCGACACAGTGGCTGCAGTGTTACGTGATTTAACTCTGCAGCCTCACAGAGACACCTCCACCCTTCTCTGTGTGTGAAGTTCGAGTCTTCCCTTTCTCCAAAGACTGAGAGCGACACAGTGGCTGCAGTGTTACGTGATTTAACTCTGCAGCCTCACAGAGACACCTCCACCCTTCTCTGTGTGTGAAGTTCGAGTCTTCCCTTTCCCCGAAGGCCGAGGGCGGCACAGTGGCTCCAGTGTTAAGTGATTTAACTCTGCAGTCTCACAAAGACACCTTCACCCTTCTCTGTGTGTGAAGTTCGAGTCTTCCCTTTCCCCGAAGGCCGAGGGCGACACAGTGGCTCCAGTGTTAAGTGATTTAACTCTGCAGCCTCACAAAGACACCTTCACCTGTCTCTGTGTGTGAAGTTCAAGTCTTCCCTTTCCCCGAAGGCCGAGGGCGACACAGTGGCTGCAGTGTTAAGTGATTTAACTCTGCAGCCTCACAGAGACACCACCACCCTTCTCTCTGTGTGGAGTTTGAATATTCTCCATGTGTCCGCGTGGGTTTCCTCCTGGTACTCAGGTTTCCTCCCACATAATCCAAAAATGTTCACTAATTAGACACTTATTTGGTCCAATTATTAATGTTGGGTGTACTTCTGCTGATCAGGTTTACCCCCAAATTAATTGATTAATAAAAAAAAAAATCAAATCTAAAAAGTCTTCCCTTTCCCCGAAGGCGACACAGTGGCTGCAGTGTTAAGTGATTTAACTCTGCAGCCTCACAGAGACACCACCACCCTTCTTTCTGTGTGGAGTTTGAATATTCTCCATGTGTCCGCGTGGGTTTCCTCCTGGTACTCAGGTTTCCTCCCACATAATCCAAAAATTTTCACTAATTAGACACTTATTTGGTCCAATTATTCATGTTGGGTGTACTTCTGCTGATCCGGTTTACCCCCAAATTAATTGATTAATAAAAAAAAAAATCAAATCTAAATTCTGTGTTCCAGCCTCTTTGATTAAATATATAGAGTATTAATACAATTGTATGACATAATGGTGACTTTAAATAATAAGTACTGGGAGCTATTTAAGGTCGCCGTCAGGGTGATTTTCTGTGCTTATTCTCTTTCAGCCGCTTTCATTATTTTGCTAACATTGGGGTTGAGAAAGTACGCAGGCTGTGATTCATTTATTAATGAATTAATAAGTAGCATATGCATGTGATGTGATGACAACTGCGTATGGAACTGGAAGCGGTGGTCATGTATGCCATGGAAGGATGGTTCCTCCCGTCTCTGTTCACAAATGGTCTTCGGCATCTGATGTGAATGGCCCTCTCAACCTTTCTCCGGCGGTCTATTGACTCCCGGTTGATTACTTTGATCTCTCCCCAGTGCTGATGTGACCGATTTTGGTCTGGTGTCCTTAGACTGCAGCTGATGTTGTCTGTTTTCGACGCTCATTGAGTCATTTTTTTCCCCAGAGTCCTTCCATTTAAATAATGTGCAATGTCTTGGTATTTCATTTTTGGGATATTTTCATTTAAAAAACATTTTCTTTATTTACTAATGGGGGGTTTGCTGAAACAGTGTAGTCTGTTACTGTCCCACACACGGTACAGCTGGATAAACACTTGCTCTTGGCAGCAACTGTGTGGTTTCTTAGTGTGGGGCAGGGGGCGTGGTTAAGCACGCCTGCGGCAGGAGAGAGAGAGGGGCGGCTCGGGAGACAGGTGCGGCTGATCAGGATGATGGGGCGCACCTGTCGCCCCATCATCCTGATCAGCCCTTCCGATTGTTTTGCTTTCAGCAGTCTCGCTTGAAGCTTTTAAAAAGCAGCTGAAGACGCACTTGTTTACATTTGCTTTTGATTGATGTATGTAATTTTTTGGTGTCATGCTGAAATTGTTGTAATGATTGTTTTTAGTCTTTTTGGTTTTATAACTTAACATGTTTTGTTCAAATGTTTACCAATGTGAAGCACTTTGTGACTTTGTCTGTGAAAGGTGCTATAACAAATAAACTTATTATTATTATTATTAATATGTGTGTGTGTGTTGAAAAGGCCCACAGGGACACAAGGAAGGGACCGACCGAGAGGAAGGCCGAACGCAAGAGAGCGGAAGCTTCGAGAGTTCGGCGGCGGAGAGAAACCTGTGTCCACAGCGGGAGCATCAGGGAAAAGAGCTGGCTGGTGAGAGCAGCCAGCGACAGGAAGAGACGGGTGGAGCGAGAGCCGGTGTGTTGGCGTACAGCCGGCGGAAATAAAAACCCGTAACTGTCATCTGGTCTCTGCGTGTTCTGTGTCCTGCCGCGTATATTCCCCCGGGTTACATCGACGTCCGTTACAGTGGTTCCCTGACCGGGAACCCGGGGGATGCGGCGGGGCGAGCAGGCGGAGGACCCAGCGCAGACGCTGCCGGCGCTGGGCCAGATGCTGGGGGGCAGGACGGCCCTGCAGCAAGACGGGGCGGCCGCGAACTGGTCGCGCCTGGGACACGGGCAGCAGAGTCCAGCGGGAGGCCAGACGCTGTGTGGGCCCGGGACGTCGGACCGCGGGAGCCCGGGGACCGAGGGCTATGGGAAGTGGTCCGGAGGGGGAGGAGGAAGAAGAAGAAGAGGCGGCGGCCGCGGAGTAGGCTGGTCGGCCTCGTACAGCGGGAGTCGGAGCGGCGCGGTGGATGGTCCTCCCGGAGCAGCCAGGACGGCAGCCGGGACTCCGACCTAGGCCAGCTGCGCGAGGACAACGAGCGCCTGCGGAGCGAGCTTCGCAGCGCAGTCCAGGCCAGGGAGAGGGACCGCCAGGTCATCGGCGAGCTGGAGGAGAAGCTGAGGGCCGAGCAGGAGGCTCGGGCCCTCGCCGAGCGACGGCTGGCCGAGGAGCGGAGGAACTGGATGGTCCCGTAGCCGGGGGGAGGGCTCGGGGAGAGCCGACTCCCGGGGCGGAGGCAGGGCGGACTGCCATCCTCGCCTTTTTCCACACACACACACACACCCTAACCTCTCTCTCTTGTGTTGCAGGCTGACGCGTCGGACGGGGGGTGGGGGCCGTTTGGTCCCGGGAGGGGAGAAGGGTCGGCACCCGGAGACACTACTTCCTGGGACGCCAGTTCGCCCTCCGTTCGGACCGCGCTCCCCTCCCATGGCTCCGCCGGAGGAAGGATGCCAACGCCCGGATCACCCGTTGGCATCTGGCTATTTAGCCCTCAGAACTTCTAGGTGGTCCATAGGTCGGGGCGCAGATGGCTGTGGCGGGCTTCCCCTCCCGCGCCCAGGGGGCGGGGGGGTAGGCTAGGCTGGTGGCTCCCCGGCCTAAGTCGGGCGGTGGAGGTATGTGGGGCAGGGGGCGTGGTTAAGCACGCCTGCGGCAGGAGAGAGAGAGAGGGGCGGCTCGGGAGACAGGTGCGGCTGATCGGGATGATGGGGCGCACCTGTCGCTAATATGTGTGTGTGTGTTGAAAAGGCCCACAGGGACACAAGGAAGGGACCGACCGAGAGGAAGGCCGAACGCAAGAGAGCGGAAGCTTCGAGAGTTCGGCGGCGGAGAGAAACCCGTGTCCACAGCGGGAGCATCAGGGAAAAGAGCTGGCTGGTGAGAGCAGCCAGCGACAGGAAGAGACGGGTGGAGCGAGAGCCGGTGTGTTGGCGTACAGCCGGCGGAAATAAAAACCCGTAACTGTCATCTGGTCTCTGCGTGCTCTGTGTCCTGCCGCGTATATTCCCCCGGGTTACATCGACGTCCGTTACACTTAGATTTACCTTTTTTAACTCTTGATTTATTTTTACTGGGATCCAGCGAGACCCACATGTGTCACAGTAATAAACCTTTGAAGCCCTCGCAGCCAGCGTGAGCGTGAACGCCAGTGAAACTACAGCAATTGTACTGTTCTCCCTATGTGTTTTACTTCCAAAGTGTTAACATAGATTAACAGCCAGCCAAACTCCTTTTCAAGAGCCAGGATGCGAGCGTTCCTGCTCCTTTATTGATTTCCAACATGAAATCATCTTGACAACGTTGAAATAGGGTGAAACTAGAAAAGAAATACAAAACATATTAACTGAATAGCAGATAAATATAAACAGCCTTATGTTCACAATTCTCCTAACAATGTCACCATTCCTAATTATACAACACGTGAAGAATGTAAAACACTTACAGTCATTGCTTTCTGAGGAATGCAGACAAAGGATTACTGTGGATTACACATGGGGTTCCTCACAGTCACGATCACGCTCTCTGCAGTTTACAGATCTAACTTCCTACTTCCCACTTCCTGCTTCCTGCTTCATTACAGGTGTCAAAATAAAAGTGCTATGTATGAAACAATAAAACGCATAACAGTTAACTTAAACACTTCTTTAACATATGCAGGGCAGAACACTCCCCGTCTGGCATTTACATATGTCACTTAAGATCTAATTGTCCTTACTTGACTACTGACTATCCTTTGGCAGGAGCAAAACAACATCAGAGATAGGCCTTAAGAATGTCTTAATTTTGCCTTGAGAGGTCGTCCTGACTTCAGTTTTGCGGACCTTCCCATCACTGCTTGGGAGAGTTGAAACGACCAGTCCCATTGGCCACTCATTGCGAGGTGATTGGCTCTGTTTCAGTAGCACAATGTCTCCAACCTGCAGGTCCCGTGATGCGGTGCGCCACTTGCATCTTGGCTGAAGGGTGTGGAGATATTCATTTCTCCATCGGGTCCAAAACTCGTTGGCTAGTGCTTGCACTTTTCTCCACTGACACTTGAAGAGGTCCTTTTCCTCAAAATTGCCAGCTGGAGAGGTCAGACCTGGTTTTTGAGTTAGAAGCATCGCAGGAGTCAGCAACACTGGTGAAGATGGATCAGATGAGACAGGGACCAATGGTCTCGCATTGATGATGGCCGAAACCTCTGCCATCAAAGTACAAAGCACTTCATGAGTCAGGGAAGTGCACTTGGTTTGCAGCAACAGGTAGTCAAGAATCCTCCGGGTGATGCCGATCATACGTTCCCAAGCGCCACCCATGTGAGATGCGTGTGGGGGATTGAATTCCCATGTGCAACCGTTCTCTTGAAGATACTTTACAACATTGGTTTGACTAGGAACTTATTTTCCCATGCCCAGTTCAACACTGGCTCCAACAAAGGTCGTACCTCTATCTGACCTCAGTTGCTTCGCTGGTCCTCTTATGGCAAAAAACCTTCGCAGAGCATTGATGCAACTGGAAGATTCCATGGACTCTATCACTTCCACATGCACAGCTCTGGTACTCATGCATGTAAACAGGATTGCCCACCGTTTGCTCTGAGCTGCACCTCCTCTAGTGCGTCTGGTGAACACAGTCCAGGGACCAAAAACGTCCAGTCCAACGTACGTGAATGGTGGGGATGAGCTTAGACGTTCTGGGGGGAGCTCGGCCATCTTTTGGACCTCAAGCTTTCCTCTCAGTCTGCGACAAGTAACGCAGTGATTAAGGACTGAACTGATCAGCCTCTTGCCAGCTACAATCCATAGACCAGCAGCCCTGACTGCCCCTTCAGTGAATTGTCGGCCTTGATGTGCCACCTTTGTGTGGTAGTGACTCACCAGTAGTTTTGTGACATGACTTTGTTTTGGGAGTATGATCGGATTCTTTACCTCAGAATCGATTGGCGCATGTCTCAGACGTCCTCCGATCCGCAGGAGACCATCACACATGAAAGGATCAAGGTCCAGGATTGCACTTGATCTTGAGACCGCTCTCTTCTCCTGTAGTGCAACATACTCGTCTGGATAAGCTTCTTTTTGGACAGACATGAGTATAACCAGCTTAGCTTTTGCCAACTCTTCTTGAGTACGTGGTTTTTTGCACTGATGCCATCTTTTGCATGCGTCTCTCGAGTCAGATTTGTGTGAACGAGTTTGATGGATCAAAAAGGATACTCCTCTCAGCAAGGAATCCCAAGTGGAGAAGCGTTGGAACCTTTTAGTGGTAAGTTTACCTTCGCTTATGTGAGTAGCAAGAGTGATCAGTTGTGGTCTCACATCTACATCTGTTTCAGAATCCACCAACTCAAAAGACTGATCTGTATCAGGCATAAGTGGTTTGTGAAGGAAGTCTGGTCCTGTAAACCACATTGTGTTGATGAGCTGTGATGCGGGCACAGACCTGATGGCCAGATCAGCGGGATTTTGATCTGTTGGCACATAGTGCCACTGTTTAGGAGAAGTTGTCTGGTGTATACGGTGCACACGGTTGTTAGGAAGGCATGCTCTGGGTACGCGGAATGGCAGGGGAGCAACCCAGCTGTTTCGCTCATCTCTGTGAAACCCTTCCTGCATGGTTTTCAGGAATATCTCATCTTCAAAGGACAAGGCAGGTTTGTTATCATTTTCTGTATTAATGAACACACCTAATCCAAGTTTGTCTTCAGCGGGCAGACTCTGCTCCCCGCCGTGGCTTGGTTTTTCTTTGACACGGATGTGGTTCTGACATGGTGTCAGAAAAGATGGACGTCCATTCTGCAGGACATTAGTTTTGAAGACAGCTACGGCGGGCTTGTGCACACTATCAATGCAAACCTCTCCTACTATCACCCACCCTAAATCCAAACGCTGTGCGAAAGGTGCGTTGTGTGGCCCGTTGATTTGTTGTCTAACCTTGTGAACATGAATAAGGTCTCTTCCCAATAAGAGGAGGATCTGTGCTTCAGAATCTATCTTGGGAATGTGCTGCGCCACAGATTTCAAGTGAGCATGGAAAGAGGCCACCTCTGGTGTGGGGATTTCTAATCTGTTGCCCATGATCTCGTTACATTCAATAAGTGGCGGTAAGTCAAAACACACTTCTCCGTTCACTGCCTCCAGCTGGAAACCGACTGCTTTTCTTCCAACCATTTCAGTGGTCCCTGCACATGTTCTCATGAGGTATGGAGAAAGTCCACCTTGAACACCAAAAAGCTCAAAAAACTCAGACCTGGCCAATGAGCGGTTGCTCTGGTCGTCAAGGATGGCATACATCTTGACTGAGTGCTCCCGCTGTCCTCGTGGAAAGACACGTACCAAACTTATCTTTGAGCAAGAACGTGTATGAAGACCTTCTCCACAGACCTCGGTGCACTTTGATGTCACTTCTGGAGGGTCACTTCTTCGCTGCTCGATGTCCAACTCTGCTGTAGGAGACATCCCTGTCGAGAAAGCAGTTTCCGGATGCATGGCTGTGATGTGTCTGTTAGTCCCACACTCATTGCATTTTAGTTCCACTGTGCATTCTCTTGCCATATGAGTTGTAGAGCAGCACCTGAAGCATCGCCTGTGTTCCTATAGTAAACTTTTGCGTTCTGCTAGTGGCTTTATTTGAAAGGCTCTACATTTTACTAGGGGGTGAGACTTATTGTGCAGTGGGCAGTAATTGGCTGAATCGTAACTGCCATTTTTAGTCGTCTGCGCTCCATGCATTGAGCTTGACTCTGCTGTAGTGGACACGACAGTCTTATGGACAGATATAGCAGCCTTCACACCAGCTTGCCCTGTTATCAGTCTTTCACTGCGGTAATGAGTGGGGCTGCTCTCTGTTAAGACAAAGCTTAGATCATGTCTGGCCTTTGCTTGCTTGTGTACAAAGTCAGTAAAGAAAGAGAAGGGTGGAAAGCAAACATTATAGCACTCTTTGTAGCTCGAACCAGCAGAAAGCCATTTTTCTTGGAGATTGGGGGGCAATTTCTCTACAATTGGTTTAATGCCACGTGGCGTGTCAAGGTAACTAAGACCAGGTAAGTAACCATCCTCTTTGGCAAAAAGGAGCTCCATGAGTAAATCACTAAGTTCTCTGAGTTTGATATTTTCCTTCGACGTGAGACGAGGAAAGCTCTCTAGCCTTTTAAACAGTGCATTCTCGATCACTTCAGGGGTTGCATAGCACTCTTGAAGTCTCGTCCAAGACAACTGAAGTGCGGTGTGGGGCGTGGGCGTGGCTAGCGCGCCTGCAGCATGGAGAGAGAGAGGGACGATCATGGGGATCAGCTGTGTCTCGTTACGGGGCACAGCTGATCCACATGATCGTGGGATTGCGTGGGCAGGAGGGGAACTATAAAGCTCCAAGAGTCACGCAGAAAGGGGTTGAGCTAGGCAGAGCAGGACGAGAGTCTGAAGTGTCTGTGAGAAATGCCCAATAAAATGGATAAACGTACAGCCCTGGTGTCGTCGTTATGTCGTGAGCTTCATGAGGCCCACGGTAGCGAAGAACCTTGCCACAGTGGCGCCCAACGTGGGGCCTACCGGTGGGGAGGAAGCTACGGCGGGAGATGCCGGACGACGGTAACGCGGCGGTTGAGGCGCTGTACGCAGCGATGTCTGGCGTCGGTGGGCCAGGGGCACCGGCGGTCCGGGACGTGGCGCAGGCGGTGCGGGTCCCGACGGCACCGGTGAAGGCGGTGTGGGAGCCGCCGCCGCTGTCCCCGGAGGAATCCCGGAAGCGGTTCCGCTCGGCTCGGATGGAGCCGGGGGAGACGCTGGAGACGTTCGCCCGGAGGCTACGGGAGGTAGCGGGGTGGTGGCTGCAGCCGGCGGGAGCGCGAGAGGGGAACTGGGAGGTGGTGAGCGAAGTTGCCAAGGAGCAGTTCCTGGAGCGACTGCCGGCCCGGATGGCCGAGCGGGTCAGGGGTCGCCTCCCGGCGACACTGATAGGGGCCGTCGCGAGGGCAGAGGAGTTCCGGTCGCGGAATCCGGGGGAGGCGCTAAGCGACGGCCCCACGGCGGAACCGGACCGGCTGAACCCGGCCGACGGGAAGCGGGTTGAGTGGGCGCTGACTACGGCGAAGGTCGCGACGCAGACCGACGCCAACCGCCGGAAGGTCCGGGCGACCCAGACAGACGCCCCGCGGCCGAGGGGAAGGGCCACCCAGACGGCCGGAGCAGCAGCTCCGACCACGGCAGAGGCGGCGGCCCAGACGGCGGCAGGCGCTCCGGAGACGGCGGCTTAGACGGCGGCGGCCGAGGCGACGACGGAGACGGCGGCTCAGACGGCGGCGACGGCGGCGCAGACGGCAGCGAAGGCGGACCCAGACTCCGAGCAGGTGGAGGAGAGGCGGACGCGACGCCGACGGCGGCGGTCGGCATCGGAGGAGCCAGACCAGGGCCCGGCGGAGAGAGCGACGGGGCCAGGGAACGACGGATGGGGCCGGCCGGAGCGTTTGACACCGCCGAAGCCACCGGAGCGGAGGTGCTGGGGGTGCGGCCGAAGCGGACATCGGCAGAGGCAGTGCCTCAAACTGTGTTGGACCTGCGGACTCAGGGGCCACATCCAGCGGTACTGTAGGGGGCGGGCGGAGGCCCTGAACCCGGAGGAGGCGCCCTGGAGGACGCCACCATACCCGCCAACCGGGAGGAAGGTCTGGGCACGGTGGGGGGGCCAAGGCCAAGGCCAGCCGCCGAGGCGGCAGAGGCCCACGGGTCAGCCGGGGCTCATCATCCGCCGGGAGGAGGCGGAGGAGGACCGGCTGCGCCGGGAGATCCGCACGCTCCGGGGCCGGCTCCGGAGGGCGGTAGAGGACCGGCTGACCGACCAGGGGGACAGGATATGGTGGGGCCGGAGACAGAGGGCCGAGCAAGCGGCTCGGGCCCGCCTAGAGGACCAGTGGGCCGGGGCACATTGGGGACCAGTGTGGGGCCCGCCACCTTAACTTTCTCTCTCTTGTGTTGCAGGTTGCGGCGTCGGACTGAGGGTGAGAGCCGGTTTGGCCCCGGGAGGGGGCCGGCAGAGAGCGCGAGGAACCTGCCTCCCGGGGCGCTCGATCGCCCTCTGTCCAGACCATGTCCCGCGCCCGGACCCCCACGGATGGAGGATGCCAACGCCCGGACCACCCGGTGGCATCTGGCGGAAACGCAGGGTTAATTCCATGGTGGTCCATAGGTCGGGGGTGCAGATGGTCGGGACTGACTCCCGCTCCCAGTGGGAGGGAGGGGGGGGGGAGTTGGTTAGACCGGTGGCTCCCCGGCCTAAGTCGGGCGGTGGGGGTATGTGGGGCGTGGGCGTGGCTAGCGCGCCTGCAGCATGGAGAGAGAGAGGGACGATCATGGGGATCAGCTGTGTCTCGTTACGGGGCACAGCTGATCCACATGATCGTGGGATTGCGTGGGCAGGAGGGGAACTATAAAGCTCCCAGAGCCACGCAAAAAGGGGTTGAGCTAGGCAGAGCAGGACGAGAGTCTGAAGTGTCTGTGAGAAATGCCCAATAAAATGGATAAACGTACAGCCCTGGTGTCGTCGTTATGTCGTGAGCTTCATGAGGCCCACGGTAGCGAAGAACCTTGCCACATGCGGCTTCTGGGTTGGTAACGTAGACTGCTCGAAGTCTCTTAATGTGTTCAGAAGATTCTTTTCCAAGCCATTTTACCAACAGATCTAACTCTTCACTGGCTGTTAGCTCTAAGCCTTGCGTAGCATTGGAAAAGGAAGATTGCCATGCTCTGAAGCTCTCTGGGCGGTCATCAAATTTACTGAGCCCTGTGGTTATTAACTCTCTGCGGGCCAGATATTTGGCAAAGTCTATCATATTAGCTGCTGGAGTGATGGTAGAGTCATGCGTTTTGTTCTTAGGAAAATGGTTTGGTTGACTCACCTGCTTGAATGATGAGGGGTCCTGTCCCAGATTGGTCTTGTTGGAAAGGAGAGGGTCTGAGATGGGACGCTGTGGCAGGTCTCTCTGGTATCCTGATCCGCTGTACTCAGTCCGCTGAGTGTGCCTTGGCATTGTGGGCGAGACGTTATGGTTGAATGCAGGATTAAATTCAACCACTTTCTGTTTCACTGATGGCGATGACACTTTAATGTGGAGAGGAAGTGATGTATCAGGAGGAGGTATGGTAGGGTAGACATCGTCTTGAGCCTGATGTTGCAGATACGCCTCTGTTCGCTGTCTGATTGTCTGTAGTGAGATGCTGCTACTAGCACTCTGCATATCCTTGCATGCTATTCCTTCAGCAGCCTCTAAAACTTCAGCCTCTGCATTCGCAGCAGCAGCTGTTTTTTCGAGTCCCAGTGCTTCTAAGTCTGCTTCTAGTGTAGCTTTTTCCATATCTAATTTGGCTTTTTGTTTTTTTAATTCCAGCTCCTTTTGAGCATATGCAGCTCTGGTGCGTGCAGCTTCCGCTGTTGCTCTTGCTCTAGCAGCAGCACTGGACACTGAAGACTTAGAAGATGATCTTGACACCGATGACACATTTTCATCTTTTTCTGAAGACTGATCTTCCATGATTGTCGCTAATGAATCCCTTTGATAGTATGACTTTTCACTGTACTGTTCTCCCTATGTGTTTTACTTCCAAAGTGTTAACATAGATTAACAGCCAGCCAAACTCCTTTTCAAGAGCCAGGATGCGAGCGTTCCTGCTCCTTTATTGATTTCCAACATGAAATCATCTTGACAACGTTGAAATAGGGTGAAACTAGAAAAGAAATACAAAACATATTAACTGAATAGCAGATAAATATAAACAGCCTTATGTTCACAATTCTCCTAACAATGTCACCATTCCTAATTATACAACACGTGAAGAATGTAAAACACTTACAGTCATTGCTTTCTGAGGAATGCAGACAAAGGATTACTGTGGATTACACATGGGGTTCCTCACAGTCACGATCACGCTCTCTGCAGTTTACCGATCTACTTCCTACTTCCTGCTTCCTGCTTCATTACAGGTGTCAAAATAAAAGCGCTATGTATGAAACAATAAAACGCATAACAGTTAACTTAAACACTTCTTTAACATATGCAGGGCAGAACAGCAATGATTCCATCTTGTGGTCAATCATTATCAGTAATACTTACACATGTTTGTGGTGAAGAGGAACGTGTCTGGTAAACATCTGTGAGCGTATTTTTTATTAAAAATACAGATGCTAACAGACACACGGCGCACATACAGTGAGCTCATTAGCAGCACATGTATTGGCCATAATATTCTCCTCTAAAGATGTGTATGATACACTTTTATTCACACAATTACGTTTTAGGTACAACAACAGTCATTGTTACAGAAAATCAAACTTTTCATTGATAGCAATGCAGCAATGGCCCCTCACTTTGTGTTAGCACGGTAAATTATCCTTAGACTATATACTATTTTTCACAAGTAACTATAGCTGCCAAATACACATAATGGAGTATAAAGTTCTATATTTTCCTCAGAAATGAAATAGACGCGATAGTCAAAATATACAAAATAGTCACTGTAACACTTAAACTGACACAATTGCAGGTCAAGTAGTCATGTGGTGCTCACACTTCACCGACATCTGAAAAAGTCAAATTTAGATCTTCAGCAGAGAAGTCAATGAAATATTATCAGAAAAACGACCTACTGCTCAATTAAAAATCTGAATTTGTCACACTCTCAGTGAATCATACCGCAATGTTCCCACAATAATCCCACAACAATAAGGAACTTGTTGGAGCCATGAATCCGCTCCAGTCCTCCCAAACATCTCAAAGTGAGTTTCAATGTTTCCTCCACGGTCATTTTCCTGGCACAGTGGCCTCTGTTAGAGTTTCAGGACATGTTCTGTTTCAGCCACACATTGAGTGGGGATTAGATGAAGAATGCAATTGCTTCCAAAAATGTAGTTAAATACTTGATCCCCCCGATCGAATGGAGGTCTTTCTTAGTGTTGGAATGGAGCAGCAAGTCTTCACAGTCTTGTGCTTACACCCTTGATCAGAATTGAGATGAAGTTTATTCTGAGAGATTAACTTCACATGATGATTTTTTCCCCCTTTTAACCCTCTGGAACCTGAGGTAAATTTCTCGATTTTACATAATTTCTTAAATTCACCTTTTAAAGGCACTTGCATATAAGATACATACCCAGGTTTTACATAACAAATTGCATAACAATCTCAGCTCTCCATATACTGAGGCACCATTGTCATAAGGAAAAAGTGTAAAGAGAAAATATGACTCTAAAGCTGAAGAATGTAATCTTGATTTTGGAAATTCTTCATATCTCTTGTGAAAACAAACCTTTACTCAGGTGGTCAAATGGTTTTGGTGCTTGAAATTGGTTTACCAAAGGTCTTAGGTTCACACAAGCAGTTGAATATATGAATAAAATGGTAGATACATGTAAATAAATGTCTAATACCCAATTTTGTATTATCATTTTTTGAGTAGAAGTGTTATCTGTAACTACTTTCACCAAAATGAGAGAGGGACTGAGATAAAATGAGACTGGGGAATGACTTCATACTACAGATCAAGCTTCATGGGTGTGTGCAAATAAAAAATGAACATTCTAACAGTGTTGGTTTTCAAATATTTACTATATATTTGAGTCAAAATATGTACTAAAAAGAAAAATGAACTATTTACTATGTTTTACTGTTGTTGTTTTTTTTGGTAGGGCTGTCTTGTCTCTCACTGAAAGCCAGTGCATTTTTGCAGTGTAGGTGGGTAGGTCCTTAGGGATTTCCTGAGTGTTCATTGGTTAGTTTCACACAAAATGTCGATGGACCTGAATCGACAAATCACGGTGAAAGGCGGAGCTCGACACACTCCACAGGCTGTGAGCTCCTGTGAGAGTCACGTAGGGGTTCACAGAGCAAGGGGGCGGGAACTTAAGAGCCTGGCGCATCAGCCAACAACTGATTCATATTTCTATGCAGTTGTTTCGCGGAGCTATTAATAGAAACATCACGTAAACATCGTCAAAATGCGGTCGAAAGTGTTAAAGCCCTCATTTTTAATATGAAAATATGCTTTATTTCTCTGGAATGTGTGTTAGTAAGGGCGCAGTATTGGAGCTGAAATGATACTGTGGGGCACGGGCGTGGTTAAGCGCGGCTGCAAGCAGGGAGACAGAAGGGTGGCTCCGGGAACAGGTGCGGGGAATTACGGGGAAATGAGCCACACCTGTGACTAATGTGTGGGTGTGTGTGTGTGTGTGTGTGTGGGCGGGTATAAAAACCCAGCCGTAGCGACAGCCGGGACGGAGATCTGTGGACACGAGCGGAGCTGTCGGAGAGAGAGAGAGAGAGAGAGCGCGAGAGAGCGAGAGAACGAGCGAGGGAGCGGGCAACCGAGGAAACGCAAGTTAAATAAAGCATTTAAAAAGACATCCTGACTCTGTCTTGCCTGATCCGAGGACCCGGACGAACATACCTGGTTACAGTGGCGCCTGACGTGGGTTCCGGGTATGGATCAACGGGACCGGCAGCCAGAGAATCCGACCCAGCCTCTCGTAGCGCTGGGCCAAATGGTGGCGGGCATCGCCGCCATCCAGCAGGAGCAAGCAGCGCTGAACCGCGCGTTTATGGTGGCGCTCCAGGGGCAGGCCGAGCGGCAGTCTGATGCGCTCGAACACCTCGCCGCCGGGATGGGGGCGGCGCCGGCGCATCCTCCACCGGCCCAGGGACCGCCGGCAGTGACTCTCCACCGGATGACGCCGGCGGACGACGCACAGGCTTTCCTGGATGCCTTTGAGACGACGGCGGAGGCGTGCGACTGGCCGGGGGCCGAGTGGGTGGTCCGGCTCCTGCCCCTACTGGCAGGCGAGGCCCAGACGGCGGCGATGGCACTCCCGCCGTCGGCCAGGCGGGACTACGCGGCCGTCCGGAGGGCCGTGGTGGACCGGCTGGGCCTGACCCCGGAGGATCATCGGCGGAGGTTCCGCGCGGCCAGGCTGGAGCCGGAGGACCGGCCGTTTACGTTCGCGCAGCAGCTGCGGGACGCGGCGGAGCGGTGGCTGCGACCCGGCGGGGCGGGAGGAGCGGGGGCCATCCTGGAGGCCATTGTGCTGGAGCAGTTCCTGGAGGGGCTGCCGGCCCGGACCGCGGCGTGGGTCCGTTGCCACCGTCCCCCGGCCTTGGCGGACGCCATCAGCTTGGCTGAGGACCACCTGGCCGTGTACCCGCCGGCGAAGGGGAGCGGCGGCCAGCTGTGGCCGCCGGCTGGGCCGACACCGGGCCCGCGGAGGAGGCCGGCCCCGCCGGGGCCGCCGCAGGCCGTGCGGGCCCCGCCGACCACCGACGGACCGGACCCCCCCTGAGACCGCGCCCTTCCCAACCCACCGGGGGCCCCTCAGGCGCCAGGGCAGGCGTGCTGGAGGTGCGGGCAGCCCGGGCACTTCCGGAGGGAGTGCCCGCTCATGGAGGTGGGGCAGGTGATCCGGGTTGCCGGCCCTCCAGCGCCATACCCAGGCCCGGGAGGGACGTACAGCATTCCGGTGAGTATCCAGGGGGGTACACGCCAGGCGTTGGTGGATTCAGGCTGCTCGCAGTCCATGATCCACCAAAGCCTGTTTCGAACCGGGGCATTGGTGGAGGCTGCACGGGTACGGATAAGGTGTGTGCATGGGGATATCCACGAATATCCCGTAGTCCAGGTGGAAATTCGCTATGCGGGGAAAAAGCATAGGATAAAGGCCGCGGTTAGCTCCCGCCTTTCGCACCCCCTAATTCTGGGAACAGATTGGCCGGGGTTTGTTAAGCTAATGGGGCAGACAGCGGGGGTGCGGGCACGACAGACAGGGCAGTGCGACATGTGTGCGGTGCTCAGCGGCGACGCGGGTCCGGCCGACGCTGCAGACAGGGAGCGGGAACCGGCTGAGCCTCCGGCGGAGACTCCGCCGGCTCCCGAGTTTCACTCCATGGAAGATTTTCCACTGGAGCAGTCTCGGGACGAGACCCTGCGCGCGGCGTTTGACCAAGTGATAAAAATTGATGGTCAGCTGGTGCGCCCTGACGCAGCGCAAACATACCCGCACTTCTCGCTGATTAGTGACCGGTTATACCGGGTGGGTCGTGACACCCGGACCGGACAGGAGGACACCCAATTGCTGGTGCCAAGGAGCCGCCGGGAAACAGTTTTCCAGGTGGCTCATTATAACCCCATGGCCGGGCACATGGGATATGATAAGACATTGCACCGGATAATGTCCCGATTTTACTGGCCGGGCATCCGGGCGGATGTGCGCCGATGGTGCGCATCCTGCCCCGGAGTGTCAATTGGTAAATCCCCCTGCCATTCCGAGGGCGCCACTGCGCCCTCTGCCATTAATGGAGGTGCCGTTCGAAAGAATCGGCATGGACCTCATCGGGCCATTTCACCGGAGCACACGCGGGTACCGCTTTGTGTTAGTCCTAGTGGATTACGCAACGCGGTATCCGGAAGCGGTGCCGTTGCGCAACATCTCGGCTAAGAGTGTCGCGCAGGCGCTGTTTCAGGTCATCTCCCGAGTCGGATTCCCGAAAGAGATTCTGACCGACCAAGGCACGTCGTTCATGTCACGCACACTGAGGGGACTTTACGGGTTACTGGGCATCACGTCGATCCGGACCAGCGTCTACCACCCCCAGACCGATGGGCTGGTGGAGCGGTTCAATAAGACGTTGAAAAACATGATCCGTAAATTCATAAGTGAGGATGAACGTAATTGGGATAAGTGGCTTGACTCTCTGTTGTTTGCAGTGCGGGAGGTTCCCCAGGCCTGCTGTTCGGCAGGACGCCACGAGGGGTGCTCGACCTCATTAAAGAAAGCTGGGAGGAGGGGCCGAGCACCAGCAAGAATGAGGTCCAGTACGTCCTGGACCTGCACGTTTTGCGGACGTGTTCTCGCTCCGACCTGGCCGCACCAGCCTCATAGTGCACGAGATCGAGACCCCCCCGGGCGTGACCGTGCGGTCACGCCCCTATAGGCTCCCTGAACACAAAAAAAGGTGGTTCAGAGGGAATTGACTGCTATGCTGGAGATGGGGGTCATAGAAGAGTCCAACAGCGCCTGGTGCAGCCCCATCGTTCTTGTGGTCAAGAAGGATGGGTCTATACGGTTCTGCGTGGACTACCACAAGGTGAATGAGGTGTCACGGTTTGATGCCTACCCGATGCCCCGGGTCGACGAGCTCCTGGACCGACTGGGCACGGCGCAGTTCTTCACCACGCTGGATTTGACCAAGGGCTACTGGCAGATTCCCCTGTCGCCAGAGGCCAAGGAAAAGACGGCCTTCTCCACTCCGTACGGTTTGTACCAGTTCAACACGCTTCCTTTCGGGTTGTTCGGGGCACCTTCCAGCGCCTCATGGACCGGGTGCTGCGGCCGCACGCTGCATATGCTGCCGCCTACTTGGATGATGTGATCATCCATAGCACCACGTGGGCGGAGCATGTGCGGCGGGTGGCCGCGGTGCTGGAATCCTTGAGGCTGGCGGGGCTCACCGCCAATCCGGGGAAGTGTGTTATTGGACGGAGGGAGGTACGGTATCTGGGGTACCACTTGGGCGGAGGGCAGGTCCGCCCTCAGGTAGACAAGACGGAGGCAATTGCTGCCTGCCCGCCGCCCAAGACCAAAAAGGAGGTGAGGAGGTTCCTGGGGCTTGCGGGCTACTATAGGCGGTTCATCTCCGCCTTTGCGGCCCTGACCAGCCCCCTGACCGACCTCACCCGAAAGAATGCCTCAGATCCGGTCCAGTGGACGGAGCCGTGCCAGTTGGCGTTTGAGGCAGTGAAACAGGCCCTCGGTGTGGAGCCACTTCTCCACACCCCTAACTTCTCTCTCCCTTTTGTCTTGCAGACCGACGCGTCGGACAGAGGGCTGGGGGCCGTTTTGGCCCAGGAGGTGGGAGGGGTCGACCGGCCCATCGTCTACATCAGTCGGAAGCTGTCCGAGCGGGAGGCCAGGTACAGCACAGTGGAAAAGGAGTGCCTGGCCATCCGGTGGGCGGTCGACGCCCTCCGATACTACCTCCTGGGCCGCCAGTTCACCCTCTGTTCGGACCACGCCCCGCTCCAATGGCTCCACCGCATGAAAGATACCAACGCCCGGATCACCCGGTGGTATCTGGCTATGCAGCCCTTTAACTTCAAGGTGGTCCATAGGCCGGGGTCGCAGATGGTCGTGGCCGACTTCCTCTCCCGCTCCGAGGGGGCGGGGGGGAGTGGGCTAGGCCGGTGGCTCCCCGGCCTAAAGCGGGCGGTGGGGGTATGTGGGGCACGGGCGTGGTTAAGCGCGGCTGCAAGCAGGGAGACAGAAGGGTGGCTCCGGGAACAGGTGCGGGAAATTACGGGGAAATGAGCCACACCTGTGACTAATGTGTGGGTGTGTGTGTGTGTGTGTGTGGGCGGGTATAAAAACCCAGCTGTAGCGACAGCCGGGACGGAGATCCGTGGACACGAGCGGAGCTGTCGGAGAGAGAGAGAGCGCGAGAGAGCGCGAGAGAGCGAGAGAACGAGCGGGCAACCGAGGAAACGCAAGTTAAATAAAGCATTTAAAAAGACATCCTGACTCTGTCTTGCCTGATCCGAGGACCCGGACGAACATTCCTGGTTACAGATACGTTTTAATTTAGTTTTTGACATTTTAATTTAAAATCCACCAACATACAAATGCACCTTTATATAATAACTTCCATTCAATATCAATTCAATGTTTTTTACTGGACGCCATGTTGGTTTGTAGTCCCTGTTGTATCCATGGAGATGGAATGCATCATTTTTAAGGGAACTCCCTCCATAAAACGTGATGCCATCGCTCAATGTGGCTTTGATTCGTTAGTGTATGTCTAGAAGCTGCTTGGAAGAGATTATTTTCCAAGTATTGAAACTGTCATACTAGAAGACAACCAGTCTTTATCAGAGAACCAGTGATTATCAGAGAACCAGTCTTTATCAAAGAACCTGTGATTATCAGAGAACCAGTGTTTATCAGAGAACCCGTGATTATCAGAGAACCAGTGTTTATCAGACTTGTTGTCTGTCTTATCACCAACCTCTTTTTTTACACTGTTCTATAAACCACCACAAACCATGTCTGGTGCTGCTAAAATGACATTCAAGGAGGCTCTGTTCAAGAATCGCACAGCACCTCCAACTCAAATGAAGGCCACACCACGGGTCATCACAAAGAAGAAGGTGGGCAGCAAGGCTGCGGTTCCGAAGGGCCGTCAGGGACCCAGACAAAACCAGCAAGCCACGCAGCCACAAGGCACCATCCGATCTGTGGTCATCGGAAAGAAGTTTTGCTTTAAGCCTGCCGTTCCTCAAGGACCTAAACCAAACAAGCAGCCACAGGCCACCGTTGGTGCTGTGGACACCTTGAAGAAGGAGGGCTCCAAGGCTGATGTTCCTCAGGACGGAGCAGGACCTAAACCAAACGAGCAGCCACAGGCCACCGTTGGTGCTGTGGACACTTTGAAGGTGGAGGACTCCAAGGCTGATGTTCCTCAGGACGAAGCAGGACCTAAACCAAACGAGCAGCCACAGGCCACCGTTGGTGCTATGAACACTTTGAAGGTGGAGGACTCCAAGGCTGATGTTCCTCAGGACGAAGCAGGACCTAAACCAAACGAGCAGCCACAGGCCACCGTTGGTGCTGTGGACACTTTGAAGGAGGAGGACTTCAAGGCTGATGTTCCTCAGGACGAAGCAGGACCTTTGAAAAAAAGAGATTTCCCACAAACTCCGATGGGCTATGCTAATTACCATATTGCCTGGCTGAGTGACAAGCAAGGCCAGATGGAAAAAAGTAGGGTCAGATCAGAAGTTGAAAAGTGGGATTTCTGCCGCAGGGTTCACCAAGGGGAAATGAAAATAGCCCGCCTAGAGAAGAGTCGAGCGCTCACGGAGGAGTTTTTGATGGATGCACTATACTACCTGGAAGAAAGGGATCTGGAAATCGAAGAGTTAAAGAAAAAACTCCATCTACAGGAGGAAAAGGATCTAGAAATCAAAGAGCTAAAGGAAAAACTCCAGCTACATGAGGAAAAGGATTTAGAAATCAAAGAGCTAAAGGAAAAACTCCAGCTACATGAGGAAAAGGATTTAGAAATCAAAGAGCTAAAGGAAAAACTCCAGCTACATGAGGAAAAGGATCTAGAAACCAAAGAGCTAAAGGAAAAACTCCATCTACAGGAGGAAAAGGATCTAGAAATCAAAGAGCTGGAAAAAAAACTCCATCTACAGGAGGAAAAGGATCTAGAAATTAAAGAGCTAAAGGAAAAACTCGATCTACAGCAGGTGGAGATTGAGAAAGCTGAGTGCCGCAGCAAGCAAGAGTACAGTGAGATGATTGCAAAGTTTGAATCCAAAAATGAAGCTCTGACTGACTCACTGACCATTCATCAAGTAGCTCTTAGTGCTGCAAGTCTCAGTCGCAAGCGCTTGGTAGAGACACAGGAGAGACAGCAGACGCAAGTCAAGCTGCTGTCCTCTGAAGTCAACAAGCTGAGGGAGGATAACAAGGTCATCGAAGACGTCTGCCTTGCTTTGAAAAAAAAGAGCAGAGGCGTCTTTGGAAAAAAGATGGCCGACAGAAAGACCGAGGTGGAAAAGATGGTCAAGAAAATGAAGGCAAAGGAGGAGATAAGGAAGGAGGAGAAGGAAAAGGTGAAGACGGGGTGTTTTGGCCGAATTGGCAGGAAAACAACAGCAGGAGGAGGCTGATGTTGGTCATCAGCAGGAACCTCTTCCTCCATCTCCCCCCATCTCCCTCCCTCCACCTCCCTCCATCTCTCCCTCTCATCATCCATCCAACCTCCCCTCCCCCCTTTCCCTGAAGACAGAGCGACACAGTGGCTGCAGTGTTACGTGATTTAACTCTGCAGCCTCACAGAGACACCTCCACCCTTCTCTGTGTGTGAAGTTCGAGTCTTCCCTTTCTCCAAAGACTGAGAGCGACACAGTGGCTGCAGTGTTACGTGATTTAACTCTGCAGCCTCACAGAGACACCTCCACCCTTCTCTGTGTGTGAAGTTCGAGTCTTCCCTTTCCCCGAAGGCCGAGGGAGGCACAGTGGCTCCAGTGTTAAGTGATTTAACTCTGCAGTCTCACAAAGACACCTTCACCCTTCTCTGTGTGTGAAGTTCGAGTCTTCCCTTTCCCCGAAGGCCGAGGGCGACACAGTGGCTCCAGTGTTAAGTGATTTAACTCTGCAGCCTCACAAAGACACCTTCACCTGTCTCTGTGTGTGAAGTTCAAGTCTTCCCTTTCCCCGAAGGCCGAGGGCGACACAGTGGCTGCAGTGTTAAGTGATTTAACTCTGCAGCCTCACAGAGACACCACCACCCTTCTCTCTGTGTGGAGTTTGAATATTCTCCATGTGTCCGCGTGGGTTTCCTCCTGGTACTCAGGTTTCCTCCCACATAATCCAAAAATGTTCACTAATTAGACACTTATTTGGTCCAATTATTAATGTTGGGTGTACTTCTGCTGATCAGGTTTACCCCCAAATTAATTGATTAATAAAAAAAAAAATCAAATCTAAAAAGTCTTCCCTTTCCCCGAAGGCGACACAGTGGCTGCAGTGTTAAGTGATTTAACTCTGCAGCCTCACAGAGACACCACCACCCTTCTTTCTGTGTGGAGTTTGAATATTCTCCATGTGTCCGCGTGGGTTTCCTCCTGGTACTCAGGTTTCCTCCCACATAATCCAAAAATTTTCACTAATTAGACACTTATTTGGTCCAATTATTCATGTTGGGTGTACTTCTGCTGATCCGGTTTACCCCCAAATTAATTGATTAATAAAAAAAAAAATCAAATCTAAATTCTGTGTTCCAGCCTCTTTGATTAAATATATAGAGTATTAATACAATTGTATGACATAATGGTGACTTTAAATAATAAGTACTGGGAGCTATTTAAGGTCGCCGTCAGGGTGATTTTCTGTGCTTATTCTCTTTCAGCCGCTTTCATTATTTTGCTAACATTGGGGTTGAGAAAGTACGCAGGCTGTGATTCATTTATTAATGAATTAATAAGTAGCATATGCATGTGATGTGATGACAACTGCGTATGGAACTGGAAGCGGTGGTCATGTATGCCATGGAAGGATGGTTCCTCCCGTCTCTGTTCACAAATGGTCTTCGGCATCTGATGTGAATGGCCCTCTCAACCTTTCTCCGGCGGTCTATTGACTCCCGGTTGATTACTTTGATCTCTCCCCAGTGCTGATGTGACCGATTTTGGTCTGGTGTCCTTAGACTGCAGCTGATGTTGTCTGTTTTCGACGCTCATTGAGTCATTTTTTTCCCCAGAGTCCTTCCATTTAAATAATGTGCAATGTCTTGGTATTTCATTTTTGGGATATTTTCATTTAAAAAACATTTTCTTTATTTACTAATGGGGGGTTTGCTGAAACAGTGTAGTCTGTTACTGTCCCACACACGGTACAGCTGGATAAACACTTGCTCTTGGCAGCAACTGTGTGGTTTCTTAGTGTGGGGCAGGGGGCGTGGTTAAGCACGCCTGCGGCAGGAGAGAGAGAGGGGCGGCTCGGGAGACAGGTGCGGCTGATCAGGATGATGGGGCGCACCTGTCGCCCCATCATCCTGATCAGCCCTTCCGATTGTTTTGCTTTCAGCAGTCTCGCTTGAAGCTTTTAAAAAGCAGCTGAAGACGCACTTGTTTACATTTGCTTTTGATTGATGTATGTGTCCTTCGCGAATCGCCACCTTAACGCGGTGAAGGAGTTTGAGTGGCTCAATGATCCTGGGAGCTATGTTGTCCGGGGCATCTGCCCCTGGTAGGGTCTCCCAAGGCAAACAGGTCTCGGGGGAGAGCCCAGACTAAGAGCGGTTCAAAAAACCTCGATGATAAGCAGCCCAAAGACTGTAGCTACCTCGCCCGGACCAGGGAAACCGGGGCACCCTCCCGGAGCCAGACCCGGGAGGCGAGCTCGTCGGCGAGCGTCTGGTGGCCGGGCTTTCGCCCATGGGGCCCGGTCGGGCTCAGCCCGAAGAAACATCATGGTGCAGCCACCCTGTGGACCCACCACCCGCAGGGACAGACATCGGGGTCGGGTGCTATGTAGACAGGGCGGCGGGCCGGGCAGGGGGCCTGGGCGAGCCGATCGCCGGCGACATAGACTAGCTCTAGGGACGTGGAACGTCACCTCGCTAGCGGGGAAGGAGCCGGAGCTGGTGAGGGAGGTGGAGCGGTACCAGCTAGATATAGTTGGGCTCACCTCCACGCACAGCGCTGGCTCTGGAACCAAACTCCTGGAGAAGGGTTGGACTTTGTTCTTTTCTGGAGTCGCCCAGGGTGTGAGGCGCCGGGCGGGAGTGGGGATACTCACGAGTCCCCGGCTGAGCGCCGCCGTGTTGGAGTTTTCCCCGGAGAACGAGAGGGTCGCCTCCCTGCGCCTACGGGTTGCGGGGAGTAAGGCTCTGACTGTTGTTTGTGCTTATGCACCAAACAGCATTTCGGAGTATCCGGCCTTCTTGGAGTTGGTGGGAGGGGTCCTGGAAAGGGCGCCGCCTGCCGACTCCATAGTTCTCCTGGGAGACTTCAACGCTCACGTGGGCGACGACAGAGAAACCTGGCGGGGAGTGATTGGGAGGAACGGCTTGCCTGATCTGAACCCGAGCGGTGTTTCGTTGTTGGACTTCTGTGCTAGCCACAGTTTGTCCATAACAAACACCATGTTTGAACATAAGGTGGCTCATAAGTGTACCTGGTACCAGAGCACCTTAGGCCGGAGATCAATGATCGACTTCGTAATCGTATCATCTGATCTGCGGCCGTATGTTTTGGACACTCGGGTGAAGAGAGGAGCAGAGCTGTCAACTGATCACCACCTGGTGGTGAGTTGGATCAGATGGCGGGGGAGTCGGCCAGAAAGACCTGGCAAGCCCAAACGTGTAGTGAGGGTGAACTGGGAACGTCTGGCGGAGGATCCTGTCCGGGAGGTCTTCAACTCCCACCTCCGGAAGGACTTCTCACACATCCCGAGGGAGGTTGGGGACATGGAATCCGAGTGGATCATGTTCAAAGCCTCTATTGTGGACGCGGCCGCTAGGAGCTGTGGTCGGAAGGTCATCGGTGCCTGTCGTGGCGGCAACCCGAGAACCCGGTGGTGGACACCGGGGGTGAGGGAAGCCGTCAAGCTGAAGAAGGAGGCCTTTCGGGCTTGGTTGGCCCAGGGGTCTCCTGAAGCAGCTGACAGGTACAGACAGGCCAGAAGGACTGCAGCTGCGGTGGTCACGGATGCTAAAACTCGGGCATGGGAGGAGTTCGGGGAGGCCATGGAGAAGGACTTTCGGTTGGCCTCAAGGAGGTTCTGGCAAACCATCCGACGACTCAGGAAGGGAAAGCAGGGCCTTCCCCAGGCTGTTATCAGCAGGGGAGGGGGGCTGCTGACCCAGACAGAGGATATCGTCGGGCGGTGGAAGGAGCACTTTGAGGAACTCCTAAACCCGGTCAACATGTCCCCTGAACAGGGGGCAGCGCCTGAAGACTTGGGGTTGGATGAACCCATATCCCTGGCAGAGGCCACTAAGGTAGTCAAAAAGCTCCTTGGTGGCAAGGCGCCGGGGGTGGATGAAATCCGCCCTGAGATGCTGAAGGCGCTGGACTTTGTTGGGCTGTCTTGGCTGACACGCCTCTTCAATGTCGCATGGGGGTCGGGCACAGTGCCCATGGACTGGCAGACCGGGGTGGTGGTTCCCATCTTCAAGAAGGGGGACCGGAGAGTGTGCTCGAATTATCGGGGTATCACACTACTCAGCCTCCCGGGAAAAGCTTATGCCAGGGTGCTGGAACGGAGGCTCCGACCGTTTGTCGAACCTCGGATTCAAGAAGAACAGTGCGGGTTTCGTCCTGGTCGTGGAACAGTGGACCAGCTCTTTACCCTTGCAAGGATACTGGAGGGGTCCTGGGAGTTTGCCCAACCAGTCTACATGTGCTTTGTGGACTTGGAGAAGGCTTTCGACCGGGTCCCTCGGGGCTTTTTGTGGGGGGTGCTGCGGGAGTATGGTGTGCCGGACCCGTTGCAACGGGCCATCCGGTCTCTGTACGCCTGCAGTAGGAGCTGTGTTCGTATCCTCGGCAGTAAGTCAGATACGTTCCCGGTGGGTGTTGGCCTCCGCCAGGGCTGCCCTTTATCACCGGTCCTGTTCGTGACTTTCATGGACAGGATATCTAGGCGCAGCCGTGGGGCGGAGAATGTCAGGTTCGGGGATCTCAGGATAGCCTCTCTGCTGTTTGCAGATGATGTGGTCCTGTTTGCCTCCTCGGACCATGACCTCCAGCATTCACTGGGGCGTTTTGCAGCCGAGTGTGAAGCGGCGGGGATGAGAGTCAGCACCACGAAATCTGAGGCCATGGTGCTCTGCCGGAAACCGGTGGATTGCTCCCTCCGGGTGGGGACAGAGTGCCTACCACAAGCGAAGGAGTTCAAGTATCTCGGGGTCTTGTTCACGAGTGAGGGTAAAATGGAGCGGGAGATCGACAGGCGTATCGGTGCGGCTGCAGCAGTAAAACAGGCGTTGCACCGGGCCGTCTTGGTGAAGAAGGAGCTGAGCCGAAAGGCAAAGCTCTCAATTTACTGGTCGGTCTACGTCCCAACCCTCACCTATGGTCACGAGCTTTGGATCGTGTCCGAAAGAACGAGGTCGCGGATACAAGCGGCCGAAATGAGTTTCCTCCGTAGAGTGGCCGGGCTCAGCCTTAGAGATAGGGTAAGGAGCTCGGACATCAGGAGGGAGCTTGAAGTCGAGCCGCTACTCCTTCGTGTCGAAAGGAGTCAGCTGAGGTGGTTCGGGCATCTAATTAGGATGCCTCCAGGACGCCGCCCTTTAGAGGTTTTCCAGGCACGTCCATCTGGTAGGAGGCCCCGGGGAAGACCCAGGACACGCTGGAGGGATTATATCTCCCAGCTGGCCTGGGAACGCCTCGGGATCCCCCAGAATGAGCTGGTAGATGTTGCGGGTGAGAGAGAAGTCTGGGTCAGCCTGCTTGACCTGCTGCCTCCGCGACCCGACCCCGGATAAGCGGTGGAAAATGGATGGATGGATGGATGATGTATGTAATTTTTTGGTGTCATGCTGAAATTGTTGTAATGATTGTTTTTAGTCTTTTTGGTTTTATAACTTAACATGTTTTGTTCAAATGTTTACCAATGTGAAGCACTTTGTGACTTTGTCTGTGAAAGGTGCTATAACAAATAAACTTATTATTATTATTATTAATATGTGTGTGTGTGTTGAAAAGGCCCACAGGGACACAAGGAAGGGACCGACCGAGAGGAAGGCCGAACGCAAGAGAGCGGAAGCTTCGAGAGTTCGGCGGCGGAGAGAAACCTGTGTCCACAGCGGGAGCATCAGGGAAAAGAGCTGGCTGGTGAGAGCAGCCAGCGACAGGAAGAGACGGGTGGAGCGAGAGCCGGTGTGTTGGCGTACAGCCGGCGGAAATAAAAACCCGTAACTGTCATCTGGTCTCTGCGTGTTCTGTGTCCTGCCGCGTATATTCCCCCGGGTTACATCGACGTCCGTTACAGTGGTTCCCTGACCGGGAACCCGGGGGATGCGGCGGGGCGAGCAGGCGGAGGACCCAGCGCAGACGCTGCCGGCGCTGGGCCAGATGCTGGGGGGCAGGACGGCCCTGCAGCAAGACGGGGCGGCCGCGAACTGGTCGCGCCTGGGACACGGGCAGCAGAGTCCAGCGGGAGGCCAGACGCTGTGTGGGCCCGGGACGTCGGACCGCGGGAGCCCGGGGACCGAGGGCTATGGGAAGTGGTCCGGAGGGGGAGGAGGAAGAAGAAGAAGAGGCGGCGGCCGCGGAGTAGGCTGGTCGGCCTCGTACAGCGGGAGTCGGAGCGGCGCGGTGGATGGTCCTCCCGGAGCAGCCAGGACGGCAGCCGGGACTCCGACCTAGGCCAGCTGCGCGAGGACAACGAGCGCCTGCGGAGCGAGCTTCGCAGCGCAGTCCAGGCCAGGGAGAGGGACCGCCAGGTCATCGGCGAGCTGGAGGAGAAGCTGAGGGCCGAGCAGGAGGCTCGGGCCCTCGCCGAGCGACGGCTGGCCGAGGAGCGGAGGAACTGGATGGTCCCGTAGCCGGGGGGAGGGCTCGGGGAGAGCCGACTCCCGGGGCGGAGGCAGGGCGGACTGCCATCCTCGCCTTTTTCCACACACACACACACACCCTAACCTCTCTCTCTTGTGTTGCAGGCTGACGCGTCGGACGGGGGGTGGGGGCCGTTTGGTCCCGGGAGGGGAGAAGGGTCGGCACCCGGAGACACTACTTCCTGGGACGCCAGTTCGCCCTCCGTTCGGACCGCGCTCCCCTCCCATGGCTCCGCCGGAGGAAGGATGCCAACGCCCGGATCACCCGTTGGCATCTGGCTATTTAGCCCTCAGAACTTCTAGGTGGTCCATAGGTCGGGGCGCAGATGGCTGTGGCGGGCTTCCCCTCCCGCGCCCAGGGGGCGGGGGGGTAGGCTAGGCTGGTGGCTCCCCGGCCTAAGTCGGGCGGTGGAGGTATGTGGGGCAGGGGGCGTGGTTAAGCACGCCTGCGGCAGGAGAGAGAGAGAGGGGCGGCTCGGGAGACAGGTGCGGCTGATCGGGATGATGGGGCGCACCTGTCGCTAATATGTGTGTGTGTGTTGAAAAGGCCCACAGGGACACAAGGAAGGGACCGACCGAGAGGAAGGCCGAACGCAAGAGAGCGGAAGCTTCGAGAGTTCGGCGGCGGAGAGAAACCCGTGTCCACAGCGGGAGCATCAGGGAAAAGAGCTGGCTGGTGAGAGCAGCCAGCGACAGGAAGAGACGGGTGGAGCGAGAGCCGGTGTGTTGGCGTACAGCCGGCGGAAATAAAAACCCGTAACTGTCATCTGGTCTCTGCGTGCTCTGTGTCCTGCCGCGTATATTCCCCCGGGTTACATCGACGTCCGTTACACTTAGATTTACCTTTTTTAACTCTTGATTTATTTTTACTGGGATCCAGCGAGACCCACATGTGTCACAGTAATAAACCTTTGAAGCCCTCGCAGCCAGCGTGAGCGTGAACGCCAGTGAAACTACAGCAATTGTACTGTTCTCCCTATGTGTTTTACTTCCAAAGTGTTAACATAGATTAACAGCCAGCCAAACTCCTTTTCAAGAGCCAGGATGCGAGCGTTCCTGCTCCTTTATTGATTTCCAACATGAAATCATCTTGACAACGTTGAAATAGGGTGAAACTAGAAAAGAAATACAAAACATATTAACTGAATAGCAGATAAATATAAACAGCCTTATGTTCACAATTCTCCTAACAATGTCACCATTCCTAATTATACAACACGTGAAGAATGTAAAACACTTACAGTCATTGCTTTCTGAGGAATGCAGACAAAGGATTACTGTGGATTACACATGGGGTTCCTCACAGTCACGATCACGCTCTCTGCAGTTTACAGATCTAACTTCCTACTTCCCACTTCCTGCTTCCTGCTTCATTACAGGTGTCAAAATAAAAGTGCTATGTATGAAACAATAAAACGCATAACAGTTAACTTAAACACTTCTTTAACATATGCAGGGCAGAACACTCCCCGTCTGGCATTTACATATGTCACTTAAGATCTAATTGTCCTTACTTGACTACTGACTATCCTTTGGCAGGAGCAAAACAACATCAGAGATAGGCCTTAAGAATGTCTTAATTTTGCCTTGAGAGGTCGTCCTGACTTCAGTTTTGCGGACCTTCCCATCACTGCTTGGGAGAGTTGAAACGACCAGTCCCATTGGCCACTCATTGCGAGGTGATTGGCTCTGTTTCAGTAGCACAATGTCTCCAACCTGCAGGTCCCGTGATGCGGTGCGCCACTTGCATCTTGGCTGAAGGGTGTGGAGATATTCATTTCTCCATCGGGTCCAAAACTCGTTGGCTAGTGCTTGCACTTTTCTCCACTGACACTTGAAGAGGTCCTTTTCCTCAAAATTGCCAGCTGGAGAGGTCAGACCTGGTTTTTGAGTTAGAAGCATCGCAGGAGTCAGCAACACTGGTGAAGATGGATCAGATGAGACAGGGACCAATGGTCTCGCATTGATGATGGCCGAAACCTCTGCCATCAAAGTACAAAGCACTTCATGAGTCAGGGAAGTGCACTTGGTTTGCAGCAACAGGTAGTCAAGAATCCTCCGGGTGATGCCGATCATAAGTTCCCAAGCGCCACCCATGTGAGATGCGTGTGGGGGATTGAATTCCCATGTGCAACCGTTCTCTTGAAGATACTTTACAACATTGGTTTGACTAGGAACTTATTTTCCCATGCCCAGTTCAACACTGGCTCCAACAAAGGTCGTACCTCTATCTGACCTCAGTTGCTTCGCTGGTCCTCTTATGGCAAAAAACCTTCGCAGAGCATTGATGCAACTGGAAGATTCCATGGACTCTATCACTTCCACATGCACAGCTCTGGTACTCATGCATGTAAACAGGATTGCCCACCGTTTGCTCTGAGCTGCACCTCCTCTAGTGCGTCTGGTGAACACAGTCCAGGGACCAAAAACGTCCAGTCCAACGTACGTGAATGGTGGGGATGAGCTTAGACGTTCTGGGGGGAGCTCGGCCATCTTTTGGACCTCAAGCTTTCCTCTCAGTCTGCGACAAGTAACGCAGTGATTAAGGACTGAACTGATCAGCCTCTTGCCAGCTACAATCCATAGACCAGCAGCCCTGACTGCCCCTTCAGTGAATTGTCGGCCTTGATGTGCCACCTTTGTGTGGTAGTGACTCACCAGTAGTTTTGTGACATGACTTTGTTTTGGGAGTATGATCGGATTCTTTACCTCAGAATCGATTGGCGCATGTCTCAGACGTCCTCCGATCCGCAGGAGACCATCACACATGAAAGGATCAAGGTCCAGGATTGCACTTGATCTTGAGACCGCTCTCTTCTCCTGTAGTGCAACATACTCGTCTGGATAAGCTTCTTTTTGGACAGACATGAGTATAACCAGCTTAGCTTTTGCCAACTCTTCTTGAGTACGTGGTTTTTTGCACTGATGCCATCTTTTGCATGCGTCTCTCGAGTCAGATTTGTGTGAACGAGTTTGATGGATCAAAAAGGATACTCCTCTCAGCAAGGAATCCCAAGTGGAGAAGCGTTGGAACCTTTTAGTGGTAAGTTTACCTTCGCTTATGTGAGTAGCAAGAGTGATCAGTTGTGGTCTCACATCTACATCTGTTTCAGAATCCACCAACTCAAAAGACTGATCTGTATCAGGCATAAGTGGTTTGTGAAGGAAGTCTGGTCCTGTAAACCACATTGTGTTGATGAGCTGTGATGCGGGCACAGACCTGATGGCCAGATCAGCGGGATTTTGATCTGTTGGCACATAGTGCCACTGTTTAGGAGAAGTTGTCTGGTGTATACGGTGCACACGGTTGTTAGGAAGGCATGCTCTGGGTACGCGGAATGGCAGGGGAGCAACCCAGCTGTTTCGCTCATCTCTGTGAAACCCTTCCTGCATGGTTTTCAGGAATATCTCATCTTCAAAGGACAAGGCAGGTTTGTTATCATTTTCTGTATTAATGAACACACCTAATCCAAGTTTGTCTTCAGCGGGCAGACTCTGCTCCCCGCCGTGGCTTGGTTTTTCTTTGACACGGATGTGGTTCTGACATGGTGTCAGAAAAGATGGACGTCCATTCTGCAGGACATTAGTTTTGAAGACAGCTACGGCGGGCTTGTGCACACTATCAATGCAAACCTCTCCTACTATCACCCACCCTAAATCCAAACGCTGTGCGAAAGGTGCGTTGTGTGGCCCGTTGATTTGTTGTCTAACCTTGTGAACATGAATAAGGTCTCTTCCCAATAAGAGGAGGATCTGTGCTTCAGAATCTATCTTGGGAATGTGCTGCGCCACAGATTTCAAGTGAGCATGGAAAGAGGCCACCTCTGGTGTGGGGATTTCTAATCTGTTGCCCATGATCTCGTTACATTCAATAAGTGGCGGTAAGTCAAAACACACTTCTCCGTTCACTGCCTCCAGCTGGAAACCGACTGCTTTTCTTCCAACCATTTCAGTGGTCCCTGCACATGTTCTCATGAGGTATGGAGAAAGTCCACCTTGAACACCAAAAAGCTCAAAAAACTCAGACCTGGCCAATGAGCGGTTGCTCTGGTCGTCAAGGATGGCATACATCTTGACTGAGTGCTCCCGCTGTCCTCGTGGAAAGACACGTACCAAACTTATCTTTGAGCAAGAACGTGTATGAAGACCTTCTCCACAGACCTCGGTGCACTTTGATGTCACTTCTGGAGGGTCACTTCTTCGCTGCTCGATGTCCAACTCTGCTGTAGGAGACATCCCTGTCGAGAAAGCAGTTTCCGGATGCATGGCTGTGATGTGTCTGTTAGTCCCACACTCATTGCATTTTAGTTCCACTGTGCATTCTCTTGCCATATGAGTTGTAGAGCAGCACCTGAAGCATCGCCTGTGTTCCTTTAGTAAACTTTTGCGTTCTGCTAGTGGCTTTATTTGAAAGGCTCTACATTTTACTAGGGGGTGAGACTTATTGTGCAGTGGGCAGTAATTGGCTGAATCGTAACTGCCATTTTTAGTCGTCTGCGCTCCATGCATTGAGCTTGACTCTGCTGTAGTGGACACGACAGTCTTATGGACAGATATAGCAGCCTTCACACCAGCTTGCCCTGTTATCAGTCTTTCACTGCGGTAATGAGTGGGGCTGCTCTCTGTTAAGACAAAGCTTAGATCATGTCTGGCCTTTGCTTGCTTGTGTACAAAGTCAGTAAAGAAAGAGAAGGGTGGAAAGCAAACATTATAGCACTCTTTGTAGCTCGAACCAGCAGAAAGCCATTTTTCTTGGAGATTGGGGGGCAATTTCTCTACAATTGGTTTAATGCCACGTGGCGTGTCAAGGTAACTAAGACCAGGTAAGTAACCATCCTCTTTGGCAAAAAGGAGCTCCATGAGTAAATCACTAAGTTCTCTGAGTTTGATATTTTCCTTCGACGTGAGACGAGGAAAGCTCTCTAGCCTTTTAAACAGTGCATTCTCGATCACTTCAGGGGTTGCATAGCACTCGTGAAGTCTCGTCCAAGACAACTGAAGTGCGGTGTGGGGCGTGGGCGTGGCTAGCGCGCCTGCAGCATGGAGAGAGAGAGGGACGATCATGGGGATCAGCTGTGTCTCGTTACGGGGCACAGCTGATCCACATGATCGTGGGATTGCGTGGGCAGGAGGGGAACTATAAAGCTCCAAGAGCCACGCAGAAAGGGGTTGAGCTAGGCAGAGCAGGACGAGAGTCTGAAGTGTCTGTGAGAAATGCCCAATAAAATGGATAAACGTACTGCCCTGGTGTCGTCGTTATGTCGTGAGCTTCATGAGGCCCACGGTAGCGAAGAACCTTGCCACAGTGGCGCCCAACGTGGGGCCTACCGGTGGGGAGGAAGCTACGGCGGGAGATGCCGGACGACGGTAACGCGGCGGTTGAGGCGCTGTACGCAGCGATGTCTGGCGTCGGTGGGCCAGGGGCACCGGCGGTCCGGGACGTGGCGCAGGCGGTGCGGGTCCCGACGGCACCGGTGAAGGCGGTGTGGGAGCCGCCGCCGCTGTCCCCGGAGGAATCCCGGAAGCGGTTCCGCTCGGCTCGGATGGAGCCGGGGGAGACGCTGGAGACGTTCGCCCGGAGGCTACGGGAGGTAGCGGGGTGGTGGCTGCAGCCGGCGGGAGCGCGAGAGGGGAACTGGGAGGTGGTGAGCGAAGTCGCCAAGGAGCAGTTCCTGGAGCGACTGCCGGCCCGGATGGCCGAGCGGGTCAGGGGTCGCCTCCCGGCGACACTGATAGGGGCCGTCGCGAGGGCAGAGGAGTTCCGGTCGCGGAATCCGGGGGAGGCGCTAAGCGACGGCCCCACGGCGGAACCGGACCGGCTGAACCCGGCCGACGGGAAGCGGGTTGAGTGGGCGCTGACTACGGCGAAGGTCGCGACGCAGACCGACGCCAACCGCCGGAAGGTCCGGGCGACCCAGACAGACGCCCCGCGGCCGAGGGGAAGGGCCACCCAGACGGCCGGAGCAGCAGCTCCGACCACGGCAGAGGCGGCGGCCCAGACGGCGGCAGGCGCTCCGGAGACGGCGGCTTAGACGTCGGCGGCCGAGGCGACTCCGGCGACGACGGAGACGGCGGCTCAGACGGCGGCGGGCGCTCCGGCGACGGCGGCGCAGACGGCAGCGAAGGCGGACCCAGACTCCGAGCAGGTGGAGGAGAGGCGGACGCGACGCCGACGGCGGCGGTCGGCATCGGAGGAGCCAGACCAGGGCCCGGCGGAGAGAGCGACGGGGCCAGGGAACGACGGATGGGGCCGGCCGGAGCGTTTGACACCGCCGAAGCCACCGGAGCGGAGGTGCTGGGGGTGCGGCCGAAGCGGACATCGGCAGAGGCAGTGCCTCAAACGGTGTTGGACCTGCGGACTCAGGGGCCACATCCAGCGGTACTGTAGGGGGCGGGCGGAGGCCCTGAACCCGGAGGAGGCGCCCTGGAGGACGCCACCATACCCGCCAACCGGGAGGAAGGTCTGGGCACGGTGGGGGGGCCAAGGCCAAGGCCAGCCGCCGAGGCGGCAGAGGCCCACGGGTCAGCCGGGGCTCATCATCCGCCGGGAGGAGGCGGAGGAGGACCGGCTGCGCCGGGAGATCCGCACGCTCCGGGGCCGGCTCCGGAGGGCGGTAGAGGACCGGCTGACCGACCAGGGGGACAGGATATGGTGGGGCCGGAGACAGAGGGCCGAGCAAGCGGCTCGGGCCCGCCTAGAGGACCAGTGGGCCGGGGCACATTGGGGACCAGTGTGGGGCCCGCCACCTTAACTTTCTCTCTCTTGTGTTGCAGGTTGCGGCGTCGGACTGAGGGTGAGAGCCGGTTTGGCCCCGGGAGGGGGCCGGCAGAGAGCGCGAGGAACCTGCCTCCCGGGGCGCTCGATCGCCCTCTGTCCAGACCATGTCCCGCGCCCGGACCCCCACGGATGGAGGATGCCAACGCCCGGACCACCCGGTGGCATCTGGCGGAAACGCAGGGTTAATTCCATGGTGGTCCATAGGTCGGGGGTGCAGATGGTCGGGACTGACTCCCGCTCCCGCTCCCAGTGGGAGGGAGGGGGGGGGGAGTTGGTTAGACCGGTGGCTCCCCGGCCTAAGTCGGGCGGTGGGGGTATGTGGGGCGTGGGCGTGGCTAGCGCGCCTGCAGCATGGAGAGAGAGAGGGACGATCATGGGGATCAGCTGTGTCTCGTTACGGGGCACAGCTGATCCACATGATCGTGGGATTGCGTGGGCAGGAGGGGAACTATAAAGCTCCCAGAGCCACGCAAAAAGGGGTTGAGCTAGGCAGAGCAGGACGAGAGTCTGAAGTGTCTGTGAGAAATGCCCAATAAAATGGATAAACGTACAGCCCTGGTGTCGTCGTTATGTCGTGAGCTTCATGAGGCCCACGGTAGCGAAGAACCTTGCCACATGCGGCTTCTGGGTTGGTAACGTAGACTGCTCGAAGTCTCTTAATGTGTTCAGAAGATTCTTTTCCAAGCCATTTTACCAACAGATCTAACTCTTCACTGGCTGTTAGCTCTAAGCCTTGCGTAGCATTGGAAAAGGAAGATTGCCATGCTCTGAAGCTCTCTGGGCGGTCATCAAATTTACTGAGCCCTGTGGTTATTAACTCTCTGCGGGCCAGATATTTGGCAAAGTCTATCATATTAGCTGCTGGAGTGATGGTAGAGTCATGCGTTTTGTTCTTAGGAAAATGGTTTGGTTGACTCACCTGCTTGAATGATGAGGGGTCCTGTCCCAGATTGGTCTTGTTGGAAAGGAGAGGGTCTGAGATGGGACGCTGTGGCAGGTCTCTCTGGTATCCTGATCCGCTGTACTCAGTCCGCTGAGTGTGCCTTGGCATTGTGGGCGAGACGTTATGGTTGAATGCAGGATTAAATTCAACCACTTTCTGTTTCACTGATGGCGATGACACTTTAATGTGGAGAGGAAGTGATGTATCAGGAGGAGGTATGGTAGGGTAGACATCGTCTTGAGCCTGATGTTGCAGATACGCCTCTGTTCGCTGTCTGATTGTCTGTAGTGAGATGCTGCTACTAGCACTCTGCATATCCTTGCATGCTATTCCTTCAGCAGCCTCTAAAACTTCAGCCTCTGCATTCGCAGCAGCAGCTGTTTTTTCGAGTCCCAGTGCTTCTAAGTCTGCTTCTAGTGTAGCTTTTTCCATATCTAATTTGGCTTTTTGTTTTTTTAATTCCAGCTCCTTTTGAGCATATGCAGCTCTGGTGCGTGCAGCTTCCGCTGTTGCTCTTGCTCTAGCAGCAGCACTGGACACTGAAGACTTAGAAGATGATCTTGACACCGATGACACATTTTCATCTTTTTCTGAAGACTGATCTTCCATGATTGTCGCTAATGAATCCCTTTGATAGTATGACTTTTCACTGTACTGTTCTCCCTATGTGTTTTACTTCCAAAGTGTTAACATAGATTAACAGCCAGCCAAACTCCTTTTCAAGAGCCAGGATGCGAGCGTTCCTGCTCCTTTATTGATTTCCAACATGAAATCATCTTGACAACGTTGAAATAGGGTGAAACTAGAAAAGAAATACAAAACATATTAACTGAATAGCAGATAAATATAAACAGCCTTATGTTCACAATTCTCCTAACAATGTCACCATTCCTAATTATACAACACGTGAAGAATGTAAAACACTTACAGTCATTGCTTTCTGAGGAATGCAGACAAAGGATTACTGTGGATTACACATGGGGTTCCTCACAGTCACGATCACGCTCTCTGCAGTTTACCGATCTACTTCCTACTTCCTGCTTCCTGCTTCATTACAGGTGTCAAAATAAAAGCGCTATGTATGAAACAATAAAACGCATAACAGTTAACTTAAACACTTCTTTAACATATGCAGGGCAGAACAGCAATGATTCCATCTTGTGGTCAATCATTATCAGTAATACTTACACATGTTTGTGGTGAAGAGGAACGTGTCTGGTAAACATCTGTGAGCGTATTTTTTATTAAAAATACAGATGCTAACAGACACACGGCGCACATACAGTGAGCTCATTAGCAGCACATGTATTGGCCATAATATTCTCCTCTAAAGATGTGTATGATACACTTTTATTCACACAATTACGTTTTAGGTACAACAACAGTCATTGTTACAGAAAATCAAACTTTTCATTGATAGCAATGCAGCAATGGCCCCTCACTTTGTGTTAGCACGGTAAATTATCCTTAGACTATATACTATTTTTCACAAGTAACTATAGCTGCCAAATACACATAATGGAGTATAAAGTTCTATATTTTCCTCAGAAATGAAATAGACGCGATAGTCAAAATATACAAAATAGTCACTGTAACACTTAAACTGACACAATTGCAGGTCAAGTAGTCATGTGGTGCTCACACTTCACCGACATCTGAAAAAGTCAAATTTAGATCTTCAGCAGAGAAGTCAATGAAATATTATCAGAAAAACGACCTACTGCTCAATTAAAAATCTGAATTTGTCACACTCTCAGTGAATCATACCGCAATGTTCCCACAATAATCCCACAACAATAAGGAACTTGTTGGAGCCATGAATCCGCTCCAGTCCTCCCAAACATCTCAAAGTGAGTTTCAATGTTTCCTCCACGGTCATTTTCCTGGCACAGTGGCCTCTGTTAGAGTTTCAGGACATGTTCTGTTTCAGCCACACATTGAGTGGGGATTAGATGAAGAATGCAATTGCTTCCAAAAATGTAGTTAAATACTTGATCCCCCCGATCGAATGGAGGTCTTTCTTAGTGTTGGAATGGAGCAGCAAGTCTTCACAGTCTTGTGCTTACACCCTTGATCAGAATTGAGATGAAGTTTATTCTGAGAGATTAACTTCACATGATGATTTTTTCCCCCTTTTAACCCTCTGGAACCTGAGGTAAATTTCTCGATTTTACATAATTTCTTAAATTCACCTTTTAAAGGCACTTGCATATAAGATACATACCCAGGTTTTACATAACAAATTGCATAACAATCTCAGCTCTCCATATACTGAGGCACCATTGTCATAAGGAAAAAGTGTAAAGAGAAAATATGACTCTAAAGCTGAAGAATGTAATCTTGATTTTGGAAATTCTTCATATCTCTTGTGAAAACAAACCTTTACTCAGGTGGTCAAATGGTTTTGGTGCTTGAAATTGGTTTACCAAAGGTCTTAGGTTCACACAAGCAGTTGAATATATGAATAAAATGGTAGATACATGTAAATAAATGTCTAATACCCAATTTTGTATTATCATTTTTTGAGTAGAAGTGTTATCTGTAACTACTTTCACCAAAATGAGAGAGGGACTGAGATAAAATGAGACTGGGGAATGACTTCATACTACAGATCAAGCTTCATGGGTGTGTGCAAATAAAAAATGAACATTCTAACAGTGTTGGTTTTCAAATATTTACTATATATTTGAGTCAAAATATGTACTAAAAAGAAAAATGAACTATTTACTATGTTTTACTGTTGTTGTTTTATTTGGTAGTGCTGTCTTGTCTCTCACTGAAAGCCAGTGCATTTTTGCAGTGTAGGTGGGTAGGTCCTTAGGGATTTCCTGAGTGTTCATTGGTTAGTTTCACACAAAATGTCGATGGACCTGAATCGACAAATCACGGTGAAAGGCGGAGCTCGACACACTCCACAGGCTGTGAGCTCCTGTGAGAGTCACGTAGGGGTTCACAGAGCAAGGGGGCGGGAACTTAAGAGCCTGGCGCATCAGCCAACAACTGATTCATATTTCTATGCAGTTGTTTCGCGGAGCTATTAATAGAAACATCACGTAAACATCGTCAAAATGCGGTCGAAAGTGTTAAAGCCCTCATTTTTAATATGAAAATATGCTTTATTTCTCTGGAATGTGGGTTAGTAAGGGCGCAGTATTGGAGCTGAAATGATACTGTGGGGCACGGGCGTGGTTAAGCGCGGCTGCAAGCAGGGAGACAGAAGGGTGGCTCCGGGAACAGGTGCGGGGAATTACGGGGAAATGAGCCACACCTGTGACTAATGTGTGGGTGTGTGTGTGTGTGTGTGTGTGGGCGGGTATAAAAACCCAGCCGTAGCGACAGCCGGGACGGAGATCTGTGGACACGAGCGGAGCTGTCGGAGAGAGAGAGAGAGAGAGAGAGCGCGAGAGAGCGAGAGAACGAGCGAGGGAGCGGGCAACCGAGGAAACGCAAGTTAAATAAAGCATTTAAAAAGACATCCTGACTCTGTCTTGCCTGATCCGAGGACCCGGACGAACATACCTGGTTACAGTGGCGCCTGACGTGGGTTCCGGGTATGGATCAACGGGACCGGCAGCCAGAGAATCCGACCCAGCCTCTCGTAGCGCTGGGCCAAATGGTGGCGGGCATCGCCGCCATCCAGCAGGAGCAAGCAGCGCTGAACCGCGCGTTTATGGTGGCGCTCCAGGGGCAGGCCGAGCGGCAGTCTGATGCGCTCGAACACCTCGCCGCCGGGATGGGGGCGGCGCCGGCGCATCCTCCACCGGCCCAGGGACCGCCGGCAGTGACTCTCCACCGGATGACGCCGGCGGACGACGCACAGGCTTTCCTGGATGCCTTTGAGACGACGGCGGAGGCGTGCGACTGGCCGGGGGCCGAGTGGGTGGTCCGGCTCCTGCCCCTACTGGCAGGCGAGGCCCAGACGGCGGCGATGGCACTCCCGCCGTCGGCCAGGCGGGACTACGCGGCCGTCCGGAGGGCCGTGGTGGACCGGCTGGGCCTGACCCCGGAGGATCATCGGCGGAGGTTCCGCGCGGCCAGGCTGGAGCCGGAGGACCGGCCGTTTTCGTTCGCGCAGCAGGTGCGGGACGCGGCGGAGCGGTGGCTGCGACCCGGCGGGGCGGGAGGAGCGGGGGCCATCCTGGAGGCCATTGTGCTGGAGCAGTTCCTGGAGGGGCTGCCGGCCCGGACCGCGGCGTGGGTCCGTTGCCACCGTCCCCCGGCCTTGGCGGACGCCATCAGCTTGGCTGAGGACCACCTGGCCGTGTACCCGCCGGCGAAGGGGAGCGGCGGCCAGCCGTGGCCGCCGGCTGGGCCGACACCGGGCCCGCGGAGGAGGCCGGCCCCGCCGGGGCCGCCGCAGGCCGTGCGGGCCCCGCCGACCACCGACGGACCGGACCCCCCCTGAGACCGCGCCCTTCCCAACCCACCGGGGGCCCCTCAGGCGCCAGGGCAGGCGTGCTGGAGGTGCGGGCAGCCCGGGCACTTCCGGAGGGAGTGCCCGCTCATGGAGGGGGGGCAGGTGATCCGGGTTGCCGGCCCTCCAGCGCCATACCCAGGCCCGGGAGGGACGTACAGCATTCCGGTGAGTATCCAGGGGGGTACACGCCAGGCGTTGGTGGATTCAGGCTGCTCGCAGTCCATGATCCACCAAAGCCTGTTTCGAACCGGGGCATTGGTGGAGGCTGCACGGGTACGGAGGTGTGTGCATGGGGATATCCACGAATATCCCGTAGTCCAGGTGGAAATTCGCTATGCGGGGAAAAAGCATAGGATAAAGGCCGCGGTTAGCTCCCGCCTTTCGCACCCCCTAATTCTGGGAACAGATTGGCCGGGGTTTGTTAAGCTAATGGGGCAGACAGCGGGGGTGCGGGCACGACAGACAGGGCAGTGCGACATGTGTGCGGTGCTCAGCGGCGACGCGGGTCCGGCCGACGCTGCAGACAGGGAGCGGGAACCGGCTGAGCCTCCGGCGGAGACTCCGCCGGCTCCCGAGTTTCACTCCATGGAAGATTTTCCACTGGAGCAGTCTCGGGACGAGACCCTGCGCGCGGCGTTTGACCAAGTGATAAAAATTGATGGTCAGCTGGTGCGCCCTGACGCAGCGCAAACATACCCGCACTTCTCGCTGATTAGTGACCGGTTATACCGGGTGGGTCGTGACACCCGGACCGGACAGGAGGACACCCAATTGCTGGTGCCAAGGAGCCGCCGGGAAACAGTTTTCCAGGTGGCTCATTATAACCCCATGGCCGGGCACATGGGATATGATAAGACATTGCACCGGATAATGTCCCGATTTTACTGGCCGGGCATCCAGGCGGATGTGCGCCGATGGTGCGCATCCTGCCCCGGAGTGTCAATTGGTAAATCCCCCTGCCATTCCGAGGGCGCCACTGCGCCCTCTGCCATTAATGGAGGTGCCGTTCGAAAGAATCGGCATGGACCTCATCGGGCCATTTCACCGGAGCACACGCGGGTACCGCTTTGTGTTAGTCCTAGTGGATTACGCAACGCGGTATCCGGAAGCGGTGCCGTTGCGCAACATCTCGGCTAAGAGTGTCGCGCAGGCGCTGTTTCAGGTCATCTCCCGAGTCGGAGTCCCGAAAGAGATTCTGACCGACCAAGGCACGTCGTTCATGTCACGCACACTGAGGGGACTTTACGGGTTACTGGGCATCACGTCGATCCGGACCAGCGTCTACCACCCCCAGACCGATGGGCTGGTGGAGCGGTTCAATAAGACGTTGAAAAACATGATCCGTAAATTCATAAGTGAGGATGAACGTAATTGGGATAAGTGGCTTGACTCTCTGTTGTTTGCAGTGCGGGAGGTTCCCCAGGCCTGCTGTTCGGCAGGACGCCACGAGGGGTGCTCGACCTCATTAAAGAAAGCTGGGAGGAGGGGCCGAGCACCAGCAAGAATGAGGTCCAGTACGTCCTGGACCTGCACGTTTTGCGGACGTGTTCTCGCTCCGACCTGGCCGCACCAGCCTCATAGTGCACGAGATCGAGACCCCCCCGGGCGTGACCGTGCGGTCACGCCCCTATAGGCTCCCTGAACACAAAAAAAGGTGGTTCAGAGGGAATTGACTGCTATGCTGGAGATGGGGGTCATAGAAGAGTCCAACAGCGCCTGGTGCAGCCCCATCGTTCTTGTGGTCAAGAAGGATGGGTCTATACGGTTCTGCGTGGACTACCACAAGGTGAATGAGGTGTCACGGTTTGATGCCTACCCGATGCCCCGGGTCGACGAGCTCCTGGACCGACTGGGCACGGCGCAGTTCTTCACCACGCTGGATTTGACCAAGGGCTACTGGCAGATTCCCCTGTCGCCAGAGGCCAAGGAAAAGACGGCCTTCTCCACTCCGTACGGTTTGTACCAGTTCAACACGCTTCCTTTCGGGTTGTTCGGGGCACCTTCCAGCGCCTCATGGACCGGGTGCTGCGGCCGCACGCTGCATATGCTGCCGCCTACTTGGATGATGTGATCATCCATAGCACCACGTGGGCGGAGCATGTGCGGCGGGTGGCCGCGGTGCTGGAATCCTTGAGGCTGGCGGGGCTCACCGCCAATCCGGGGAAGTGTGTTATTGGACGGAGGGAGGTACGGTATCTGGGGTACCACTTGGGCGGAGGGCAGGTCCGCCCTCAGGTAGACAAGACGGAGGCAATTGCTGCCTGCCCGCCGCCCAAGACCAAAAAGGAGGTGAGGAGGTTCCTGGGGCTTGCGGGCTACTATAGGCGGTTCATCTCCGCCTTTGCGGCCCTGACCAGCCCCCTGACCGACCTCACCCGAAAGAATGCCTCAGATCCGGTCCAGTGGACGGAGCCGTGCCAGTTGGCGTTTGAGGCAGTGAAACAGGCCCTCGGTGTGGAGCCACTTCTCCACACCCCTAACTTCTCTCTCCCTTTTGTCTTGCAGACCGACGCGTCGGACAGAGGGCTGGGGGCCGTTTTGGCCCAGGAGGTGGGAGGGGTCGACCGGCCCATCGTCTACATCAGTCGGAAGCTGTCCGAGCGGGAGGCCAGGTACAGCACAGTGGAAAAGGAGTGCCTGGCCATCCGGTGGGCGGTCGACGCCCTCCGATACTACCTCCTGGGCCGCCAGTTCACCCTCTGTTCGGACCACGCCCCGCTCCAATGGCTCCACCGCATGAAAGATACCAACGCCCGGATCACCCGGTGGTATCTGGCTATGCAGCCCTTTAACTTCAAGGTGGTCCATAGGCCGGGGTCGCAGATGGTCGTGGCCGACTTCCTCTCCCGCTCCGAGGGGGCGGGGGGGAGTGGGCTAGGCCGGTGGCTCCCCGGCCTAAAGCGGGCGGTGGGGGTATGTGGGGCACGGGCGTGGTTAAGCGCGGCTGCAAGCAGGGAGACAGAAGGGTGGCTCCGGGAACAGGTGCGGGAAATTACGGGGAAATGAGCCACACCTGTGACTAATGTGTGGGTGTGTGTGTGTGTGTGTGTGGGCGGGTATAAAAACCCAGCTGTAGCGACAGCCGGGACGGAGATCCGTGGACACGAGCGGAGCTGTCGGAGAGAGAGAGAGCGCGAGAGAGCGCGAGAGAGCGAGAGAACGAGCGGGCAACCGAGGAAACGCAAGTTAAATAAAGCATTTAAAAAGACATCCTGACTCTGTCTTGCCTGATCCGAGGACCCGGACGAACATTCCTGGTTACAGATACGTTTTAATTTAGTTTTTGACATTTTAATTTAAAATCCACCAACATACAAATGCACCTTTATATAATAACTTCCATTCAATATCAATTCAATGTTTTTTACTGGACGCCATGTTGGTTTGTAGTCCCTGTTGTATCCATGGAGATGGAATGCATCATTTTTAAGGGAACTCCCTCCATAAAACGTGATGCCATCGCTCAATGTGGCTTTGATTCGTTAGTGTATGTCTAGAAGCTGCTTGGAAGAGATTATTTTCCAAGTATTGAAACTGTCATACTAGAAGACAACCAGTCTTTATCAGAGAACCAGTGATTATCAGAGAACCAGTCTTTATCAAAGAACCTGTGATTATCAGAGAACCAGTGTTTATCAGAGAACCCGTGATTATCAGAGAACCAGTGTTTATCAGACTTGTTGTCTGTCTTATCACCAACCTCTTTTTTTACACTGTTCTATAAACCACCACAAACCATGTCTGGTGCTGCTAAAATGACATTCAAGGAGGCTCTGTTCAAGAATCGCACAGCACCTCCAACTCAAATGAAGGCCACACCACGGGTCATCACAAAGAAGAAGGTGGGCAGCAAGGCTGCGGTTCCGAAGGGCCGTCAGGGACCCAGACAAAACCAGCAAGCCACGCAGCCACAAGGCACCATCCGATCTGTGGTCATCGGAAAGAAGTTTTGCTTTAAGCCTGCCGTTCCTCAAGGACCTAAACCAAACAAGCAGCCACAGGCCACCGTTGGTGCTGTGGACACCTTGAAGAAGGAGGGCTCCAAGGCTGATGTTCCTCAGGACGGAGCAGGACCTAAACCAAACGAGCAGCCACAGGCCACCGTTGGTGCTGTGGACACTTTGAAGGTGGAGGACTCCAAGGCTGATGTTCCTCAGGACGAAGCAGGACCTAAACCAAACGAGCAGCCACAGGCCACCGTTGGTGCTATGAACACTTTGAAGGTGGAGGACTCCAAGGCTGATGTTCCTCAGGACGAAGCAGGACCTAAACCAAACGAGCAGCCACAGGCCACCGTTGGTGCTGTGGACACTTTGAAGGAGGAGGACTTCAAGGCTGATGTTCCTCAGGACGAAGCAGGACCTTTGAAAAAAAGAGATTTCCCACAAACTCCGATGGGCTATGCTAATTACCATATTGCCTGGCTGAGTGACAAGCAAGGCCAGATGGAAAAAAGTAGGGTCAGATCAGAAGTTGAAAAGTGGGATTTCTGCCGCAGGGTTCACCAAGGGGAAATGAAAATAGCCCGCCTAGAGAAGAGTCGAGCGCTCACGGAGGAGTTTTTGATGGATGCACTATACTACCTGGAAGAAAGGGATCTGGAAATCGAAGAGTTAAAGAAAAAACTCCATCTACAGGAGGAAAAGGATCTAGAAATCAAAGAGCTAAAGGAAAAACTCAAGCTGCATGAGGAAAAGGATTTAGAAATCAAAGAGCTAAAGGAAAAACTCCAGCTACATGAGGAAAAGGATTTAGAAATCAAAGAGCTAAAGGAAAAACTCCAGCTACATGAGGAAAAGGATCTAGAAACCAAAGAGCTAAAGGAAAAACTCCATCTACAGGAGGAAAAGGATCTAGAAATCAAAGAGCTGGAAAAAAAACTCCATCTACAGGAGGAAAAGGATCTAGAAATTAAAGAGCTAAAGGAAAAACTCGATCTACAGCAGGTGGAGATTGAGAAAGCTGAGTGCCGCAGCAAGCAAGAGTACAGTGAGATGATTGCAAAGTTTGAATCCAAAAATGAAGCTCTGACTGACTCACTGACCATTCATCAAGTAGCTCTTAGTGCTGCAAGTCTCAGTCGCAAGCGCTTGGTAGAGACACAGGAGAGACAGCAGACGCAAGTCAAGCTGCTGTCCTCTGAAGTCAACAAGCTGAGGGAGGATAACAAGGTCATCGAAGACGTCTGCCTTGCTTTGAAAAAAAAGAGCAGAGGCGTCTTTGGAAAAAAGATGGCCGACAGAAAGACCGAGGTGGAAAAGATGGTCAAGAAAATGAAGGCAAAGGAGGAGATAAGGAAGGAGGAGAAGGAAAAGGTGAAGACGGGGTGTTTTGGCCGAATTGGCAGGAAAACAACAGCAGGAGGAGGCTGATGTTGGTCATCAGCAGGAACCTCTTCCTCCATCTCCCCCCATCTCCCTCCCTCCACCTCCCTCCATCTCTCCCTCTCATCATCCATCCAACCTCCCCTCCCCCCTTTCCCTGAAGACAGAGCGACACAGTGGCTGCAGTGTTACGTGATTTAACTCTGCAGCCTCACAGAGACACCTCCACCCTTCTCTGTGTGTGAAGTTCGAGTCTTCCCTTTCCCCGAAGGCCGAGGGCGGCACAGTGGCTCCAGTGTTAAGTGATTTAACTCTGCAGCCTCACAAAGACACCTTCACCCTTCTCTGTGTGTGAAGTTCGAGTCTTCCCTTTCCCCGAAGGCCGAGGGCGACACAGTGGCTCCAGTGTTAAGTGATTTAACTCTGCAGCCTCACAAAGACACCTTCACCTGTCTCTGTGTGTGAAGTTCGAGTCTTCCCTTTCCCCGAAGGCCGAGGGCGACACAGTGGCTGCAGTGTTAAGTGATTTAACTCTGCAGCCTCACAAAGACACCTTCACCTGTCTCTGTGTGTGAAGTTCAAGTCTTCCCTTTCCCCGAAGGCCGAGGGCGACACAGTGGCTGCAGTGTTAAGTGATTTAACTCTGCAGCCTCACAGAGACACCACCACCCTTCTCTGTGTGGAGTTTGAATATTCTCCATGTGTCCGCGTGGGTTTCCTCCTGGTACTCAGGTTTCCTCCCACATAATCCAAAAATGTTCACTAATTAGACACTTATTTGGTCCAATTATTAATGTTGGGTGTACTTCTGCTGATCAGGTTTACCCCCAAATTAATTGATTAATAAAAAAAAAAATCAAATCTAAAAAGTCTTCCCTTTCCCCGAAGGCGACACAGTGGCTGCAGTGTTAAGTGATTTAACTCTGCAGCCTCACAGAGACACCACCACCCTTCTTTCTGTGTGGAGTTTGAATATTCTCCATGTGTCCGCGTGGGTTTCCTCCTGGTACTCAGGTTTCCTCCCACATAATCCAAACATTTTCACTAATTAGACACTTATTTGGTCCAATTATTCATGTTGGGTGTACTTCTGCTGATCAGGTTTACCCCCAAATTAATTGATTAATAAAAAAAAAATCAAATCTAAATTCTGTGTTCCAGCCTCTTTGATTAAATATATAGAGTATTAATACAATTGTATGACATAATGGTGACTTTAAATAATAAGTACTGGGAGCTATTTAAGGTCGCCGTCAGGGTGATTTTCTGTGCTTATTCTCTTTCAGCCGCTTTCATTATTTTGCTAACATTGGGGTTGAGAAAGTACGCAGGCTGTGATTCATTTATTAATGAATTAATAAGTAGCATATGCATGTGATGTGATGACAACTGCGTATGGAACTGGAAGCGGTGGTCATGTATGCCATGGAAGGATGGTTCCTCCCGTCTCTGTTCACAAATGGTCTTCGGCATCTGATGTGAATGGCCCTCTCAACCTTTCTCCGGCGGTCTATTGACTCCCGGTTGATTACTTTGATCTCTCCCCAGTGCTGATGTGACCGATTTTGGTCTGGTGTCCTTAGACTGCAGCTGATGTTGTCTGTTTTCGACGCTCATTGAGTCATTTTTTTCCCCAGAGTCCTTCCATTTAAATAATGTGCAATGTCTTGGTATTTCATTTTTGGGATATTTTCATTTAAAAAACATTTTCTTTATTTACTAATGGGGGGTTTGCTGAAACAGTGTAGTCTGTTACTGTCCCACACACGGTACAGCTGGATAAACACTTGCTCTTGGCCGCAACTGTGTGGTTTCTTAGTGTGGGGCAGGGGGCGTGGTTAAGCACGCCTGCGGCAGGAGAGAGAGAGAGGGGCGGCTCGGGAGACAGGTGCGGCTCGGGAGACAGGTGCGGCTGATCAGGATGATGGGCGCACCTGTCGCCCCATCATCCTGATCAGCCCTTCCGATTGTCTTGCGTTCAGCAGTCTCGCTTGAAGCTTTTAAAAAGCAGCTGAAAACGCACTTGTTTACATTTGCTTTTGATTGATGTATGTAATTTTTTGGTGTCATGCTGAAATTGTTGTAATGATTGTTTTTAGTCTTTTTGGTTTTATAACTTAACATGTTTTGTTCAAATGTTTACCAATGTGAAGCACTTTGTGACTTTGTCTGTGAAAGGTGCTATAACAAATAAACTTATTATTATTATTATTAATATGTGTGTGTGTGTGTTGAAAAGGCCCACAGGGACACAAGGAAGGGACCGACCGAGAGGAAGGCCGAACGCAAGAGAGCGGAAGCTTCGAGAGTTCGGCGGCGGAGAGAAACCCGTGTCCACAGCGGGAGCATCAGGGAAAAGAGCTGGCTGGTGAGAGCAGCCAGCGACAGGAAGAGACGGGTGGAGCGAGAGCCGGTGTGTTGGCGTACAGCCGGCGGAAATAAAAACCCGTAACTGTCATCTGGTCTCTGCGTGCTCTGTGTCCTGCCGTGTATATTCCCCCGGGTTACATCGACGTCCGTTACAGTGGTTCCCTGACCGGGAACCCGGGGGATGCGGCGGGGCGAGCAGGCGGAGGACCCAGCGCAGACACTGCCGGCGCTGGGCCAGATGCTGGGGGGCAGGACGGCCCTGCAGCAGGACGGGGCGGCCGCGAACTGGTCGCGCCTGGGACACGGGCAGCAGAGTCCAGCGGGAGGCCAGACGCTGTGTGGGCCCGGGACGTCGGGCCGCGGGAGCCCGGGGACCGAGGGCTATGGGAAGTGGTCCGGAGGGGGAGGAGGAAGAAGAAGAGGCGGTGGCCGCGGAGTAGGCTGGTCGGCCTCGTACAGCGGGAGTCGGAGCGGCACGGTGGATGGTCCTCCCGGAGCAGCCAGGACGGCAGCCGGGACTCCGACCTAGGCCAGCTGCGCGAGGACAACGAGCGCCTGCGGAGCGAGCTTCGCAGCACAGTCCAGGCCAGGGAGAGGGGCCGCCAGGTCATCGTCGAGCTGGAGGAGAAGCTGAGGGCCGAGCAGGAGGCTCGGGCCCTCGCCGAGCGACGGCTGGCCGAGGAGCGGAGGAACTGGATGGTCCCGTAGCCGGGGGGAGGGCTCGGGGAGAGCCGACTCCCGGGGCGGAGGCAGGGCGGACTGCCATCCTCGCCTTTTTCCACACACACACACACACCCTAACCTCTCTCTCTTGTGTTGCAGGCTGACGCGTCGGACAGGGGGTGGGGGCCGTTTGGTCCCGGGAGGGGAGAAGGGTCGGCACCCGGAGACACTACTTCCTGGGACGCCAGTTCGCCCTCCGTTCGGACCGCGCTCCCCTCCCATGGCTCCGCCGGAGGAAGGATGCCAACGCCCGGATCACCCGTTGGCATCTGGCTATTTAGCCCTCAGAACTTCTAGGTGGTCCATAGGTCGGGGCGCAGATGGCTGTGGCGGGCTTCCCCTCCCGCGCCCAGGGGGCGGGGGGGTAGGCTAGGCTGGTGGCTCCCCGGCCTAAGTCGGGCGGTGGAGGTATGTGGGGCAGGGGGCGTGGTTAAGCACGCCTGCGGCAGGAGAGAGAGAGAGGGGCGGCTCAGGAGACAGGTGCGGCTGATCAGGATGATGGGGCGCACCTGTCGCTAATATGTGTGTGTGTGTGTGTTGAAAAGGCCCACAGGGACACAAGGAAGGGACTGACCGAGAGGAAGGCCGAACGCAAGAGAGCGGAAGCTTCGAGAGTTCGGAGGCGGAGAGAAACCCGTGTCCACAGCGGGAGCATCAGGGAAAAGAGCTGGCTGGTGAGAGCAGCCAGCGACAGGAAGAGACGGGTGGAGCGAGAGCCAGTGTGTTGGCGTACAGCCGGCGGAAATAAAAACCCGTAACTGTCATCTGGTCTCTGCGTGCTCTGTGTCCTGCCGCGTATATTCCCCCGGGTTACATCGACGTCCGTTACACTTAGATTTACCTTTTTTAACTCTTGATTTATTTTTACTGGGATCCAGCGAGACCCACATGTGTCACAGTAATAAACCTTTGAAGCCCTCGCAGCCAGCGTGAGCGTGAACGCCAGTGAAACAACAGCAATTGTACTGTTCTCCCTATGTGTTTTACTTCCAAAGTGTTAACATAGATTAACAGCCAGCCAAACTCCTTTTCAAGAGCCAGGATGCGAGCGTTCCTGCTCCTTTATTGATTTCCAACATGAAATCATCTTGACAACGTTGAAATAGAGTGAAACTAGAAAAGAAATACAAAACATATTAACTGAATAGCAGATAAATATAAACAGCCTTATGTTCACAATTCTCCTAACAATGTCACCATTCCTAATTATACAACACGTGAAGAATGTAAAACACTTACAGTCATTGCTTTCTGAGGAATGCAGACAAAGGATTACTGTGGATTACACATGGGGTTCCTCACAGTCACGATCACGCTCTCTGCAGTTTACCGATCTAACTTCCTACTTCCCACTTCCCACTTCCTGCTTCATTACAGGTGTCAAAATAAAAGCGCTATGTATGAAACAATAAAACGCATAACAGTTAACTTAAACACTTCTTTAACATATGCAGGGCAGAACACTCCCCGTCTGGCATTTACATATGTCACTTAAGATCTAATTGTCCTTACTTGACTACTGACTATCCTTTGGCAGGAGCAAAACAACATCAGAGATAGGCCTTAAGAATGTCTTAATTTTGCCTTGAGACGTCGTCCTGACTTCAGTTTTGCGGACCTTCCCATCACTGCTTGGGAGAGTTGAAACGACCAGTCCCATTGGCCACTCATTGCGAGGTGATTGGCTCTGTTTCAGTAGCACAACGTCTCCAACCTGCAGGTCCCGTGATGCGGTGCGCCACTTGCGTCTTGGCTGAAGGGTGTGGAGATATTCATTTCTCCATCGGGTCCAAAACTCGTTGGCTAGTGCTTGCACTTTTCTCCACTGACACTTGAAGAGGTCCTTTTCCTCAAAATTGCCAGCTGGAGAGGTCAGACCTGGTTTTTGAGTTAGAAGCATCGCAGGAGTCAGCAACACTGGTGAAGATGGATCAGATGAGACAGGGACCAATGGTCTCGCATTGATGATGGCCGAAACCTCTGCCATCAAAGTACAAAGCACTTCATGAGTCAGGGAAGTGCACTTGGTTTGCAGCAACAGGTAGTCAAGAATCCTCCGGGTGATGCCGATCATACGTTCCCAAGCGCCACCCATGTGAGATGCGTGTGGGGGATTGAATTCCCATGTGCAACCGTTCTCTTGAAGATACTTTACAACATTGGTTTGACTAGGAACTTCTTTTCCCATGCCCAGTTCAACACTGGCTCCAACAAAGGTCGTACCTCTATCTGACCTCAGTTGCTTCGCTGGTCCTCTTATGGCAAAAAACCTTCGCAGAGCATTGATGCAACTGGAAGATTCCATGGACTCTATCACTTCCACATGCACAGCTCTGGTACTCATGCATGTAAACAGGATTGCCCACCGTTTGCTCTGAGCTGCACCTCCTCTAGTGCGTCTGGTGAACACAGTCCAGGGACCAAAAACGTCCAGTCCAACGTACGTGAATGGTGGGGATGAGCTTAGACGTTCTGGGGGGAGCTCGGCCATCTTTTGGACCTCAAGCTTTCCTCTCAGTCTGCGACAAGTAACGCAGTGATTAAGGACTGAACTGATCAGCCTCTTGCCAGCTACAATCCATAGACCAGCAGCCCTGACTGCCCCTTCAGTGAATTGTCGGCCTTGATGTGCCACCTTTGTGTGGTAGTGACTCACCAGTAGTTTTGTGACATGACTTTGTTTTGGGAGTATGATCGGATTCTTTACCTCAGAATCGATTGGCGCATGTCTCAGACGTCCTCCGATCCGCAGGAGACCATCACACATGAAAGGATCAAGGTCCAGGATTGCACTTGATCTTGAGACCGCTCTCTTCTCCTGTAGTGCAACATACTCGTCTGGATAAGCTTCTTTTTGGACAGACATGAGTATAACCAGCTTAGCTTTTGCCAACTCTTCTTGAGTACGTGGTTTTTTGCACTGATGCCATCTTTTGCATGCGTCTCTCGAGTCAGATTTGTGTGAACGAGTTTGATGGATCAAAAAGGATACTCCTCTCAGCAAGGAATCCCAAGTGGAGAAGCGTTGGAACCTTTTAGTGGTAAGTTTACCTTCGCTTATGTGAGTAGCAAGAGTGATCAGTTGTGGTCTCACATCTACATCTGTTTCAGAATCCACCAACTCAAAAGACTGATCTGTATCAGGCATAAGTGGTTTGTGAAGGAAGTCTGGTCCTGTAAACCACATTGTGTTGATGAGCTGTGATGCGGGCACAGACCTGATGGCCAGATCAGCGGGATTTTGATCTGTTGGCACATAGTGCCACTGTTTAGGAGAAGTTGTCTGGTGTATACGGTGCACACGGTTGTTAGGAAGGCATGCTCTGGGTACGCGGAATGGCAGGGGAGCAACCCAGCTGTTTCGCTCATCTCTGTGAAACCCTTCCTGCATGGTTTTCAGGAATATCTCATCTTCAAAGGACAAGGCAGGTTTGTTATCATTTTCTGTATTAATGAACACACCTAATCCAAGTTTGTCTTCAGCGGGCAGACTCTGCTCCCCGCCGTGGCTTGGTTTTTCTTTGACACGGATGTGGTTCTGACATGGTGTCAGAAAAGATGGACGTCCATTCTGCAGGACATTAGTTTTGAAGACAGCTACGGCGGGCTTGTGCACACTATCAATGCAAACCTCTCCTACTATCACCCACCCTAACACCAAACGCTGTGCGAAAGGTGCGTTGTGTGGCCCGTTGATTTGTTGTCTAACCTTGTGAACATGAATAAGGTCTCTTCCCAATAAGAGGAGGATCTGTGCTTCAGAATCTATCTTGGGAATGTGCTGCGCCACAGATTTCAAGTGAGCATGGAAAGAGGCCACCTCTGGTGTGGGGATTTCTAATCTGTTGCCCATGATCTCGTTACATTCAATAAGTGGCGGTAAGTCAAAACACACTTCTCCGTTCACTGCCTCCAGCTGGAAACCGACTGCTTTTCTTCCAACCATTTCAGTGGTCCCTGCACATGTTCTCATGAGGTATGGAGAAAGTCCACCTTGAACACCAAAAAGCTCAAAAAACTCAGACCTGGCCAATGAGCGGTTGCTCTGGTCGTCAAGGATGGCATACATCTTGACTGAGTGCTCCCGCTGTCCTCGTGGAAAGACACGTACCAAACTTATCTTTGAGCAAGAACGTGTATGAAGACCTTCTCCACAGACCTCGGTGCACTTTGATGTCACTTCTGGAGGGTCACTTCTTCGCTGCTCGATGTCCAACTCTGCTGTAGGAGACATCCCTGTCGAGAAAGCAGTTTCCGGATGCATGGCTGTGATGTGTCTGTTAGTCCCACACTCATTGCATTTTAGTTCCACTGTGCATTCTCTTGCCATATGAGTTGTAGAGCAGCACCTGAAGCATCGCCTGTGTTCCTTTAGTAAACTTTTGCGTTCTGCTAGTGGCTTTATTTGAAAGGCTCTACATTTTACTAGGGGGTGAGACTTATTGTGCAGTGGGCAGTAATTGGCTGAATCGTAACTGCCATTTTTAGTCGTCTGCGCTCCATGCATTGAGCTTGACTCTGCTGTAGTGGACACGACAGTCTTATGGACAGATATAGCAGCCTTCACACCAGCTTGCCCTGTTATCAGTCTTTCACTGCGGTAATGAGTGGGGCTGCTCTCTGTTAAGACAAAGCTTAGATCATGTCTGGCCTTTGCTTGCTTGTGTACAAAGTCAGTAAAGAAAGAGAAGGGTGGAAAGCAAACATTATAGCACTCTTTGTAGCTCGAACCAGCAGAAAGCCATTTTTCTTGGAGATTGGGGGGCAATTTCTCTACAATTGGTTTAATGCCACGTGGCGTGTCAAGGTAACTAAGACCAGGTAAGTAACCATCCTCTTTGGCAAAAAGGAGCTCCATGAGTAAATCACTAAGTTCTCTGAGTTTGATATTTTCCTTCGACGTGAGACGAGGAAAGCTCTCTAGCCTTTTAAACAGTGCATTCTCGATCACTTCAGGGGTTGCATAGCACTCTTGAAGTCTCGTCCAAGACAACTGAAGTGCGGTGTGGGGCGTGGGCGTGGCTAGCGCGCCTGCAGCATGGAGAGAGAGAGGGACGATCATGGGGATCAGCTGTGTCTCGTTACGGGGCACAGCTGATCCACATGATCGTGGGATTGCGTGGGCAGGAGGGGAACTATAAAGCTCCCAGAGCCACGCAAAAAGGGGTTGAGCTAGGCAGAGCAGGACGAGAGTCTGAAGTGTCTGTGAGAAATGCCCAATAAAATGGATAAACGTACAGCCCTGGTGTCGTCGTTATGTCGTGAGCTTCATGAGGCCCACGGTAGCGAAGAACCTTGCCACATGCGGCTTCTGGGTTGGTAACGTAGACTGCTCGAAGTCTCTTAATGTGTTCAGAAGATTCTTTTCCAAGCCATTTTACCAACAGATCTAACTCTTCACTGGCTGTTAGCTCTAAGCCTTGCGTAGCATTGGAAAAGGAAGATTGCCATGCTCTGAAGCTCTCTGGGCGGTCATCAAATTTACTGAGCCCTGTGGTTATTAACTCTCTGCGGGCCAGATATTTGGCAAAGTCTATCATATTAGCTGCTGGAGTGATGGTAGAGTCATGCGTTTTGTTCTTAGGAAAATGGTTTGGTTGACTCACCTGCTTGAATGATGAGGGGTCCTGTCCCAGATTGGTCTTGTTGGAAAGGAGAGGGTCTGAGATGGGACGCTGTGGCAGGTCTCTCTGGTATCCTGATCCGCTGTACTCAGTCCGCTGAGTGTGCCTTGGCATTGTGGGCGAGACGTTATGGTTGAATGCAGGATTAAATTCAACCACTTTCTGTTTCACTGATGGCGATGACACTTTAATGTGGAGAGGAAGTGATGTATCAGGAGGAGGTATGGTAGGGTAGACATCGTCTTGAGCCTGATGTTGCAGATACGCCTCTGTTCGCTGTCTGATTGTCTGTAGTGAGATGCTGCTACTAGCACTCTGCATATCCTTGCATGCTATTCCTTCAGCAGCCTCTAAAACTTCAGCCTCTGCATTCGCAGCAGCAGCTGTTTTTTCGAGTCCCAGTGCTTCTAAGTCTGCTTCTAGTGTAGCTTTTTCCATATCTAATTTGGCTTTTTGTTTTTTTAATTCCAGCTCCTTTTGAGCATATGCAGCTCTGGTGCGTGCAGCTTCCGCTGTTGCTCTTGCTCTAGCAGCAGCACTGGACACTGAAGACTTAGAAGATGATCTTGACACCGATGACACATTTTCATCTTTTTCTGAAGACTGATCTTCCATGATTGTCGCTAATGAATCCCTTTGATAGTATGACTTTTCACTGTACTGTTCTCCCTATGTGTTTTACTTCCAAAGTGTTAACATAGATTAACAGCCAGCCAAACTCCTTTTCAAGAGCCAGGATGCGAGCGTTCCTGCTCCTTTATTGATTTCCAACATGAAATCATCTTGACAACGTTGAAATAGGGTGAAACTAGAAAAGAAATACAAAACATATTAACTGAATAGCAGATAAATATAAACAGCCTTATGTTCACAATTCTCCTAACAATGTCACCATTCCTAATTATACAACACGTGAAGAATGTAAAACACTTACAGTCATTGCTTTCTGAGGAATGCAGACAAAGGATTACTGTGGATTACACATGGGGTTCCTCACAGTCACGATCACGCTCTCTGCAGTTTACCGATCTACTTCCTACTTCCCACTTCCTGCTTCCTGCTTCATTACAGGTGTCAAAATAAAAGCGCTATGTATGAAACAATAAAACGCATAACAGTTAACTTAAACACTTCTTTAACATATGCAGGGCAGAACAGCAATGATTCCATCTTGTGGTCAATCATTATCAGTAATACTTACACATGTTTGTGGTGAAGAGGAACGTGTCTGGTAAACATCTGTGAGCGTATTTTTTATTAAAAATACAGATGCTAACAGACACACGGCGCACATACAGTGAGCTCATTAGCAGCACATGTATTGGCCATAATATTCTCCTCTAAAGATGTGTATGATACACTTTTATTCACACAATTACGTTTTAGGTACAACAACAGTCATTGTTACAGAAAATCAAACTTTTCATTGATAGCAATGCAGCAATGGCCCCTCACTTTGTGTTAGCACGGTAAATTATCCTTAGACTATATACTATTTTTCACAAGTAACTATAGCTGCCAAATACACATAATGGAGTATAAAGTTCTATATTTTCCTCAGAAATGAAATAGACGCGATAGTCAAAATATACAAAATAGTCACTGTAACACTTAAACTGACACAATTGCAGGTCAAGTAGTCATGTGGTGCTCACACTTCACCGACATCTGAAAAAGTCAAATTTAGATCTTCAGCAGAGAAGTCAATGAAATATTATCAGAAAAACGACCTACTGCTCAATTAAAAATCTGAATTTGTCACACTCTCAGTGAATCATACCGCAATGTTCCCACAATAATCCCACAACAATAAGGAACTTGTTGGAGCCATGAATCCGCTCCAGTCCTCCCAAACATCTCAAAGTGAGTTTCAATGTTTCCTCCACGGTCATTTTCCTGGCACAGTGGCCTCTGTTAGAGTTTCAGGACATGTTCTGTTTCAGCCACACATTGAGTGGGGATTAGATGAAGAATGCAATTGCTTCCAAAAATGTAGTTAAATACTTGATCCCCCCGATCGAATGGAGGTCTTTCTTAGTGTTGGAATGGAGCAGCAAGTCTTCACAGTCTTGTGCTTACACCCTTGATCAGAATTGAGATGAAGTTTATTCTGAGAGATTAACTTCACATGATGATTTTTTCCCCCTTTTAACCCTCTGGAACCTGAGGTAAATTTCTCGATTTTACATAATTTCTTAAATTCACCTTTTAAAGGCACTTGCATATAAGATACATACCCAGGTTTTACATAACAAATTGCATAACAATCTCAGCTCTCCATATACTGAGGCACCATTGTCATAAGGAAAAAGTGTAAAGAGAAAATATGACTCTAAAGCTGAAGAATGTAATCTTGATTTTGGAAATTCTTCATATCTCTTGTGAAAACAAACCTTTACTCAGGTGGTCAAATGGTTTTGGTGCTTGAAATTGGTTTACCAAAGGTCTTAGGTTCACACAAGCAGTTGAATATATGAATAAAATGGTAGATACATGTAAATAAATGTCTAATACCCAATTTTGTATTATCATTTTTTGAGTAGAAGTGTTATCTGTAACTACTTTCACCAAAATGAGAGAGGGACTGAGATAAAATGAGACTGGGGAATGACTTCATACTACAGATCAAGCTTCATGGGTGTGTGCAAATAAAAAATGAACATTCTAACAGTGTTGGTTTTCAAATATTTACTATATATTTGAGTCAAAATATGTACTAAAAAGAAAAATGAACTATTTACTATGTTTTACTGTTGTTGTTTTATTTGGTAGTGCTGTCTTGTCTCTCACTGAAAGCCAGTGCATTTTTGCAGTGTAGGTGGGTAGGTCCTTAGGGATTTCCTGAGTGTTCATTGGTTAGTTTCACACAAAATGTCGATGGACCTGAATCGACAAATCACGGTGAAAGGCGGAGCTCGACACACTCCACAGGCTGTGAGCTCCTGTGAGAGTCACGTAGGGGTTCACAGAGCAAGGGGGCGGGAACTTAAGAGCCTGGCGCATCAGCCAACAACTGATTCATATTTCTATGCAGTTGTTTCGCGGAGCTATTAATAGAAACATCACGTAAACATCGTCAAAATGCGGTCGAAAGTGTTAAAGCCCTCATTTTTAATATGAAAATATGCTTTATTTCTCTGGAATGTGGGTTAGTAAGGGCGCAGTATTGGAGCTGAAATGATACTGTGGGGCACGGGCGTGGTTAAGCGCGGCTGCAAGCAGGGAGACAGAAGGGTGGCTCCGGGAACAGGTGCGGGGAATTACGGGGAAATGAGCCACACCTGTGACTAATGTGTGGGTGTGTGTGTGTGTGTGTGTGTGGGCGGGTATAAAAACCCAGCCGTAGCGACAGCCGGGACGGAGATCTGTGGACACGAGCGGAGCTGTCGGAGAGAGAGAGAGAGAGAGAGAGCGCGAGAGAGCGAGAGAACGAGCGAGGGAGCGGGCAACCGAGGAAACGCAAGTTAAATAAAGCATTTAAAAAGACATCCTGACTCTGTCTTGCCTGATCCGAGGACCCGGACGAACATACCTGGTTACAGTGGCGCCTGACGTGGGTTCCGGGTATGGATCAACGGGACCGGCAGCCAGAGAATCCGACCCAGCCTCTCGTAGCGCTGGGCCAAATGGTGGCGGGCATCGCCGCCATCCAGCAGGAGCAAGCAGCGCTGAACCGCGCGTTTATGGTGGCGCTCCAGGGGCAGGCCGAGCGGCAGTCTGATGCGCTCGAACACCTCGCCGCCGGGATGGGGGCGGCGCCGGCGCATCCTCCACCGGCCCAGGGACCGCCGGCAGTGACTCTCCACCGGATGACGCCGGCGGACGACGCACAGGCTTTCCTGGATGCCTTTGAGACGACGGCGGAGGCGTGCGACTGGCCGGGGGCCGAGTGGGTGGTCCGGCTCCTGCCCCTACTGGCAGGCGAGGCCCAGACGGCGGCGATGGCACTCCCGCCGTCGGCCAGGCGGGACTACGCGGCCGTCCGGAGGGCCGTGGTGGACCGGCTGGGCCTGACCCCGGAGGATCATCGGCGGAGGTTCCGCGCGGCCAGGCTGGAGCCGGAGGACCGGCCGTTTTCGTTCGCGCAGCAGGTGCGGGACGCGGCGGAGCGGTGGCTGCGACCCGGCGGGGCGGGAGGAGCGGGGGCCATCCTGGAGGCCATTGTGCTGGAGCAGTTCCTGGAGGGGCTGCCGGCCCGGACCGCGGCGTGGGTCCGTTGCCACCGTCCCCCGGCCTTGGCGGACGCCATCAGCTTGGCTGAGGACCACCTGGCCGTGTACCCGCCGGCGAAGGGGAGCGGCGGCCAGCCGTGGCCGCCGGCTGGGCCGACACCGGGCCCGCGGAGGAGGCCGGCCCCGCCGGGGCCGCCGCAGGCCGTGCGGGCCCCGCCGACCACCGACGGACCGGACCCCCCCTGAGACCGCGCCCTTCCCAACCCACCGGGGGCCCCTCAGGCGCCAGGGCAGGCGTGCTGGAGGTGCGGGCAGCCCGGGCACTTCCGGAGGGAGTGCCCGCTCATGGAGGGGGGGCAGGTGATCCGGGTTGCCGGCCCTCCAGCGCCATACCCAGGCCCGGGAGGGACGTACAGCATTCCGGTGAGTATCCAGGGGGGTACACGCCAGGCGTTGGTGGATTCAGGCTGCTCGCAGTCCATGATCCACCAAAGCCTGTTTCGAACCGGGGCATTGGTGGAGGCTGCACGGGTACGGAGGTGTGTGCATGGGGATATCCACGAATATCCCGTAGTCCAGGTGGAAATTCGCTATGCGGGGAAAAAGCATAGGATAAAGGCCGCGGTTAGCTCCCGCCTTTCGCACCCCCTAATTCTGGGAACAGATTGGCCGGGGTTTGTTAAGCTAATGGGGCAGACAGCGGGGGTGCGGGCACGACAGACAGGGCAGTGCGACATGTGTGCGGTGCTCAGCGGCGACGCGGGTCCGGCCGACGCTGCAGACAGGGAGCGGGAACCGGCTGAGCCTCCGGCGGAGACTCCGCCGGCTCCCGAGTTTCACTCCATGGAAGATTTTCCACTGGAGCAGTCTCGGGACGAGACCCTGCGCGCGGCGTTTGACCAAGTGATAAAAATTGATGGTCAGCTGGTGCGCCCTGACGCAGCGCAAACATACCCGCACTTCTCGCTGATTAGTGACCGGTTATACCGGGTGGGTCGTGACACCCGGACCGGACAGGAGGACACCCAATTGCTGGTGCCAAGGAGCCGCCGGGAAACAGTTTTCCAGGTGGCTCATTATAACCCCATGGCCGGGCACATGGGATATGATAAGACATTGCACCGGATAATGTCCCGATTTTACTGGCCGGGCATCCGGGCGGATGTGCGCCGATGGTGCGCATCCTGCCCCGGAGTGTCAATTGGTAAATCCCCCTGCCATTCCGAGGGCGCCACTGCGCCCTCTGCCATTAATGGAGGTGCCGTTCGAAAGAATCGGCATGGACCTCATCGGGCCATTTCACCGGAGCACACGCGGGTACCGCTTTGTGTTAGTCCTAGTGGATTACGCAACGCGGTATCCGGAAGCGGTGCCGTTGCGCAACATCTCGGCTAAGAGTGTCGCGCAGGCGCTGTTTCAGGTCATCTCCCGAGTCGGAGTCCCGAAAGAGATTCTGACCGACCAAGGCACGTCGTTCATGTCACGCACACTGAGTGGACTTTACGGGTTACTGGGCATCACGTCGATCCGGACCAGCGTCTACCACCCCCAGACCGATGGGCTGGTGGAGCGGTTCAATAAGACGTTGAAAAACATGATCCGTAAATTCATAAGTGAGGATGAACGTAATTGGGATAAGTGGCTTGACTCTCTGTTGTTTGCAGTGCGGGAGGTTCCCCAGGCCTGCTGTTCGGCAGGACGCCACGAGGGGTGCTCGACCTCATTAAAGAAAGCTGGGAGGAGGGGCCGAGCACCAGCAAGAATGAGGTCCAGTACGTCCTGGACCTGCACGTTTTGCGGACGTGTTCTCGCTCCGACCTGGCCGCACCAGCCTCATAGTGCACGAGATCGAGACCCCCCCGGGCGTGACCGTGCGGTCACGCCCCTATAGGCTCCCTGAACACAAAAAAAGGTGGTTCAGAGGGAATTGACTGCTATGCTGGAGATGGGGGTCATAGAAGAGTCCAACAGCGCCTGGTGCAGCCCCATCGTTCTTGTGGTCAAGAAGGATGGGTCTATACGGTTCTGCGTGGACTACCACAAGGTGAATGAGGTGTCACGGTTTGATGCCTACCCGATGCCCCGGGTCGACGAGCTCCTGGACCGACTGGGCACGGCGCAGTTCTTCACCACGCTGGATTTGACCAAGGGCTACTGGCAGATTCCCCTGTCGCCAGAGGCCAAGGAAAAGACGGCCTTCTCCACTCCGTACGGTTTGTACCAGTTCAACACGCTTCCTTTCGGGTTGTTCGGGGCACCTTCCAGCGCCTCATGGACCGGGTGCTGCGGCCGCACGCTGCATATGCTGCCGCCTACTTGGATGATGTGATCATCCATAGCACCACGTGGGCGGAGCATGTGCGGCGGGTGGCCGCGGTGCTGGAATCCTTGAGGCTGGCGGGGCTCACCGCCAATCCGGGGAAGTGTGTTATTGGACGGAGGGAGGTACGGTATCTGGGGTACCACTTGGGCGGAGGGCAGGTCCGCCCTCAGGTAGACAAGACGGAGGCAATTGCTGCCTGCCCGCCGCCCAAGACCAAAAAGGAGGTGAGGAGGTTCCTGGGGCTTGCGGGCTACTATAGGCGGTTCATCTCCGCCTTTGCGGCCCTGACCAGCCCCCTGACCGACCTCACCCGAAAGAATGCCTCAGATCCGGTCCAGTGGACGGAGCCGTGCCAGTTGGCGTTTGAGGCAGTGAAACAGGCCCTCGGTGTGGAGCCACTTCTCCACACCCCTAACTTCTCTCTCCCTTTTGTCTTGCAGACCGACGCGTCGGACAGAGGGCTGGGGGCCGTTTTGGCCCAGGAGGTGGGAGGGGTCGACCGGCCCATCGTCTACATCAGTCGGAAGCTGTCCGAGCGGGAGGCCAGGTACAGCACAGTGGAAAAGGAGTGCCTGGCCATCCGGTGGGCGGTCGACGCCCTCCGATACTACCTCCTGGGCCGCCAGTTCACCCTCTGTTCGGACCACGCCCCGCTCCAATGGCTCCACCGCATGAAAGATACCAACGCCCGGATCACCCGGTGGTATCTGGCTATGCAGCCCTTTAACTTCAAGGTGGTCCATAGGCCGGGGTCGCAGATGGTCGTGGCCGACTTCCTCTCCCGCTCCGAGGGGGCGGGGGGGAGTGGGCTAGGCCGGTGGCTCCCCGGCCTAAAGCGGGCGGTGGGGGTATGTGGGGCACGGGCGTGGTTAAGCGCGGCTGCAAGCAGGGAGACAGAAGGGTGGCTCCGGGAACAGGTGCGGGAAATTACGGGGAAATGAGCCACACCTGTGACTAATGTGTGGGTGTGTGTGTGTGTGTGTGTGGGCGGGTATAAAAACCCAGCTGTAGCGACAGACGGGACGGAGATCCGTGGACACGAGCGGAGCTGTCGGAGAGAGAGAGAGCGCGAGAGAGCGCGAGAGAGCGAGAGAACGAGCGGGCAACCGAGGAAACGCAAGTTAAATAAAGCATTTAAAAAGACATCCTGACTCTGTCTTGCCTGATCCGAGGACCCGGACGAACATTCCTGGTTACAGATACGTTTTAATTTAGTTTTTGACATTTTAATTTAAAATCCACCAACATACAAATGCACCTTTATATAATAACTTCCATTCAATATCAATTCAATGTTTTTTACTGGACGCCATGTTGGTTTGTAGTCCCTGTTGTATCCATGGAGATGGAATGCATCATTTTTAAGGGAACTCCCTCCATAAAACGTGATGCCATCGCTCAATGTGGCTTTGATTCGTTAGTGTATGTCTAGAAGCTGCTTGGAAGAGATTATTTTCCAAGTATTGAAACTGTCATACTAGAAGACAACCAGTCTTTATCAGAGAACCAGTGATTATCAGAGAACCAGTCTTTATCAAAGAACCTGTGATTATCAGAGAACCAGTGTTTATCAGAGAACCCGTGATTATCAGAGAACCAGTGTTTATCAGACTTGTTGTCTGTCTTATCACCAACCTCTTTTTTTACACTGTTCTATAAACCACCACAAACCATGTCTGGTGCTGCTAAAATGACATTCAAGGAGGCTCTGTTCAAGAATCGCACAGCACCTCCAACTCAAATGAAGGCCACACCACGGGTCATCACAAAGAAGAAGGTGGGCAGCAAGGCTGCGGTTCCGAAGGGCCGTCAGGGACCCAGACAAAACCAGCAAGCCACGCAGCCACAAGGCATCATCCGATCTGTGGTCATCGGAAAGAAGTTTTGCTTTAAGCCTGCCGTTCCTCAAGGACCTAAACCAAACAAGCAGCCACAGGCCACCGTTGGTGCTGTGGACACCTTGAAGAAGGAGGGCTCCAAGGCTGATGTTCCTCAGGACGGAGCAGGACCTAAACCAAACGAGCAGCCACAGGCAACCGTTGGTGCTGTGGACACTTTGAAGGTGGAGGACTCCAAGGCTGATGTTCCTCAGGACGAAGCAGGACCTAAACCAAACGAGCAGCCACAGGCCACCGTTGGTGCTATGAACACTTTGAAGGTGGAGGACTCCAAGGCTGATGTTCCTCAGGACGAAGCAGGACCTAAACCAAACGAGCAGCCACAGGCCACCGTTGGTGCTGTGGACACTTTGAAGGAGGAGGACTTCAAGGCTGATGTTCCTCAGGACGAAGCAGGACCTTTGAAAAAAAGAGATTTCCCACAAACTCCGATGGGCTATGCTAATTACCATATTGCCTGGCTGAGTGACAAGCAAGGCCAGATGGAAAAAAGTAGGGTCAGATCAGAAGTTGAAAAGTGGGATTTCTGCCGCAGGGTTCACCAAGGGGAAATGAAAATAGCCCGCCTAGAGAAGAGTCGAGCGCTCACGGAGGAGTTTTTGATGGATGCACTATACTACCTGGAAGAAAGGGATCTGGAAATCGAAGAGTTAAAGAAAAAACTCCATCTACAGGAGGAAAAGGATCTAGAAATCAAAGAGCTAAAGGAAAAACTCCAGCTACATGAGGAAAAGGATTTAGAAATCAAAGAGCTAAAGGAAAAACTCCAGCTACATGAGGAAAAGGATTTAGAAATCAAAGAGCTAAAGGAAAAACTCCAGCTACATGAGGAAAAGGATCTAGAAACCAAAGAGCTAAAGGAAAAACTCCATCTACAGGAGGAAAAGGATCTAGAAATCAAAGAGCTGGAAAAAAAACTCCATCTACAGGAGGAAAAGGATCTAGAAATTAAAGAGCTAAAGGAAAAACTCGATCTACAGCAGGTGGAGATTGAGAAAGCTGAGTGCCGCAGCAAGCAAGAGTACAGTGAGATGATTGCAAAGTTTGAATCCAAAAATGAAGCTCTGACTGACTCACTGACCATTCATCAAGTAGCTCTTAGTGCTGCAAGTCTCAGTCGCAAGCGCTTGGTAGAGACACAGGAGAGACAGCAGACGCAAGTCAAGCTGCTGTCCTCTGAAGTCAACAAGCTGAGGGAGGATAACAAGGTCATCGAAGACGTCTGCCTTGCTTTGAAAAAAAAGAGCAGAGGCGTCTTTGGAAAAAAGATGGCCGACAGAAAGACCGAGGTGGAAAAGATGGTCAAGAAAATGAAGGCAAAGGAGGAGATAAGGAAGGAGGAGAAGGAAAAGGTGAAGACGGGGTGTTTTGGCCGAATTGGCAGGAAAACAACAGCAGGAGGAGGCTGATGTTGGTCATCAGCAGGAACCTCTTCCTCCATCTCCCCCCATCTCCCTCCCTCCACCTCCCTCCATCTCTCCCTCTCATCATCCATCCAACCTCCCCTCCCCCCTTTCCCTGAAGACAGAGCGACACAGTGGCTGCAGTGTTACGTGATTTAACTCTGCAGCCTCACAGAGACACCTCCACCCTTCTCTGTGTGTGAAGTTCGAGTCTTCCCTTTCTCCAAAGACTGAGAGCGACACAGTGGCTGCAGTGTTACGTGATTTAACTCTGCAGCCTCACAGAGACACCTCCACCCTTCTCTGTGTGTGAAGTTCGAGTCTTCCCTTTCCCCGAAGGCCGAGGGCGGCACAGTGGCTCCAGTGTTAAGTGATTTAACTCTGCAGTCTCACAAAGACACCTTCACCCTTCTCTGTGTGTGAAGTTCGAGTCTTCAAATTCCCCGAAGGCCGAGGGCGACACAGTGGCTCCAGTGTTAAGTGATTTAACTCTGCAGCCTCACAAAGACACCTTCACCTGTCTCTGTGTGTGAAGTTCGAGTCTTCCCTTTCCCCGAAGGCCGAGGGCGACACAGTGGCTGCAGTGTTAAGTGATTTAACTCTGCAGCCTCACAAAGACACCTTCACCTGTCTCTGTGTGTGAAGTTCAAGTCTTCCCTTTCCCCGAAGGCCGAGGGCGACACAGTGGCTGCAGTGTTAAGTGATTTAACTCTGCAGCCTCACAGAGACACCACCACCCTTCTCTCTGTGTGGAGTTTGAATATTCTCCATGTGTCCGCGTGGGTTTCCTCCTGGTACTCAGGTTTCCTCCCACATAATCCAAAAATGTTCACTAATTAGACACTTATTTGGTCCAATTATTAATGTTGGGTGTACTTCTGCTGATCAGGTTTACCCCCAAATTAATTGATTAATAAAAAAAAAAATCAAATCTAAAAAGTCTTCCCTTTCCCCGAAGGCGACACAGTGGCTGCAGTGTTAAGTGATTTAACTCTGCAGCCTCACAGAGACACCACCACCCTTCTTTCTGTGTGGAGTTTGAATATTCTCCATGTGTCCGCGTGGGTTTCCTCCTGGTACTCAGGTTTCCTCCCACATAATCCAAAAATGTTCACTAATTAGACACTTATTTGGTCCAATTATTCATGTTGGGTGTACTTCTGCTGATCCGGTTTACCCCCAAATTAATTGATTAATAAAAAAAAAAATCAAATCTAAATTCTGTGTTCCAGCCTCTTTGATTAAATATATAGAGTATTAATACAATTGTATGACATAATGGTGACTTTAAATAATAAGTACTGGGAGCTATTTAAGGTCGCCGTCAGGGTGATTTTGGAACTGGAAGCGGTGGTCATGTATGCCATGGAAGGATGGTTCCTCCCGTCTCTGTTCACAAATGGTCTTCGGCATCTGATGTGAATGGCCCTCTCAACCTTTCTCCGGCGGTCTATTGACTCCCGGTTGATTACTTTGATCTCTCCCCAGTGCTGATGTGACCGATTTTGGTCTGGTGTCCTTAGACTGCAGCTGATGTTGTCTGTTTTCGTCGCTCATTGAGTCATTTTTTTCCCCAGAGTCCTTCCATTTAAATAATGTGCAATGTCTTGGTATTTCATTTTTGGGATATTTTCATTTAAAAAACATTTTCTTTATTTACTAATGGGGGGTTTGCTGAAACAGTGTAGTCTGTTACTGTCCCACACACGGTACAGCTGGATAAACACTTGCTCTTGGCAGCAACTGTGTGGTTTCTTAGATTTACCTTTTTTAACTCTTGATTTATATTTACTGGGATCCAGCGAGACCCACATGTGTCACAGTAATAAACTTTTGAAGCCCTCGCAGCCAGCGTGAGCGTGAACGCCAGTGAAACTACAGCAATGCTTCCATCTTGTGGTCAATCATTATCAGTAATACTTACACATGTTTGTGGTGAAGAGGAACGTGTCTGGTAAACATCTGTGAGCGTATTTTTTATTAAAAATACAGATGCTAACAGACACACGGCGCACATACAGTGAGCTCATTAGCAGCACATGTATTGGCCATAATATTCTCCTCTAAAGATGTGTATGATACACTTTTATTCACACAATTACGTTTTAGGTACAACAACAGTCATTGTTACAGAAAATCAAACTTTTCATTGATAGCAATGCAGACTTCACTTCATACTTTTAAGAACACTTTATACAATATGTATTACTCACATAAAAGGTGATCATAACACCACTTTCTTTTTTCATTATGTATGTATAAATTATTATTTTGCAAATTTCCATTACAATGTTCAGCAACATTTTATTGTATCGGCAATACAATTTTACAAATAAATATTCACAATAGTAATTTAACCAAGCATAACGTTACAGTAAAATGTATTTCAACTATAAGAGAAATATGTTTACAGAAAAAAAGTGTTGGGCTGAGATAAAGGGAAACTTAACGTGGTCCAGGAGAGAACGCCCAATGTTATATCGTCCATCTCTCAAACAATCCACACTTGAGCATTTGGTATCACCAAGATGTTAAATTCTTCTTTGGTTCCTTCTTTTCATAAATATACAACTCAATAATAACCTCTCCTGATTACTGAAACGAGTTTTCACATCTTCCTTGACAAGACAGTCAGCTGACCCAGGCACATAATAATGATAATAATATGATAACGTAATCATACAAATGTTTCACTACTACCACTATCATAAACAATTTTTCAACAGTTCCAAAGTTTGGTTTGGTTTGTGTGTTTCTGCATATATGTCTACTTTCATAAAATTACCTTTTAAGACATCAAACATAGTTACTAAAACGATTGTGAGTCATTCAAACATCCACTCAAGACATACAATCAAGCAAGGCACTGGCATACTTACATTATTACTATTATTCCCCTCACTGTGAAGTTTGAGCCAGATGGTCGTCTCTTTTATGTTTACTGCCTTGTTGGTTTCCTTTGTGCCAGACGTGATCAATTGTAAAACTATTTCTGTGTAAAAGCGTCCCGTTGCTGTCTTCCAGCAATGGCATTTCATACCAGCTTTCAAAGTGAACACCCATTTATCAAAATTGACACGCACTGATACCGCACACATTTCTGTCTGGAGTTAGAGGGTGTGCATGTGCTTATAGGCAGAAAGTATTCAGCTCATATCAATGTGACGATCATATAGAGAATAATCGGCTGCTTACATGAGCGGGAAACACATTTTCCCGGCATGAACAAAAGGAATGGACAGACATTTGGTTAACATTGAAATAGAGCTTGAACTAACTGTAAAAAGAGCATTATGTGTTTGCCTCGGGCTTCATCGCCCTATTGTACTGATTTTAAGTGACCTTTAAATGGGATGCTTCGCCCAGCGTAACACAACTTCACTTCCTGCTAGCGTCTTGTTTTACATGTTGCCCGCAGGCCTTGGCAGGAAAAAGATGGCCTTCTGACCCTGGTGGGTGTCCGGTCCAGCTTTGGGTTGGCCGTTCTTCTTCAGCCCAACGTACCAGTTGTACTTCTGGGAGCAATATGTGTTGTGGTGGTTTTCTTCATACTTCTCCAGGAAATAACACTCGTCATTCAGTGTTTGCTGAGGAAAGAACATTACAGAGGGGAGAAAAGAGAAAAGCTGAGGAATGTTGGTCTTACTGAAATGCTTCTAATTCTAATTCTCTAAGTCATTTTAAAGGTTACGCCGCAACATAATAATAGAGAGTAAATTAATAACTGCTGAATTATAGAAAAGGGAATCTACAGGATACATCTGTAATTCCTTAATGGAATTAATGTGTCTGTTGTTTTATAGTCCCAATGACACATAATTGCTCACAATGATTTAAATGCTACATCTGGTCGCCCTTTGGCACTGGGATTTTACAGTGTTTTGAACAATAACCTAGACTATGACAAAAAAAGTAGTAATTATTTAGTTTAAACTGACACGTTAAAGTTCACACGTAATAATATTTTTAAAATCAGGTTTACTCATAGCAGTCATTCTGTTCAAAGACTCACTGATCCGTAGAGGCGTCCATTTTTGTTCATAGCCAGGTACCTTCCTGTCATCTCGCCCTTGATGACCACCACTCCTACACTGACAGCCTTGAGCCTCAGGACTTCTGCAACACAAAATGATGACAATGTTCACCCCGACCCTTGTTTTGTTGCCTTTCCGTGGACAAAGTGGAAGATGAAATTATTTAGACACAAAGTAACCGTCATTTTTCTCCTGGAATAAATATTTGCTCAGCATTTCTCAGGGAGCGGAGGCCCTGCCGTCTGAATGTGTACACAGGGGTTATGTGTTTGGTACTTCTGTTTACAGACCTGAGCGGCTTTACCAGAAGTGCAGCTTAAATACCTTGCTCAAGATGGCGTTAACAGTTCGTTCAGGTTCACTTATCAGGTTGCCAAGATAACATTTTAAGTTTACCTCTTCATCATTATTTTTTAACAGCCATGGCAACTTTTAATCATCGGTTAAGTTAACACTTTCTGATAAGTGTTAAAAGACAAATTAAGAATGAGTTACATGTCCAGAATCTGCTCAGCTTCATTTTCATATTTCCTATAATGTTATGGCCAACAGACACTCCTACATATCTTTAGAGATCCCACAACCAATCACACAGCAAAAAAAAGAAGAAAAAAAAGATTCCTTCCTCACCAGAGGGGTCGTTTTCCTGCCTGCCACCACTCACAGTTCCATCTGGTAAAATCCTCAGGTGATATCCTCCGTTCTGGCAGTACAGTCGGGTCAGTGCCCGGTGGTCCTGCCTGGACAGGTCCAGAGACGCAGGTCCAAACGGCAGCCCCGTGACGTCTCCCTCAGACATCCCACAGGGCGCTTGAGGCTTGGACGAAGCAGAGCGATGTCCGCGGGTCTGCAACGACAGAGGAGAGCCACCGTGTTCACTGTTGGTGTCACCTGGACTGTGTCTGAGACACAAGAGAAGACAGGAACAGGAGGACAACGCCGCCTTCATGATATGATTACAGGAAACGCTCGCCTCCGCCAGCCTCCCTAAACCACGTTCTCCCTCTCACTGACTGTCTGTTTCTCTTTTCAACCTTTTAAGGAACTCTTCTTTTTTTTTTTTTTAAGTGATGAAACCAGCCGGGAATCAGATCTGGATGGAGGCCAGGCGAAGGCAGGCATGATCAGACATGTTTTCTGACTGAACATCACTTAGGCTCTTTCTTTGTGAAAATCATTTACAGATGGCAGTGATGTAACCTTCACCTGAAATCAGTGCAAGGCCAGACAACGAAATAAACACCATGTGGACACAGCGAAGGGCAGAAAGAAAATGTGCAGTAATGGTGTTACTCCCTGCTGGAAATATTGCAAGTGCCAGTAATAGTCTCTCAAGGATATGCAACTTGACGTTGTCATCCACAAATGAAACACAAGAGCCATTTTCCTCACACTGCTTGAGACTTTTGTATTAACACCCTGCATTCAAATGGCTTCAGCAGACTATATTTTAACAGTCAAACAAATCTCCAGCAGCCAAGCACTTTAAATCTTTTCCGCTGGAGGAACACGAATCCAGCCAGCACCGCCTGTCTTACCCTTGTACTGTCTGCTTCAAAGCCACATTGTCAGTGCAATCTCTACATCTTGAAGGGTAGAGATCCCAGAGCAGCAGTGGCTGTCATAAAGTCGGTCTTGTCAAATGGAAAAGTAGCAGGGAGGCAGTGAAGGACTCAGCGAGCAGTGGTACTGTACAACTCTGGTCGATGTTATCATTTGTAGCCAGAGGAAGAGAATAACTGCAATCGAGCCGGGCTATAGCCCACATCTGGAACGTCTTGGACAGGCATAAGAAACCGAGGAGGGGGGAAGAAGGGAATGAGAGAGGGAGAAGGAAAGTGAAAGACACAGCAGTGCAAAGCCACAAGAGGTATGCAAGGCCTACCCACTCCCAGACGCGTTTTCCTCAGTATAGGACCTGAAGAAGAATGCTATGTTACGGGATATGAGAGGTTAGTTTGTGTCCACAGTAACCTTTGGACAGAGCTGCTGGTGGGAATGACGTCAAAAGTCCAACCGGGGACCGAGTCAGGATGCGGGACGCGTGGGAGGATAGATCGGACGTGTGTGTATGTCTGGGTCAACTCTGTTGATTCAACGATGTGTCATTAAGAGTCATGATGGATTTTGCCTTGGCTTGGCTGCCATTACAACTTAACATGCACAAAGAAACATGAACCAGATGAGTATCAACTTGCTCTCCTGTCATCAAAGATCTGTCATTAGTGAATCAGCAGATGTGATTACTAGCCAACGAGATTCACACACAAACAACAAGGCTCCTCTCATCTCGCCTACCTGTGAGAAAGTCATGTGGCAGTGCTCCCGATGAGCCAGCATGTCCTCCTCTTGTCCTCTTTTTTTACTGAAGTTTGAGTGAAGCCGTCCTAAACCTTCCTCGTCTTTTCTCCTGGACTTTAGAGAGTTACTGTAGGTGTGAATCTCTGTATTTGAGTCCCAGTCCGAGTCCCAGTCCTCACTTCACCACCCTTCTGCCAACGTCAGAGGCTCTCATTCTAACAGGCCAACGTCAGGACTAAAATTACCGCACAAGAATAGAGAGAGACTGGGACGGAGTGACGCAAGTGTCCAGGCCATGGGATCCCACCAGAGCCTGGAAATGAGCGGGGCTGCCTGTCTGACTGAGCGCTGATACATTCTTATAGTGGTGTCCTCCTGGAGACACTGGTGAGCAACACAATATAAACATTTATAAAAGACACAAAGACGGTGACTTCAGTTTCCACAATTAATCTTACATAGTGCCAGCACCTCTGCTGTCGGAGCCCGGCTATGCTTAGACTCTCAGCCCAGTGGTGGCAGCGTGAAGGATAGTTAGGTCACATTACAGGGTTACTGCACTTGCATCGCATACCTGGAGCGTTAAAATGTGTCCTCCTTAAAATAAAAATGCATTTGACATAATGTCCTCAGTACATAAATGCAGGTATATAGGATCCATGATACAGTGTTAGGGGAATATTGTGTTTCCACACTTCCACTGTCTGTCTCGCACATGCAAAAGTGGTGTGCAGGCTTGGTGAATTATTCACAGTGGTCGCCTCGCCTCTGTCTTCTTCCAACGGATACTTCGAGGTCTTCTCTGTATAATTAATTCCCTTCAGATTATCTGCGATTTTAAAACCGCTCTGTCGTTTTGATCTGTAAGAGACGTGAGACTATGTGGAGAAGGAGAAGGAAAAAGGAGTGACTGCGCTGAGAAAAAGTGAGCTTGCCTGACCTACTTTTCTCTCACCTGTTCAGCACTGCGCTTCGGAGGCCTTTTTTAAAGAGCATGCGCTACCATTATGTACCAGGAGATGGCAGAATAGGTCAACTGTCAAAAACAATAAGAAAATGATACTACACAACATATAACCATACCACAAACTATTGCAACAACAGTGTGTAAAACAAAGTGACAATTTCATTGTCTGTAATTGTCTTTGCACAATATGTGAAAAATATCTGTTCTTTCACGTTTGTTAGAGAGCTGTGAGACATACCCTCACTATTAAGGTGAAAAACATATTTAGAGAATGCTGTGTGCCAGTTTTCTTTGAGTTCTCACCATGTTTAAATTATAGATTTTTAGACATAGTGTCACCTTATGACAACGATCAATGTGTTACCAAAAAGTTGACAATTTACTCATCCACCATGTAACATTAGGAATAATTTGTAGTAAATATTGTAAAGTTGTAAATCCTATGTAGGCATCATCTTTGTTGCAAATACAGTGGCTGGAGATTACCTCATGGTGCTAAATGTGTATGTCTTTTGGTAAGAATCTTTTTCCCTAAACGTCTTCACTAAAGCCAGATGTCTGAGAAAAGTAGCCTTGGACCGACGCTGTCACGTACACCTTAGTGCTGGAGGACTGCATCCTCCTGGTGGAGAAATTACACCTACATCTTTACTCTCATACTACATCCAGGCAGAAGAAAATGTATGTTGTCAGTATATTTGCATGTATCAGCTTAGTTAATTTGAGGCTTCATTGTCCCCAAATAGACCCAAAACCCACACATGGTACCCACTCTTCCAATTCACAGTAGTAGTATCTATTAATATGTATCATCATCGAAATGCTTAATAATACAATCTGTGGTTTCTGCATATCTAGAGACACATCACTCTCACATGGATTGCATTTATTTAAGTGGCAGTATTCTGTGCTCAGAAATTGGTGTCAGCTACAGTACCATCTGTTCTGTTTTCATCACCACCAACTGACTCTGGCCGTCTTTATGCTTTTGGCAGAAGGACGTCCTCTGACTCAGCAGAGAGGAAGCACGTCTGGCTGAGAATATGACACAAGTTGCTGTCTCCGGCATCGCTGTCCTCCTGTGGGAAGAAAAGGGGAGATAAAGTAATGAAATACTGGCCGGAGGGGACAGAGAACTTTAGAGAAAATGAAACAATATGAGGAGGAGAGCGTTTGGCGTCTGGATACCTTGTCGGAGTAAAAGGGAACCTCATGAACCACAACAGACCCACCAGCACAGTTGCTTTAAAGCTGTGGATCTATATTTTAGATTATAGTCAAGATCCTGAGGTTTCCTCAATGTCGGTCTGAATTCCAAACGATGGAAAATGCAGGCATATTTTTTCCCCCATTTCATATAATGATGGATAAAAACCTTAATAGGTGCTCTGGGACAGTATATGTTATAAATCTTGCTACAGCAAACACGAGGTTGTTCAAAAATGTGAAAGATTTCCTCTCACGTTAAGGTGATCAAGGATGAAACTTAAAAACTATATTGGAGTGATGAACGACTGACGAACCCAGCTTGTCAGCTGTCATTTGCCTCGTGTTTCTCAAGAGTAAATTAAAATATGGATACATATTTTTAGCTGTTGTTAATTATGTTACTGTTCTCTGAACAGGAAGCTTTCTGTGGAAGGAGAGGTTGATGCAGCGGATGAAATTAGAGAGGGACAAGTCAAATTTAATTAACAGCATGTTGAAGGCCATAAAGCATCTCAGCAGTGTTATTGATTAAAGCCACAGCCTTCAAATAAATTAAGTTATTTTAATGTCAATGATAATTATTTATTTTTCTTAACCCCAGAGGTCAGTATCATTTAAGAAACAGCTAAAATTACAGACTTGCTTTATGATGTAAGAATGGAGACAATTACTTTGCTTGCAATTACAGTACATGAGCTCATAGAGGGACTACTAGAGTGTGGAGTTCTGAACAGAAATTTGACATGTTTTTGAACAGCGATTAGCATTTTGATAAAGGATGGCTTATGGAAAAAAGGACGTTTTCCCTACACAAGGCAAACCTGTGTTCTGTTTCAGATGAAGGAAAACTATATATACATAATATACATATTATGTCTTCATATTGTTATATTTTAATAATGTTATCTGTGATTTTGTAAGACCAACTATTACTTTTCAACAGTAATAGTTGAGTTAATATTTTCCTTTTGATTACCCCACTGTAAACTGGTTATTTCTGGTTTTTGAGCTAGCCTCCAGCATCTTAGACTTCATACACAAACAACAACATGCCATGACTTCCTGTAAATGTCTTTCTCTGTACACCACACTGTGACAGATGGAGGAATGAGCAGGCGACCAGACGCTGTGCTGTGCTTTGGCAGAGGAAGTAGCGTGCCTACATCTGAGCTGTTTTTACACAGTAACCACAAACACTAACTGTCCATAAATTACATGCATGTAATGTACAATATATATATAATTGTATCATCATTTCAATGTAAGTTAGTGTAAAGCAGAGGTTTGCGGGCTATTGCATTTTATAATAGTTTTATTTATTTTGTTTTCTTGGCGATAAAGGTATTTTTGGAACTTTCTTATCTCATCGTTTTTTCATAATTAAAATATAAGTTTAGAGTGAAAGAAGTTAATAAAAGTCGACATGATACGAAAGAAGTTTCTGCAGTGCAGTGCTGTGCCAAGAGAGGGCCCCAGAGAGAGAAAATTAAGTCTGATACGCTGCACAGAAATTCTCCGCTCCGGCTAAAATTACGTCAGCGTCTCCTCCCACCAACCAGGATGCCGGCCCGCAGCATGCAAAGATTGTGTATGCCGGAAAGATGCACTGCATGTCCTCGACTTCTATTTTATTTTTTTAAATGTGCTGCTACTGATGGGAATATTATTTATTGTATTTACAAATTGATAACGATTACCTGGCTGTACCAGAGTTGTGCAAAGTTTAGTTTCTGGGACAATGAGAGCTGCGAAAGATTAATTGTCCGATGTGTGCTTGATTCAATTTGACGCCCCCAGTGGCCTGAATGTCTAATATGCAAACCAGATGATTGCAGCAAACTATATAAACTATAAACTTTATTCATTCGTCATATTACATATTTTTACATTCATACATGAAATTTGGTCTCTGCATTTAACTCATCCTTAGCAATTAAGGATCAGCGTGCACTCTTGTTCAAATCTGATTGTGGACTATTTGTAAAGGATTATCTTATCTTGTTAAATGTCATCCCACTTTATTTTTTTTTAACCACACTATTAACAGGGGTGATGTTAGTGTTCGTCTGTCGGTCAGTCCATCACTTCTGTCTCATCTGACTATCTTTACAATATCCCTGTGCTTCCCTGTGACATTCATGGTGCCCAGAGTTTGTATCCCTCTGACTTTGGTGGTACTTTTTCGTCACCTCCAGTGCCATGAGAATAACATTCTTGGAACAATACTATGCAGCAGGGTAATATCACCTGCTTAACATTTGCACTTTAGCATTGTCACTGCAGCAATTTTAACTGAGATTAGTATCGCTCAATGCACCATGCTGGTACACCTTCACAGGGCTGATGGTGTGTCAATGGACTTTTTCTAGTTTCTTGTGGAACATACTTTTTTAAAGTTAGACAAAAGAAGGTGAATTTAAATTTCTCAGTTGGAGGAACATTTGGAATGATATGAGGCCAAACTTTGAAGGATCCAGCACCTGATAGGTTGCAAGAGCCCAAACTCGTTCCAGGAACAGAGCGTTTCTAGAAACCTAATCAGAGTGAACCCTCTTTCCATCTGTTATTTGTCTCTGTTCTCTAGTTCACCGCCCCCCACACCCCAGCCGATGGGCAGCGCTCCAGTCCGGCCGACCCATTGGCCGAGAGAGACGTCAATCAAGGGATTATCCGTGTCCGGGTAGGTTGGTGACGGTCTGCAGCGCTGAGCTGAGCGGGGCTGAGGAGAAAGCCGTGCATTTAAAACCGCCCAGGGAAGACACCACATTAACGAGGCTAGTTTGGTTTTTTTTTTATCTGCTGCCTCCCTCCCTCCTCGCCCGGGTTTGACTCTGTCTGGTCCACAATGAGTTGCTCGAGAAGACTGCAGCACCGGTTTACCTGAGCAAGTGTTTTTCTTCTTCTTTTAACCCACACCAAACACGAACTCTGCGTTGACTTTTTATTTCATTTAATTGAATGCCGTGTCGGACTGCCGCCGCCGCCACCCTGCTAAGACACAGGAGGACTCTTGCTTGTGTCAACTTGAGTGTTTGTCTTTAGGTAAAGAACAGCAAGGCTATGTAGCCGGGCACTGCTGTCGGATACCTCTCCGCCCCGTTGTTTACATGTTGTAATTGGATTTTCCATCATTTCCAGCAGCAGAAGCCCCCCGCAGCAGCAGTAGTAGATCAGGGATTCCTCCTCCTTTTTTTTATTTTTTATAACCGGGTCGTCCAGGTTGTGTCTTGGAGAAGAAGAAGATGGGACTACCTGCTCTGGAGTTCAGTGACTGCTACCTGGACAGCCCGCTGTTCAGGGAGAGACTCAAGTCCCACGAGCTGGAGCTGGACAAGACCAACAAGTTCATCAAGGAGCTGATCAAAGACGGCAAGGCGCTGATCCAGGCTTTAAAGAGTAAGTGGAGGTGGAGGTGGAGGTGGAGGTGGAGGTGGAGAGGTGTGTGTGTGTGTGTGTGTGTGTGTGTGTGTGTGTGTGTGTGTGTGTGTGTGTGTGTGTGTGTGTGTGTGTGTGTGTGTGTGTGTGTGTGTGTGTGTGTGTGTGTGTGTGTGTGTGTGTGTGTGTGTGTGTGTGTGTGTGTGTGTGTGTGTGTGTGTGTGTGTGTGTGTGTGTGTGTGTGTGTGTCACTTGTCACAAATCAGTTTTGGTGCATGTGGTTTTGTCTGAATGAGTCCCACAAGGCTTTGACTAAGTTGAGATGCCTTCAAGGTGCAAGAGAGTACTCTGGAAGTCTTATCTCATTTACATTGGCATCCAATGAAAAGCTCTCTCTCTTACTGTCTCTGTCTCTCTCTCTCTCTGTGTGTGTGTGTGTGTTACTGATAAAGCACATTTCAGTTCAAGTTAAGAGGCAAGGCAGGTGAATTTGAGTGACCCCTGAAGCTGTCATCACATTTGTTCTCACCAGCTCACATTGTACAGTGTTCAGAGGGATAGATTTGTGTGTGTGTTTTACTCACACTGATACTGTGGTAAATGATTTGATGCTGTTTAACATTGATCAGGGGATCAATGTTAAACAGCATCAAATCATTTACCACTAGAACATCCAGAACATCATACATGCCACGAGGAGGTGACTCCAGGTTGGCTTCTCTTAGTTGATTGATGGTCTAAGTGGAAACCTGGTTATGGGCAGAGATGCCGAATCCAAATGGTTATTTCTTTTAAGTATAATAACACTAGATATGATTATATTTAGGAGTTTTGTTCAGGTTATGGGATGTTTCTGCCTGGATCCATTAGAGTGCTGGACTATATCTCTAAGCAAGATGTTTTACATTATACTATATGACACTTCTCATATATTTCTCTGAAGTTGCGTTTCAGAATCTAATCTCATGGAAATTTTCCATTCGTATGAAAATAAATCTAAACGGTGACGGTTGGGATGTGGGGTTGTATGAGTTAGGTAGCGATTCGGTTGATCCCGGTCTGGAGAAACAGACCCCGTGCCGGGACAGAAGCAATGTAATCCGTGCTCTCTTCAGCATTTAAGCCCTTGCAGGACACCAGAAGCCACTGGTCCACTGCTGCCTCTATCAGTAGGCTTGTTCATGTGGTTTTGCGAGTTTGGTGAATCTGAATTCGCCCTTTTTAAAACACAGAAGTCACAAAATAATACAAAACAAACTTACTGATCGAGGCAGCGATAGACCAGCAACTTGTGTTTTCTGTGAGGTAAAATGTTTTTTAGGTGAGCCTTTCTTTTACGTGGCTAAAAATACGTTTTGCTTCTGTCCCCATCCACAGCAGTACATCGCTATGCTCCCGTACCGGTCCACCCTTTGTTTCTCCAAACTAAGGCCCCGCTGTGTGGTAATACGCTATGGATAAGCACTTTGTACAGCCCCCCCCCTTCAAAAAATCTGAACTATCCCTTTAACCCCCTCCAAATCATGCAAATCTCTGAGGAAATGATGACTACAAAGGCCAGGTCTTCACATTTCCAAATCTCTCTCAGGAAACAGAGTTGCTAAAAGCCCTAAAAGTCCTTTAGATATACTGTAAATGCTTTGAAGAAAATACAAACTGCTACTGAGTGGACCTTGTTTTGAGATTATATAAAAAAAAAAAAAAATCGTATTCATCAGGGTTAAGACCCAACATTCCATATTATCATCGGCTTGATATTTTATATCAGCTACTCGATATCCTGCGGCAAGATGAAAGGGATCTGAGCGGTTGAATGTGGATATGTTTTGTTGTTTTTATTCCCTGTACTGTGGGCGATTCTCACTGTCATGAGGTCTAAAAGCTGGTTTTAAATGTCGTCACCCTGTCAAAGTCTTTCTCATGGAATTTGTTTTATAGAATAGACATTGCTATTTGTATCCAAATACTCCTGAGTCTTTTCACTTGTTCCAGCAGTTTAAACTCTGTGTTAAATAGCGTGCATGTTGCAAAGCTGCACATGCACACTCCTGATATATACTGCAAGGTATTCTGTGTTTATGTATGTGGAGCATTATTCACACTGGTCATATGAAGATAGACACGTGGATAGTCCAGCCTGCCGGCTCACCTGAACTTTCCACCCCTGTGTTATCAGCTGAACCTTCTTTTTTTTTTTTTTTTTTTACAAAACAAACTAGCTCATTCCTCACTACAAAGCATCTGTCAGCTGATGGGACAATTCTGCCTTTGTCCAGAGGTGTGATCTAGAAATCAGCACGGCCTGGTTTACCATTGCAGCAGGGTGCCGCCTCACAAACAGCAAGCCAGCAGATTTTTTTAAGTTCACTATCAACACACCTCGACCTCCTCAGCTCTCCTCGAGGCACGGAGAGGACGTGTGGCGGTCCTGGAGGACGACTACATGCATGTTACATTACATTTAATGTAGCTGACGCTTTTATCCAAAGCGACTTACATGATATAGAGTATACAGTAGACCGTAGACACAGCAACGGTGAGCAATGAGGGTTAAGTGTCTTGCTCAAGGACACAACGACGTGGACTGGCTGAGCCGGGGTTTGAACCACCGACCTTCTGACTGAAAGACTGACTTGCTAACCACTGAGCCACAGTCGCCCCCATGTTCCCCCAGAATGAGAAAGTGAAACATTTACAGCATACTACACAGACCGAAAGACCGAATGGGTTTTTCAGGTCAGTGTAATGATCTGTATGGGGTCGGGCAGCCGGGTAGACAATATTAATATGACTGACTGTAGTCCGTGATGGATGTGCTTCAGTTATTCGGCGTAACCTCTGATATGGATGGGGTGGCCAAAAATACACAGAGCAGCTTTATAGTTCAACACAAACTCCAAAAACGACCATGAAGTCAAATCAACACCTTTACGTTATAACCTTCACGAAGGTCACATTTATTTCCAGACTGTTGTATTATACAGTGTTTAGTTTTAGCTGATTCACGTGAAGCCTTCAGTAAGACTTTGGAAACTACAAAGTTTCCCTTGAATAAGTACTTTTTGGAACTTTTTCTTACAAACTAAGATGGCAGGTGTGTGTGTGTGTGTGTGTTTTTCGCCAGATGTCATTTAAGGGCAACCCTAGGTTGTTATTACAGGGCCTGTAGAAATGTTTGGTTCCCTGCTCCACCTCGGACATGGCACGGCTCAATCAGCCAAACAAACCCTAATTGGCAGCTTGGCATTCACTGGTGCTGTGAGGGGAAACGAGACCCCGTGTTTAGACCGTTTACGTGACCCAGACACACCATGTTGCCATGTTTTCAGCGCAAAGTGTAAAGAGCACTCGGAGATATTTTTAAAGTTCATGTCACTTGGCTCAGAGGAGTCAAGTGTGACTCCTGAGTCTTGACCTGTGTTTTGATGCATCCCTAATTTGCACTCACTCAAACACAGCCATAGCTTTCCAGAGATGAAACTAATTAACATAACTCAGTGTAAGATTATGTGGATTATTGAATGGATTAGGTATAAATAGATACATAGGTTTTATTATATATTATCACGGTTAAATCCACCAGTTAGACATCACTAACACTATCAAATGTTCAGTTCTATTTAAAAAAAGAAAATCAGTTTTGGGCTGTTTCATTGGTATAAATTGTTTAAAAGACAGCATTATTGTAATTTATGCAACCTTTCCCTTAAATACTGATTACTTGACTTGATTATTTGCACCAGCATCTGCTTAAAAAACATCTTAACAGTTCAACCAAAAGTCAAGCAGGCCAGGCGTAAAGAAATAATAATCCATGCCAAACCTTTAACTACATATCCAATGCCTGTTATCTGAGAGTTCCAGGGCTCAGCTGTCATGGACTAGTTTTGTCACAATGAGGTCATCGTCCGCTGGGCTGACAGCACTGCTTCCTGGTTTAAGACATGCAATGATCAAATTGTCAGTCACAGTTGTGCACACACACATACACATGTAAAAGAGTGACGTGTGTGTGTGTGTCACTTGACCTTCAACAAGCTGATGAGATGATGCTCATTGGTGGAGGGTTAACGTGAGGACAGACACAATGTGCAGTGACAAAGAAGTAAATGTCGGATGACCCAAGAAACAAATGTGTGTGTGTGTGTGTGTATAACGAATCATTTGTTTAAATGTCTTCAAACATGACATCTCTTTGCTCAAAAACCAGAACATCATGTTGAAAAGATAACGAGGTGACTACTCATCTAGTAATTTCAGATTCAGTTCAAACCAGAGATATATCCATTATTTAGGCCGAAAAAAATATATTTGTTTCAATTCATCAATAGCGATATGGCTTGACGAGGAAGTGCATCTCTGGTTTAATTTGGACAACATTGGGGAGGCTGAACTGTTAGATTTTCAGCTACTATTTTGACCCGACGTAATTGTCCAGCGTGTTAGCCAATAAAACAATGACTGTTGATTTTTGGACAAACAGTTGATTCTAAACATAGCCCAAAACTAAATCTACTCTCCAAAAGCCAATGCTAAATGAAACTGAGATTAAAAAAAAAATGGTTGTCCTTACTAAAAAGGTGTGTGTGTGTGTGTGTGTGTGTGTGTGTGTGTGTGTGTGTGTGTGTGTGTGTGTGTGTGTGTGTGTGTGTGTGTGTGTGTGTGTGTGTGTGTGTGTGTGTGTGTGTGTGTGTGTGTGTGTGTGTGTGTGTGTGTGTGTGTGTGTGTGTGTGTGTGTGTGTGTGTGTGTGTGTGTGTGTGTGTGTGTGTGTGTGTGTGTGTGTGTGTGTGTGTGTGTGTGTGTGTGTGTGTGTGTGTGTGTGTGTGTGTGTGTGTGTGTGTGTGTGTGTGTGTGTGTGTGTGTGTGTGTGTGTGTGTGTGTGTGTGTGTGTGTGTGTGGCCTGTTACTGGTTAAAACCCATTAGCACCGTCTTGATAGCGGCCCTGTTTTCAGGCCTGTAACTGCCCTGATAGTAACCTCACAAACGGGCCATGAGGGTGTGTTTGTAAATGTCACAGGGAAGGAGAAGTGGTAATTCCCCGCAACGGACCACGAGCACTGTTGTAATCCATATCTCTTTCAATCTCCTTCTCTCTTTACCTACTGTCTTTGTCTTCCTGCAACCACCCACTGTGCTGTTGGCGAGTAATGAGAAGGCTAATAGCGGCCGTTCAGTGGCTCAACTGTCAACTGAGCTGATAGATGAGGGTCACGCACACACACTCAAATGCACACCACACCATAACTAATTCTCTCACGGCAGGCGGAGGGAGGGAACCCTCTGTTTTTAAAAAGGTCCGGCGCAAAGGAAGAGTATGTGCCAAGGGGCAAAAGAAAGAGAAAAAGAGGAGGTGGGGTTGTTGTTGTTGTTGTTGTCTTTCACAATGGTGTAAAAGAAAACAACATGGCCCTATTTTCTACTCGCCTATAGAGGAGCGCTGCGATCTAGGCTGCGAAGGGGAGGAGAGGAGCGGAGGGGAAGGGGTAGAGGATGGAGGAGGAGAGAATAGCGAGACAGGGTGTCACTGGCTGAAGGCATTCCTCTGCAGACGTCACATTGGAACAAAGAGGAGAGAAGTGTGTGTGTGTGTGTTTATTATGCATGCAGCATATCGTCTACAGTTATTAATATTCTGGATCTGCACATACAACATGTGCGTTTCCCATTATACCAGTACATTTCTGCTCCTGAGAAGATGCGTGTGTGTGCTCAGTGAACATATACGTGTGTGTGCATGCTGCCACTGCAGTGCAGCACAGTGGGGGTTGGGGGTTTTCCTCCAGCTGTGACGTAGCTGAGGAGAAAGAAATTAGGGCACGACTCAGCCCAGCTCTGGTGCCATTGTTGCCTCGCTTTTTTTCAGGGCGGACTATCTGAGACACACACACACACACACACACACACACACACACACACACACACACACACACACACACACACACACACACACACACACACACACACACACACACACAGACAGAGAGTCACTGATTTTTCAGAGCAATATGAGGTATCCTATATCCGGCCTTTAAAGTCACTGAAATAGCACCAACAGACAAATTCAGAATTGTTCAACAGTTGTGATCATGTCTTGCAAAACACAGATTTTTCTTTTTTTAACAAGAATGAAAAACAAATTCTTCTCAACACATTTTTCATTAGCAGTCCCACACTTAAAACACTTGTCATGCATGGGTCTTTTGCTCTTGCACGACCGGTCGCATTCATTGGGAACAGCTATTTGTCTGGTACATCCATAATTAATGCAATCGTTAAAACTCAAATAAGATCATAAATCGGTTCTTGAAAGGGAATTGTTATTATAATGCACTTCTAAGAAAAGTGATTTGTTGCAGATATGGCATGTGTGGCCTCTGAACATAGATGGGAAACTCACTTAATAATCACCACAGGACTGGCGTCATCTCATTAGCTGCATCTTTGATGTGGCGCATTGGCCTCGGACTCCAGTCTCACTGAAGCTGGTGAATATTTCATCTTAAGGGCTTATTCGTTACGGAGCCTGGCAATGATACATTGACTCAGCTTCTCAGTGCACAGTTCTATTACTTTTGTGTGATTTCTCTCGTGATAATGTGGGACTTATTTTGCTGGCGTGCCACCTCCAGTACAGGCCCCAAAGATTCATGCATGCAGATTTAACAGGATGACATAACAGGATATTTCCTTCTTTGCAAGGCCGGTGTTGCTGTCGCAGCAGTTCAGAAGTGTTGATGTTCACACATGCAACCCCTTGCCCACGCGTTAACTCTATGTCTTCAGGCAGTCTTCAAACTCTTTTGTTGCATATTAATTGTACAGAGGTCAGAAAGAGGAATATACTGTAGATATAAAAACATCTGTCATAAGAGGAACTGCAAAATGTTTTCTTATAGTTATTAATAATCTACAGCAATGCATTAATTATACTTCAACATTCAAGAGCCCATGCTAATGTAAAGAAGGGAGTGGGGTTCACCCCTACATACCTAATATTTTAAAATTTGAATCTCTTAGGCTTTAGCACAACCATCACATGCATCACCATCAGAGGTGGAAATGCTCCACTGACAGTAAGAACATTGCAGAACTGTAAGCAACATCTGAGGCGTGCCTCTGAATGCTCCAGCTCTCTTTGAGCGAGAACACTGCGACAATTTCAAGATCTTTAATGCTGATCATCGTTATTGAATAATCCGGGCTGCGCATGCATCACAGTGAAAGTCAAACATTACAGTGTTTATGGGGTTGTGCAATGTGTTTGTGTAACTTAAGGCCATTAGCAACTTTATTCGGCCGACACCTTGTTCCACATGACTGTGTGTGCTTTGTGCCTTTGCAGCTGCACGTAAGAAATGCCCATCTGAACCAGTATGGTGCAGCTCAGTCCAGGCAGCTTCCTTTCATTGAATGCAATGAAGCGGTCTGCCATTGAGGTGATATAATGTCTCTTGTAATCCAATGAAAACCAACTTGATTCCAGAATGTTCTTGACTTGAACTCAAGTTTCTTCTTATTGCTGCAGCTGTCGGCTTTGTTCCCCCTAAAAGATGGAAACGGCAGCGTTCGTAGTACTCTGGATCGCTCTTCGCCTCGTCTCAGAACCAACAGCATTTTTGTATTTGTCCCAGAGAAAGAGGACTTTGGAATTTATTTCAAGACCACAAATACATGGATTTAATTAAATTGCATTGTGTGATTTATTTGTCGACATCCTTAAAAGCAAAGACAAATCCCAAGACGGAAATAAAATTCAGCTCTTTTTATTTTACCCAGACATTTCTCATGGTATGCACACGCGTACAGTACAAACATGTCAATAAAAGAATTGAATGAAGAGGGAATCTTGGATCTGGAATGTGGCTCGTTCACAACAATTTGAGGAGTGCCTGTGGTCTGCATGTTCCACATTATATCGTAAGTGTGTCATGCGGCGTGGGACTCTCTCTGGTCTTGGTCTTGACTTGGGCTCAACCCCTCAAAGTCTTGTCTCTGGTCTCAATACGCTCTGATATACGACTACACGACTTGGTTTCGGTGGCGACTACAACGCCGGGAGATGGTTCTGTAAAATGTTTTTTTAGGAAATGATTACTCAAAGAGTCAGTGTGACACTTGGGGACAAGTACAGTTTCACTGGCCTCGCGTGGATTCGATCACATTACTGTACTCTTAAGATCATGAAGCACTAAATGAAGCAGGAGGAGAGGACGGAAAGTGAACTCTGAAGAATGCTCTTTAACTTCTCTGCACACGGCTACCCGATCGCTGCCGTTCGGCCATAAAAGAGACAGCTGTGCTCACTGCTCCTTTTTAAAAACCTGCTTTTATTGCAGGAGGTGATAGACACAAATTGTTTAAATGGAGCCGTTTTAGCAGCAGACGGAGGTTGGTGAATTATCGCCCCACCACCCCATCCTGGTCCTCCTGTGCGACTAAAGAACAGCGGCATGATGGAGCTTTGATTTCAAGTTTCTGTCACAAAGTGAATGACAGCTTAGACCCAGAGAACGGCTGTTAAATTGTTCAAGAAGCAGGATTTTACGGTTGATCTGCACCTAATGCACCCGATAAAAATGGGGGTGGAAAAAGCTGGCTTCCTGGCTACAAGTCTGAACTAATCTTGTGAAATACAGCTTCAGGAAATGTTTTGAGCTGCGTTTTAATTTCACTGCCTTCGGGCCACCGGGAAGAGTCAAAGGTGACCTACATGTGCATGAGTGTGTGTTTTGTAGATCTGAACTTTAGTCAAAGGTACTTTTTTCTTCTTATTGGTTAACTTTAGTGCCAATAAGCCTCAGTTTCAGTGGCACACCTGCCATCTGGATACTGTTACTGACCATAACGTGTCACAAGATCTGAATGAGTTTGATTGCTGAATTTTATGATGCTTACCAAGGAAACATGATTTAATGTAACAATGCCTGACTACGGTTAATCATTGAATACCATGGAAATGTTTTTTTTCCATCCCTTAAGGGGAAAACAAAGTCAGAGGATGACAAGCAGACTCATATGAAACATCAGCTCAAGGTTATCTCTTTAACTCCTTCGCCTGCAGTGTTGAGCTGTCAGTGCCACTTTCAAAGACGTGTGTGTGATAATGAAGTAGAAACTCTCAGCCCGTGGTGGAGTCCAGGTGTGGCCCTGAGCTGCGACCCTCATAGGAAACCTTGGTTTACTATAGAAAATGCTGCAAGAGGGTTCCCAGCAGCACTTACCGTTGGTGATTTAGCCTGTCAGGTGTGGCTCAAATCGGGCAGAAATACACAAAGACACCCACGAGCGCGCACTCGCACACGTATATACGCACATGCTGACACATGTTGTCGATAAAAAAGCTATTTTCCTCCCACATCAAAGCTCTGAAAGTGAGTCAGAGCAAAGGGAGAAGAGCCAGTGTTACAAGGCGGAGGCCGGCTCGCCGTTCGCAGCCAGCCTCTCTTCAGAAGAAGGCGGGTTAAAAGCCGCTTGCTTTTTGTCCAGGAGGGACGATACTGCCTTTCACACAGGAGAGGACAAGCCCTCTTCGTTGGGTTGAAGAAGTGACTCAGATTCAATGTCGACCGCCAGGGTTTCAGTGTTTAGAAAGCTCACTTTCTTGTGGGCATGAAGGCGTAAACACGTCTGGGCACTTGACATTATGCTGATTTTATTTATGCAAGTACTGTCATTAAGTACTGTACTTAAGTATCAGGTTCAGGTACTTGTACCTTACATGTCGGTTCATTCTTTTACCCCACTACAATCCAGAGAGCCATATTGTTACTTTTTACTTCACATCACTTATTTGAAAGCTATAGTAAAAAACATACAAAACTTCAAATGAGCTCATGACAGATGCTTTGTTAGAACTTAAAGATTAACATTAGATCCACCATGACCAACCACAATGTTAGGATGCTACTAAACAAAAGATGATCAAATATAGAATATAGAATAACACTCACAGGCACAATTGCCTGCATAATGAGTCCTTAAACCTTTTTTCATTTTGCCAATAGCATAAGTTTAATTTATTCATGTGAACGAAGCCGCCGTCACGCGTTCGTATGCAGACATGTAGGTAGCAGCTTCAGGGCTTCAGCAAAAAGATGGGCCACAAAACAGAGATGGCTTTCAAGATATTCGCAGAATAAACGGAGGTATCGAAGATTCAAACTTATATGACAGAGGTCATGAGTTCTCTTTGGTCTCAACAAGTTGTAAGATTGCGGTTTACGCCTGCGGCCCGCCGAGCTCTCTGGAAAACCTTTCGCACAATCCTCCTTTTGTTGAATTTCTGCGTATTGAGCTCTTTTTTTCATATCCTCAATGTCTTTATGTCACATCCTTCTCTTCGTTCTTCACCAGCATGACATCGTGTTGTTGTATTGTCTGACTCTAATTCCTTTACCAGCCCTCCAGAAATGTTTTGGATAAAGACATTGGAGCCCACTGTTAAAGCGAGTAATGTTGCCATGTTAAGTGTAATGTCAACATTCCCACACTTCACCTTGAGTAGGCTTTTGTTTTATCACAGCGTAATCTGCTAGTTCAGGATACTTTAAACAAGTCGTGCATGAAAGGCAAATATCTCCCAGGCTCTCATTGTGTTTGGCCACACTGGCATTAAGGGAGAACGTTGACCTCCCAAAACAATGATTCTCCTTTCCCCTTCTCCTCCTCTTCCTTTTGCTTTTCCCTTCCTTTTCCTCGTACGCACACATTTCCACATTTTCACCTCATCCTCATTCCCCTTATTTTTCTCATCCTTGTGTCCTTCCTTACATCCGTTTGTCAATCTGACATGGAAATGCCTGTTCGCCTTGGTCTTTCCTCCAGCCTCTCTCATCCTGTTTCTCTTCCTGATGCATCTCTGTTTCACGTTATTAAAATAGGATAATTGCTTGCAGAGGATCATGACTTGGCCGTTTTATAGGAAATGTCGCAGCGGAAGGTGTATTAAAGGGGAAATATCAAACTTTTTTCATTGCTCGTGTCCATACATTTGGGTATCTGACGTGTAGACCCATCCCTCAAACTGTGAGAGGTCAGTTTTTTTTGTGAGCTGCCTCGGTCAGAAAACGCGTGATTCCACAAGTCATTCAAATTCGGACCCCCCCCACCTTCCCCCATCTGTGCATCTCCTGCACCATATTTCTCTTGCGAGCCAGTCAGAGACCTGATAATGAGCTTGATCTGTCCCCTTTAAATGAGGTGCAGAAGCCTCTGACTCTCCATCACTCTCCCCGGTTCATTTTGTACAGTGTCTAGCGGGACCGTTTGCCTTGTGATGCGTTTTGCCAAATGTTGTGCTATTTTTATAACGAGACATAAGCAAACCCCAACTGTGGTGGAGTAATCGCACCGGGCATCAGTCGGATGTGAACACAGTGCGCTAGTGTATTGATGTGATCCACAAAACCACCAGTGGTGAAATTGGTAGACTGTTGTTCATAGCATTTCTGATTCCGAGACCCGCATATTGAAAAGTTTATTTCCATGTGTGATCACACTCAGCCAGATGCTTTCTATTTATTGTTTTCTTAATTTTTTTGATACGTGCTTTACTGTATACCTCTCTGTTCGAATCTCTAAAAGCCCTTCATGGGACGGGTGTTGCAAATTAGCATTCACTATAAATATTATGATAATTGCATCCGATAGCTTATTTCACTTTGTCTATGCATACTGTATCTGTCCCTAACAAATAAACTGTAAATACATAGAGAATGTTATGGTAATATACCGTCTGTGCTGTCTACGTGAATGCAAAATAGTCTCGAAAAAGGAATTGATGCAGTGAATTATTGAACACAATGCGGTGACCCGAGCTGAGGCGTGTCCTCTCTGTCCCTATTGCTGTCCCGGTGCAGTGGAGTCAGCAGTCTTAGGCTTGCATGCACAACGGCAACAACAAAGGCGAGCGAGTGAATAAAGACCTATTTCATAGTGAAAGGGATAGTATGGGTGAGCTGCACAGATGCAGCGTTATTAACCTACTGTATGTTCCAACTTAATTCAGAAAAAAGGTGGTGCAAAGTCAGTGAAAGGGACAAAGTTTCAAGTGTCAGGTCATAGGTTTCATGGCAGTGAAACAGATGAGCTTACTTGAGTAAAGAAAAAAAAGAATATTTAGCTACAGACAAAGGTGTCTCTTGGGTACCAGTATATGTGTTTTTCTTAAAAGACGGGTTTGAATACGAACTTGGGTCTCTTGCAGCGATAAAGCCACATGAAGTTGTTTAGCCTCTCATTGTTTTATGGCCGTCACGTTTACCCTGTTGGTTCCATCCCACCACTCTCATCAGGCCTATTTCCAGCAGCAGGAAGCAATCTAATAAGTGCCACCTGCCAGACAGACACCCGGTATCCCTGCAAGAAGGCAGTCACGTTGTTCCTGCCGTCCAATAGTATCTTCAGCTCAGGCACACCTGCTAAGGGTTTAATCCAATCAGATTGCGACTCATTTGTAAACAGCCTCTCAGAGTCAATCGGGGGAATCTGCCCTTTCACCTACCTGCAGGTGGATCCCGCCTACAGTAATTAACCCTTTGCTGTTGTATTTGATACCTTTTTGATGTGAATTAATAATTTTTCTCAGGTGAAAACAACAACCTTATTTCTCCCGCTATTAATTGACTAATCGACAACTTTTCGGGGTCGGTATATGACTACATGAAGCAATCGCCAATGCCCTGTAAGCATACTCCACATAATATTTCTTTAATCGTTTTGAGTCTCTGTGAGCCTCAATAACATGTAAATTGAGTTCTGGCCACTTGTGGACTAATTTACAATGAAGGATTAGCCGATAAAGCACAACAGGGCTAGTATCTGATTTAAATTTGCACATTTTATTTTGAAATGTCTGTCCTTTTAGATTCTATCCGACTTTTGCGTCTTCTCAAGTTAACATTAAAGGAACTGTTCTGCTTTGGTTGTACTCCTACTTCTCCCATTTCCAGCGCTTGAGCCCTTCAGCAGTGCTTGTTGGGGAAAGGAAGCGTGATACTGCATAACTTCCACCTCCTAGACTTTCCCAGCTGAGGGAGTTCTATATATATATAAGCTGATTTAATATAGCTCTTTCCAAATCAATTTCCCCTTATTGATGTTGGTAGGTCCGCAGTATACTGTCATAGAACATTACACTTTTAAATCACTCTGTATATGTGTATGTGAGTGCAGGGGTGGGCTGTGGGGGAAGACTCAACTCCATTGCTGCCCAAAGCCAAACCAAACAAACCACAGTCCACTGGCATGGAGAGCGAGGAAGTGTGTATGTGTGTATTTAACAGTGTGCGTGTCTGCGTTAGGCTCCCATCCTGCTCCAAAAATAACCCCCTGCTAAGAATATTTAATCCCCAGGTTAGCGCTCTCGCTTCCTTTTTATGCCTTGCTCTTTATCACCGCCTCACACATTTGATGTGACTACTGTACGCACACATGCAGCGTTGGGGGTGGGTGTCCTGGTGCAAAGCCAGCCAAAACTCAGGCTTAGTGGGGGGTAATCTGCTAGGTTTGTGCTTGCTTTATCCCCAGTTTTCATGCGTCTGGTGTCATTGTTGGGGATAAATTAGTTGGCTAGGTCTGGCTTTGGCCTCAAGGGTGAGGGAATATCTTTATTATTTATTCATTTAGAATTTGTTTCGTCTTCCTCGGGATTCGAGAGCTATATTTCAGATCTTCCGACTGATCCTGTCTTGCAGAGACACCGATGGGACTCGGGGGTCAGGAGGGCAAGCCAAGATTAATGCTCGAGAGCAGGGGGTTTAGGGCGGTGTAGGTGGGAGAGCAGTGAGTTTTGGGGGCAGGGATGTACCGTATATCCATCTCTGTGGAAAATGACAGCAACACATAGCGTTTATGGGGTGGCTTGTGGTTCAGGGTGGGGCTCGGTTTTGTGTTTTATAGTTACACCATTTCATATTTGTAGAGATTTTAACTGTCAGGTTAATTTCATGAAGTGATTTGTAAAATATAGAAATAACAAAGTGATGAATGGATATTTGGGTCACATTGAACCTTGTGCAAACACCTCTTTCGAAAGCTTTCACACTAAATATCTTGCCTCTCTGTTTAAGGGGTTTTATGGAAGGCCACTTCATGGGCCGGTATGAGATCAGTGATTACTTTGGGTGGGCTGCTATTCCCAAAAAGAGTTATGGTGAGTTGGAGAGGTCAGGTGGGAGGTTTCTTAGTACATTCAAGGCCAGACTTCAGGGGGTTCTGCTTCTGCAGGGTTCAAGGTTGTCTTACCTGCATGTTAAAGATGTGATCAATGAGTTAAATTCTAATTCTAACTCCCTGCACTGTTAACTCTGCCCAGTTAAATCAGGAAGTGAGGCACCATTTCTGGAACCGAGAAAGACACACGTATTTACAGTGTATATAATGTACCCTAACAGTGATGGGTTCTTTCAATATAAATGAATGCAAATGTTGAAACCATTTTTTATAGTAAATCATTAACGGTTCTTTAATCTGCAAACATATATTGTTTTGTGTCTGTGTCTGAAGAGGTTTAGGGTATTTTTGAGGAGTTACTCAAAAATACTAATATACTGCTACTCTAAAGCATGTAAGAATATTGGATGCATATGCCATTCTGATTGTTTTGTGATTTTTGGATTACATAATTAAAACTCCCGCAACCCTAAACGGGTTAAGTGGTTCAGATAATGGATGGATAATTAAAATTGACTGGTCTTGATTATTTCAGCATATCCCTTGTGTGGAAAACAATATAGTATCCGTGTTGACCTGAGGGTGGGTGCTACGCTATTGCGACAACTCTGTCATGCGGGATGGCGTGTGAGTGCAGTGCAGAGCAACTGCTGTGAGCTCGCCAGTCACATGCACGCTCACATGCACGCTCACGTGCACTAAAATCATGAGCAGGCTTGGATAACGAGGCTCAGAGAGTGAGATGGACATCGTTCTCTGCTCTCAGACATTAATCCACTATATATATCTTTGCATAGCAAATAGTCGTTTGCTTCTATATTAATGCTCTGAATATGTAATCTATCACCGTTAGTGCTAATACTAGTTGTTGGAGAAATGTGAGTAATATGCAATATCTTGCAGTTGGATTTGATGAGTAATGGTTAACTTTTTTCAACTTTCATTATCTTTTTTTTGGTCAAAATGTCTAGATATTGTGGTTACACTGTCTATTGACACAGAAAGCCATTTTTTCAATGTCATGATGGATGCTTTTTCTAATCCAGGCAGAAACACAATTTGAATTACATGGTGAGTTTGAACAAAGCAAATTCTTCACTCTAAATTTAGACCCCTACATAAACTGACTTGTTTCGTTGTGGCTTCCTTTTGCAGAGGAAAATAAGGACTTAAGCCAAGCAAGTCTCTGACAGAATGTAAATATATACAATAGGAGGAAAAAGCAGTATTAAAACAATACAAATGTCTTGATATCTTACATTTAAAGTTGTCTTTTAATACCAGCGGTCACTAAACAATTGCATAATTTAAACATTCTAATAAAATTATATTGAGATTCTGCAGTCTTTTTCATTTGGGTAATGTAATAATACAGTAAACCATCATTATTACCATCACTCCTGCTCCAAAGAGCTGTCCAAAAGAATCATTTTTTTAATTGAAAATGTCACATTGAGAGACGTCCAATGGAAATCAAAAGCTCACCAGGAGGATCATACGGTGATAAAAGCACATTTTCTGGCCCACTGCTGAAACACCAAAACCACAATAATGTAAAGCTCATTTGTCCCGCTGAGCGCAGCCCGTCCCACAAAGTCGGTTTCCCATCAACTGTCAGCAGACCATCACATGTTGGACTCTAATGTTTACAGCTAATTGGAGTTATTCAAGTTTGTTTTAAGTCTGTTGTACACCAGACATTACATGTTGAAACGGTAAATTGAGTGAAATTCCACTTTTTCTTTCTCTTTTAAGTTGTCCAGTATGATTTCACAAATTGACACTGAAGACTTGCACTAAGTTGTATCCCCCTTTCAGCCCTCATTCAGAAACCACTATGACTTCCTTTTATGCTCAATGCATTTTGGGGTAATTCTTTGTGATGCTATGGGCTATACGCAATTGTTTAAATAAGATAAGGGAAGGTGATCTCTTTATTAGCACCAACAACTTCAGAGTTTGTGCTTTAGTTTATTTATGTTGCAGAATTCAATGTTTGCAAATTAACCTATCTGGAGTATTTTGTTGATTATTAGTATTGTTAGTCTTGGATCCTGTGCACATGCCTCAGCCCTCCAATTTACCTGAAATCAAAAATCAGCCAAGTTGTAGTTTCTCACAATAGTTGGTGCTCTTTACTTGGTTCTCTTTAATCAGAAATGACACATTTACTCAGAAATGCCGCTCCACTAAACGATGGACACATCCGTTCATATATACAGCAGCTGCTAAATGACATTGTGTACCCGTGTACTTCCGTGCACAGACCACGATGACAAAGGAAGTTTAGTGTTTTTTTAATTCTGCTCAGAAATATCCCTCTACATCCTATGATGGTCAAAGAAAATCCAGCCACTGTCATATGATTGGAAGTTTAATCTCTCCTTACATAATGTGGCTTGGTTTCAGTGTACAGCATTTTGGAATATAGCATGTTTTGTGGGAGACGGGATGAGGCTGTAGTTCCTAAAATGCTCAATTGTTTGAATACTAGCCATTCTGCTGTCAACTCGTGAAGTCAGGATAGATATTTGCGCGCCACAGACCTGCCCGAACGACGGATAGGAGGATGGAATTTGTAATGCACTACTTGCTGCCTCCAGCCAAAAAGCACGTCTTGTCTTCAAAGTTAAACTTCCAGCTCGTCCCACCCTAAAATCTGTGGTTGTGCATTTTCCAGGGTGGCAATTCATTCGTTGTCTGGCTCTGTTTTGATCCCCTTACCCTATCGTCTTTTGTGTCTCTCATCTCTGTGTCTCTGTGTCACGCTGGCCTCAAAGGAAGGACTTAAACTGACAAGCCACCGAGCAGCAGCCACTCGGCCGCAAATCCCCCAGGCTGCTGTGATTCGTCCTGACAGACAGAGACACAAAGAGAAACTGGGCAAAGAGAGAGAGAGAGAGAGAGAGAGAGAGGGGGGGGGGGGGAGTAATGGCTCCACTAACAAAAGACTGTAATACACTCAGAGGACAGAACATGTACTCTCCCTTTATCTGTGCTATCAGTGAACACTGTAATAGGTGTGTGTGTGTGTGTGTGTGTGTGTGTGTGTGTGTGTGTGTGTGTGTGTGTGTGTGTGTGTGTGTGTGTGTGTGTGTGTGTGTGTGTGTGTGTGTGTGTGTGTGTGTGTGTGTGTGTGTGTGTGTGTGTGTGTGTGTGTGTGTGTGTGTGTGTGTGTGTGTGTGTGTGTGTGTGTGTGTGTGTGTGTGTGTGTGTGTGTGTGTGTGTGTGTGTGTGTGTGTGTGTGTGTGTGTGTGTGTGTGTGTGTGTGTGTGTGTGTGTGTGTGTGTGTGTGTGTGTGTGTGTTGCAGCGTATGATGGTGCCTTCAGGGCTGCTTTTAGTTTCTTACTGGACGAGAGAATGAGGGGAAGTGCTCAGCTTCTGTATTTTCTGTAATAAATGCTTTTATTGGCGTTTATTTTTCTTTTATTGCTGTAATTTTCTGTACTGCAGTTTATCTATGGACCGTTTGTAGCGCTTTAAAAGTTAGAAACCTACAACTTTAGTGTTTAATTTCCATGCAGACTTCTTGTTTCCTAGACTGTGAGAACTGCAGTGAAATATTTATTTGAACCAGAATTATAGCAAATTAATACTTGATCAGATTAAACTTAAAGGTACAGGATATTAAAAATGTGCTGAGGCTGACATTACTCCACTATATCTTTGCATAGTAAATATTTGCTATGCTAATATTAGTGCTTTGAATGTCCTATATTGCTCTTTTAAATGTCAGTTCTTCATTTAATTAGTTTGAACTGGATCCACAGTTGGGTTTTGTACTCTTTGGCCACCTTTTCTGGAAGTGAGATGGTGTGATACACCGGATAGACAAGAGAGACAGAAAAAGAGACAAAGTGTCAAAACATGGTAAAAGCGGGTATTCTTGCATGCATTTCAAAAGTGTAAAATTGTGGAGAACATTTTCATTTGCGACTATGCTATTACGTATTTGAGTTCATCCCTCTCTGTTTTGACACAGCACCATCAGCTAAAGGCTCACAGAGGTCGATCCACACATAAAAGAACCATTTCTTTATTTAAGTAAAGTAAAAATGGGAAAATCATTGAAACTGGCATCCGTACGGCGTCGCGTTTTGTTCTGCGTGTGAAGAGGGTAAAGCCCAACTCTTTATCCCCCAAACCTTTCCTCTTCCAACCGGCCTTGCACACAACTTGTCCTCAACCGTTAAACAATGCTGTGGCGATGATTTACTGTATGTGTAACACACCCAGTACCTTTCCCATGTTGAACTAAAGGATGTGTCTGGCCATTTCTTGAACTTTCTGAATACAACAATCCTGCATTTCAACACATTTTCATTAAAATACAGTTGGCCAGCGGCCCTATGCTTCAAACTGTGGCGCTCTCGGTGCAGCTCTAGCATCACTTTTGGTCGGTCAGGGATGGCCACTTAAATTTGGATTGTTACATGTTTTTTCAAAATAAACATAGGTTTACTTAGTTTTTTTGGCTTATTTGTCCAACAAAACTACTTTGTTAGGTTTAGGTAAATATTGTGGTTTGGTTTGAAATAAGTAATTTTTTAAAGTTACGTAACAAAACAGTTTTCCATGGGAAGCGAACAGCTTTCCAAAGTCCTATGTTCTTTTGGACCTGTCATACTCAGACTTTCTCGCTCTTTACTACATCAGTTGGGATGGGTTTACATTCGGCGTCTCTCATACAGGCGCTGAAGGCTGCCTGGCTGCGTCGGTATCAGACACTGAGAGGTATTGACCAAGCGTCAGCATTTGACGAATTAAGAGCGAGCACGCTCTGTACATCCACACCCACTTCACGCTGTGATTGGCCAGCTGGGCATAGAGGATGAACCCAGGGGTGAACTTCTCTCTAGGTCTCTTATTCACACCATGAATGACTTCCAGGAGGGATTGTGTGAAAATGTGTGTCATATTCCCCATATATAAATGATTACGATTTTATCATAACATCATAATGTTGGTGCCTGCCCTAACCTCACAGCAGCTTGCCCTAGGCTGCAGCAGGTGTCATAGACAGCTTGCTCACACATGCATGCGTACGCATAGCAGCATGAAAGCACACGAGCTCTGAGATGCACACAGCTGATAGTTTGTAGCTATGACCACACAACAATCAGCAGTTTTTGTCTCCTTTAAGCGCAAATAGGACCCAGCGATTGCTCGATGGGTCAAATTCACCACGAAAAGCTTGGTGAACTAATAGGATTGAATGATAACCCGGTAGCATCTCAACAGGACAGGAGTGAGCAGGAGAATGAGGGATTAAAGACGGGAGAAGGGAGGAAAGGGAGATTACAGTCGGGAGGTGCTTGGTCTGCATGGGGTTTGGCTCGCCAAAGGTTGAGGTTTCAGTGCTGGTGTTGGTGGGAATGACTTCGAGGCTCATTTGTGGTGCTATAAGACTATTAATTTAAAGGCATATTTGGCTACCTCAAGGGAGGGGGAGAAAGAGGCTGGGATAATTAACCAGAGTAAGAGGAGTTTAAAAATGCAGACTAGCAGCCAAGATCAAAGTGCGATTTCTTTTGTATTCCTTATTCCTTATTCTGTTTGAAGCAGGATTTTTCCAAATACCTCCAACACCTCCAGCGAATTCTCTGCTGCCACAACACATAAAAGACAGCGTAGTGTAGGGAGGGGGGGCAAATGTCAGATGGCATTGGATACACAACAAGATGACTTCTCTGTATCTGCACAGTGGACGACTGATCCTCGGCCAAGTTAAAAGTTGCCATGTGGTGGCTATTCAGACTGTGCATGTGTTCACTGACTGTTGCTTTTTCGTTTCATGGTTATATTTAAAGCCCATGTTTCCATACAGTAGACCCAAGCTTTATGTTTTCATTTTGAGTTTGTTTACTATGTTGATGCGTGCTATAAACATTAGAAATAGGTCTAATAGTAAATGCGATCGAATTGATTGAAATAATACATTTTGCAATTGAATAAACTGTTAAAGTTGTATCCATTATATTATACCCTTAATTGCAAGCATATATCAGTCAGAGCAGAAACAAGTAGTCAATTGGTATTAGTTGATTGTCAGAAAAAAAATTGTCAGCAGTATTGATAATTGATTCTTTTCTGAAATATCAAATCATTGCTGCGTCTTGGCTCTCAAACATGTGAGAATATCTGGCTCATCTCATTTTTATATTGTTGTAAAATTATTATCTTTGTGGTTTTGACGATAATCATTTGACATGAAATATTCATTAAAAACTACTGCAGTTTCTAATAGAAATGATCAGTCATCAGTTTTGTCTTTTGGTGACAAATAAAAGCCAGATTTGTCATTTATAAGCTGAGAATGAAACAACCCATTTCATATTTTAAATAAACAATTGACAGCACAGAACATGTGATATTTACTGTCCTATAATATAAAAGAATGTTCCCATGTCAGGTTGAGTTTTTCTGACTGGAAAACATCAAGAACCCTCTTCCTGTTCTTGTTTGGCACTTCCTGTTTCAAACTTCCCAGCGCTACGACAAAGACAGTAGAGAGTGGCTACTGTAAGCCTGGGAAAACATTGGAGTATGAACAACATGCACAGATGAAGCACTGTGACATTGCAAACTGCACTGTATGAATATTTTCACAAAATACTTACAGCTGCAAGTAATTAATTTCTTTTTGATTAATCAGAATATTTGTTGGGTATTATTTTTCTATACAATGTTGAAATATTGATTTAAAACCTTGAACTGTTCTTTAGTTAATCAAGAACTACAGGACATCCATATATTTGAGCAGCTACCACTGCTGAGTGTAATGCAGTTTTGCTTGAAAAACTGTTTCTGTCAATCAAGTAATCAATTAATTGACTAATTGTTTTAGATCTAAAAATAATCTTAACTCCAGGTCTACTTACTACCTTTCTCCCAAGCTTTCAACTGCATCTAACAGTCTTCCTCTGTGAATGGAGTTTGCTCCGCCGCAAACTTTAAAATGGCTCAATCATGTGACTTAAGTATGGAACAGACATGGTCAGTCAGACTTTGAGTTGAGATTATTGGTTCTAAACTCGAGACATTTCATCCTTCCTACTGATTCGTTTCCTAGTCACCACATTGTACTGTATGAAGGCGTAGGATTCAGGGCAGAAGTTTTATGACAACGGTAGCCACATTGTAAATTCCTCAGTTCATTGCCAATTCTCACTAGTTTAAATGAAGGATTTAAAGTTGGGCAAGATTTGTAATGACTTAATTGTCACAGTGGTTAGATAAGACAAACTTGCCAATAACCCAAATGATAATTTTTATTCAGAAGTTGACGGTTGAAAAGGTTTCGTTTAATTTGTTCATTAAGTTGTTACTTAAGTTGTTTTTTTTTTGGCGTCTCTCCTAATCCTTTCCTCTCTCTGTCCCTGAATAGTTGAAGGAATGAGGTCAGAAAGGATTTCAGCCAATCGGGTTGGAGACCGCTGATTTATTTCCTGGTTAATGTCGCACAGAGACGGTGTTCAGAGCCGCCGTCCTGTCCTGTGCGAACTTGGCTGTAGAAGACTGGCGTCCTTACAGAACATCTTCGATACACTCAGCGCGGGCACTCTGACAGCATGTTGGCAGCTAATTCTCTGGCATTTCATCCAAGCATTCAGTTTCAAGCAAGTTGGCATCCATAGAAGGCAAGTTGCCATGCTGGAGAGCTGGCTTCTAAAGAATAGCCGACTCCATTAACAATGTCATGTGTTTAAAGACTGGCATGGCAGACATAATGCTATTCTAGTTGTATACATACCACTCATGTAGGTCAATGCTGCATCAACATGATGCCCACAATATTTCCTGAGTAGGTCGTCAGATTTCAGGTTTGTTTTAAGGCCTTCATTGAAACTTGAAGTCTTCCCGTACTTTGTATTGGCCAATGCAGCCACACACCAGATGTTCTGGTTGTTCATTCATCATATTCGGGCCGTTTTTTTTCCGAGTTATTGAGATGGGTGGTGAAAAACACCCTGTGAAATGTTTTTTTGCCGAATTCACATTAAACAAATCTAACCATTTCAGTTCATATGTTGCCATTTTTAAGTCCATTTTTGAATGCACTTTGTACTCAAAACCCTTAGTATTCATCAGTGACGCAGGGTGCCCGTAGTATAAGTGCACGTACAAGGTTAAGCTCTCAGCGAAGGTGACAGGCAGTGTTTGGCTGCATGTTCGTGTTGCCGTCTGTAACAGAGGTCAGGTTTGTGTCGGGCATAGTGTAGGAAGTGGACGAGAGCTATTTGGAGACTGGCGCTAATCTGGTTGGCGTGGTTTCCACCCTCTCTCCTGTCTCTTTCTCCTATCATCGCTCTTTTCATACTGGTCGGATCCACCATGTGCTCAACGGCCCTTTTCTACTGTCGACTGCTGCTTGAACGTCGAAGCTGAACAGTTTGCATGAGATGCTAAAAGTCAAGAGGCCAGTAGTTGGTTCATTATTTGAGAACACTGCAATAATGAGACAGTTCGTTGGGCAAAGCTGACGGGGGAAATGTGTGAACAAAGTTGCCTCGGCATTGTTGCTTTAGTTCTTGACAACCTCTTGACATAAAGACTAAATGTTCTTTTTCCACTGTTTGTGTTGGAGTGGCATTCGGTTTGTCTCGTACCAGCAATGACCTCAAGTGGGACAACAGAGTCTCCCAGGCAGCTCAAAACAACTACAACGAGCCACAACAGAAGGCCATCTACTCTGTCATCCTCTGGCTCGTTTCCCTCTCTGTGTCTATGATAGTGTGTGCGTCTGCATCTTGGTGTGTTTCTTCTAGCGTCCCATGTTCTCTCACTTGCCGTCAGCTGTGCGTAAAGGGAAGGTCATATATTCTCGTACATTTCCTGTTTTGGAGCAGACGCCTGGGCTCAGTCATGGTCATCACATCGGGGAATGCTATTATACGACTGGCTTCGGGAAAGTATAGGCCCCCTAATCATTTTAGGCACTGCATCAAATATTATTGTCATTAACAATCAAGCAGCCATTAATTCTCTCAATTATTTGGCAATGGGGAAATTACCAACAAAACCCCAAAATATTCAGTTGCTTATCACAAATGACAGATACAAGCAGTGGACCTTTATCTTGCAAGTAACCATATATGGTCATTTTCCTCACTACCGCCTTTCTGCTTGAGCCACAGACCCCCAAACAGTCTGTGGATGAGGTGATAGTGGCCTACAAAGGGAAGACAGCTGGCAACCTGAGGCAGTATATCAAAAACAAGCCACACAAGTGGAGTTTTAAGTTGTTTGCCAGGGCCTCTGAGGATGGCTCCATCATTCATCCATTGCATTACAAAGTATTTAAATGAGTGCCCTATTAAGGGTTAAAAAGTGAAGCTCAAACTAATGTGTTTTTTAATGTAGGAATATCAAAATAGTTGCTGATTTATTTTCTCTTGATTTGACAAAATCTATGAATTGATAAGAACACTTTACATACAGTATTAACTATAGAGGGGTCATGACAACATACAAAACAATGCAAAGTGACACAAGTTGTGACCTAAAATCTGTTCACAGGGGATGATATTGTGGTTGCTCACCTGAAATGGTTCAGAAACTGATAATGTGTCTTCCCTTTTCTTTTTCTTCTAATGCCTGTTGCAGACCATCTCAACATTACAAAGAGGAAATGATACTGGGTACACATGGATACTTGCGGTGTCTGTGTTCTCCTCACTTTACAAGAATGTTATAAAATAGGCCAAAAACAAAACATCGCTGTTTTCCTTTAAATTATGAGGTCAGTTTTAGCCAGAGCGAGGCATTTCTGGTTCTGTGTCCTCAACTTGGATTCCAAGTCAGATCTTCCCACATTCCTGCTGTGGATTTTTCCAGCAGCAGCCGGCCGTTCACGGGATGATTTCACCCCACAGAAGCTCTTTAAAAAAAAAAAAAAAAAAAAAAAAAGAAGAGAGAGGGAAAACCTCCCCGCTTTTCCCTGTTCGCTGTGTCAGCAACAGGCGTGGCAGTGCCAAAATCAGAGCGGGAGAGAGGTTGAAACGGGGTTACGGAGCGTGAGTGAGGGAGAGCGGGACGAGTGAGGGAGCATCAAAGTGACCAACAGAAAAAAGAGAATCAGAAAAAGATTGGAAGAAATAAAGATGACAGACGTAGACTGAGATATAGACCGTATGAGAGGAACAGAAAGGGATACTGAACTTCCTGCTCCTCGCCGTGGCCGGGCGTCTTTGTGCCGGTTGCTGAGATACACTAGCTATGCGGCCCAAAACAAGAGGAGGGAGAACGTGAAAGCCTCAAAGATGTGCAGTGTTTCTCTCTTTTAGTCCAAAAGCCACACGGATCATTTCGGCCATTAGAGTCAATTATACAGTTATATCGTCGGTAATGTAATTTGACCCGCGGACACTGGAAAGTGTTTGGATGTTCAGTGCTTCAATGTCTTGGTGAAGATGCAAAGATATGACGTCTTTTAATGATTTTTTCCGAGCTTGACCAAAACTGGATTTTAAAGGCAGATATGATGTCAACATTTTGGGCGTGGTGCTGAAACGATTCGACAGAATTCAGATATACAATCAATTGCAAGAATATAATTCGTTGGCTCTGAAATATAAGATGTTTTTCTCGTTTTATATAGTTGTAAAAATGTACGTCTTTTTCTTTTAGACAGTTTTTTGGACAAAACAACCACTTTCATCAAGTACCATCAATATCTGGACATTCTTTTTAATTTCCTCCAACCTTTTTCTTTTCCTAATATGCCTTCCCCCCTTAAATATAGTTGTTTTTTTAATAAAAACAGCTCACATCATCTCTTCTTCTCCAGCTGTTCCTCAGTTCAGTTCCCTCCGTCCCTCACTAAAACTATATGACTTGCTTCCTCTATCTTCTCCCAGCGTCCCCCGGCTCTCGCTGACCCCTCTCCATCACCGACCTCTCAGTTCACTCTAGTCGAGACTCTGTGTGTCATTGTTAAGTCCTTTTTGTTGCCAGGCTTCATTTAGCCATTGTTGATCACTTTGCTGGCCTCCGACCACCATTCAGCCAGTTTCTGATGAGCAAAGTACAATAACGGGGCAAAGGAAAGCTATCATAAACTAGCACAAAGCTTGATTTCAGCTTGCTTTTCTTCCATGGGATTCCTCCATGGGATGGGCAGTTTGACATTAAACAGGAATGGAGATGCAAGTGGGGTGTGTGCGTATGGTTGCAGTGTGTGTGTGTGTGTGACTGTGTTGTTTTTAGATTGTTTCGCTCCATGAAAGGTCGGACCTACTGTATGGGGAAAATTTAAAAGGTGCTGACTTTTCTCGGCTAATTATTATTAACTTTTACAGTGTGTACACACACACACACACACACACACACACACACACACTTGTACACACAAACACGTGACCCTTCAGTTACTGTACGGACACATTCAGATTTGATGAAAGACATCTGTTGAGACGGACAAAGGGAGGGTTTCCAGTAGGGATGCACCGATACCGATATCGGTATCGGGGGTCGATACTGCGTTAAAATACTCGTACTCGTATCGATTTCAATTGTCGATACCAAGAACCGATACCACTCAACAGTATTTCACTACAACAAACTGGTCGCGCTTTGTGGAGAAAAAGATTTGTTGTCCTACCTGACTTCAACGTCTAGGGCAGGGGTCGGCAACCCGTGATCCAGAGCCGCATACGGCTCTTTCGTCGCTCTCTTGCAGCAAGGTGTGTAGAGTAATGCTGCGTTCACACTCAACGCGACGGAAAATTACTGCCGTTCCGCCGGTTTGAATCAAACTGTTGCTGGTCCACCTGAAGTAGCGCTGGCAGCGGCCTCATTCAGACGCTGTTGTGCGGCTACGGATGATATTATTGTAGCCGAGTGTCTGTTGTGTGTCTATATTTGTAATTCTAATAAAATGAAAACACGCTGCAGGGTAACTTGAACCACTTTTTTATCTCCTTCACACACGTATATCCCACAATTCCACTCCTCTTTTCCTTTCCGTTTCTCCCTCCACAATAAAAGCACCGGAAACATAACTTGGAACACAGCTTCCTATATAATTGCTCATCCCTAATATTATCGCTTACATTATGAACCCGGACACGGGGGCGTTTTATGGTCCGACATTAGAGGGACTTCCACAAGAAGTTTAAAGCTTGGGATAGCCTTCTGTTAATTTTGTACTATAGGCTTGACATAATCTGCAGAGGATAAAATAAAATCTGCCTCCAAATTAATTGCACTTTCATGGAGACCAAATCTAAGAAGTATCGGTATCGGCAAGTACACAAATAAAAATACTCGTACTCGTATCGGTTTGTAAAAAATGGTATCGTTGCATCCCTAGTTTCCAGTGTGTTTTTGTATCTGCTTTGTCAACCCAGTGCCGTGTCATGTGTTGGCCCATGTTTGCTTTTATAAGTGGTTCCAAATGTGGGCCAGTGAGTGCCCCTGTTAGAGTGTGTGTGTGTGTGTGTGTGTGTGCACTGTCATGACTCCAACATGTGAGGGAGTTTCATCACAGCTCAGCGGTGTTTATGGTCCATCGAGCACTGCTGGCAAACACACAAAGGTTTTCACAACATTATCCTAGTAAATATGAAAACAAATGTTCGTCTCGGACATGTAAACGAAACATATATGGCACCATGTTAAACACGTTTTATGAACTGTAAGGTTTAAACAAATTAAAGAAGCTGAAGAACCCCAATCAAGGATTTTGGCGTGGTCCAGACTACTAAAACAATTGAAATATTTGTTACTTAATATACTGGGAAACTAACAGTTGTATGGCTCCATTCACTGTTTTAAAATGTGGACAAATATTTAAACCGCTGTCAGATTTAAGTACTAAATTGTCGCTTTAATATTTCTTCATTTCCTTCTTCATTGCCTTCTGTTATTTAAACGTGCGTTTAAAAATACAATTGACAGTGAATGGCTGGCATATGGTTGGTGGGGGGTCTGTGTGTCAGGCTGTAGTTAAACCACCACCAGGAATATTTATACAAGTGGCGGCAATTAGTGTGTGATTGAGAGGTATGTAGAAACCAAGTGTGTGTGTGTGTTGTGTGTGTGTGCACAGATGTGCGTGTATCTTTTAACATTGTGTCTTCTGAAACCGCTATAGTGGAAGAGTCCGAGTATGTTTGGGATTGGAGCACACACTAATGAGCGCCATGCAGGTGATAGGAAGTGGAGCTATGTGGACAATAACAGGCTGTTCTGTATCTGAAGTCACCTTGAACCTTCCGATAGATTTACATACTGTACAGTGTACACATTAGGAGTATGGAAAGGATCGCCAGAGTGTTTCCTTTGCTTTTGTGAATCTAAGAGTAGAATAACTTGTTCATTTTCTATTTAGTTATTTAATTCATCTAATGCATTGTCCCTTGCACATTGTCAGCATACAATGTGTCACGTTTTGGGCAAAGATAACAAATGCCTAGTGAAGGTCTTTGATTAAATTTTTTTTTTTAAATGTTAACATTCTTAAAAAGAATGTTAACATTCAGCAATCCAAATTGAAAAATATTTTGATTGTATAATAAGTGACTAATAGTTCAGCACTACTTTTAGCTATTTTATTGGCAAAAAGGCCTTCATCATGTTCCAGCCATGGAGTGCCTCCCTTGTGACAAGCATTCACTAATACTTCAGATTTTTAGCCATGTCTGTCAGTTCACCCCTTTGGTGAAATGTTGTTCATTCATGGTTCCCAGAGGATGAATCCCAGAGACTTTGCCGATCTTCAGATCTTAACCATGAGGTTTAACAAGTCCGCTTCAGAGCTAAATGTCTCGACAACTATCTGATGGATAGCAATGTAATTTTGTACAGGCGTTCATGTTTATTACTGTGAATTGTAGGCAACTCCTTGACTTTTCTTCTACTATTAAGAAAATAACACAGCAAATTTAACCGTCGGTGGTAAGTGTGCATGTGTGTGCGCTCACATTCAAATATGAACGCATGTGTCTCCTGCATGCGCACAGGGATGTTTGTGTGAAGAGTTAGCCGCAGCCTGGAGGTGGTCTCGGGCATCTTGGCAGCAGCTGGTCCTGATGACATATCGACTGTACAGGCAGCCAGCTTGGCCTTGACGAAGGTGATGAGATCAAATATAACTGAGCTGTTTTTCCGCTCTTTCTTCTCATTTCTTTGCCAATCTCGCACTCTTTCTTTCACCCAAGTGACGTTATTCCTGTTGCATCCAACTCAAACTAACACAAGAGTCGCAACGGCCTTGGATGTGATTCTTTTTGTTTTTGCTGTAACAAAACATCTGAAATTTGACTTGGGGGAAAAACTTTTTGAATCAAATATCAAATTAAAACCATTCAACCCATAATATTCCAATGACTGAAGAGGCTGGATTTCCTTTTAGCTATGCACCTTTAACCTCTCGGCATTAACCCACTTTACACAGCCTGTAACGAGCGCATGCCGAGGTCTTCGACGCTATAGACATGTTACTGGACAGCGGTATTAGCTTTTTTTCCTACTGTTCTCCAGCTGTGTTGTTGGATCGTATTACAGGCGGATGATGGACCTGAAATGTGGATCTGTAACAGGATCTACATTCATGGCCAGATTTGACCTTAATCACCCGTATACGCTCCACTGTGGGCACAAGCAGAGCGATGAGCCGGTGTGTTGTGCGTCAGTGTGGACCAGCCCAGTTTGCTTCCCATAAACCTGACTGAACAGAGTGGACATGCGATGGGTGACCTCTGACCTCTGCTTTCCCCCTCAAACTGCACTCACCATGGCAACGCCTCAAAGAAGTCATCTCCACTTCCTTTTCTTTCTCTCTCTCTCACACTTTACCCTGTTTCTGGGGCTTGTTGTTGCCATGAAAGTACTGTTTCCTTCCAGCTCAATGACAGACTGACCTTGAGGAAAAGGGAAAGCCCGGACATGCTCGGTCAGATTCATGCACGCTGTTGGACAATGTTTGCTTACATTGGGCAGGTCTTTGTTTTATATCATTAGATTCAAACTCACAAAGTTTAATTTAGAGTATTTGTATTTGTTTGATGTCACTGTGATGATATTTGAGTTGACACAGGAGCTATTAACAATAAGGTCAATACTCTTTCTGTGTATGTCTCACTCTCACTCTCATACAGCACGCACAGATACAGAAAACAAGAGTGTTTGGCCAAGGGTGAGGTCGTTGGCTGTAAAATATTTGGGTCAGTTTCACAGGATTTTACTAGTAGAGGTGAAGGGTTGAAATCTAATAAAATTCAACTTTCCTTTATGAGCCTCTACTGTGATGTGTCATCCTCCTAATCTTTACTAGTTTCTTTAAAGTTCTTGTGGGTAATACAGCTGTTAGAATTTAGATAATTATAATAATGACCATTGAGATAATACCATAGGCATGAATTATTTGATATTGTGACAGCCCCAACTGTAGATCCAAATATCTTTTACAGGATGAGAGTACAGAACTCAGTTTCTTTATATGACTGTAAAATTAAGAAGAAAAGCCAACCTACAATCTGTAATAAACATGGCATTGATCATTTAACACATTTTTGCTTTTGGCTTATTTGTTAAACACAAGGGTTCACTTCTATTTCTACAGTTAGTGCAGCTTTAAATATGACATAAGGCACAAATGACATAGTTGTTTTGCATATAATAAAACATGATAAGCATTTTTGGGCAGTAACGAAACTCCATTATAAATTCTTCTCACGCACATGGCTAGAACCCAACTAACATGAAACACACTGTCGCTGGAACCGTGCTAAGAAATGTTACATCTATATCAGCTGAGGGAAATATTGAGCTACTCTGCAGCCACATGGGAATGTAAATTAAATTCACACCGCATATTTTTCTGCTGGTCCTGGAATGATGACAACCACAAAGCAATACTTACACTGTGCAGTTTATTCCATTCAAGATCAAAACAAAAGTGTCTCAAGTAAAACTCTACATTATATCTGGACACTTAGCTATGATATAGCCAGTCTAGGAAGTAACATCCTGTTAAAACACATGATTTTAGGAGATGGCATTACTTGCACTGTGTAGTATGAAACTATATATATATATACTTTCACAAATTCCTCGCCTCGCTTGGCTGCTGTGTCATGCAAAAAACTGGATGTGGAGACTGAAATCTGTCTTTGTCTCCACAGAATGATGTGTGTGTGTGTGTGTCACACTTGATGAATAGGGTTTCTATTCACATGCTTGTGGAACAAAGCTACTGAGGAGTTCAGGCTACTGCTGGATATCCTGTTGATATCACACAGGCCCATTCTTTTGACTGTGTGTGTGTGTTTGTGAGTTAACACACATAGCAGCCGTTGTACAGTGCTGCTGCATGGTTGTGGTTCATTACAGATTCCTATTGTGCAGCTTACAGTGCTGTTTGTGTGTGTGTGTTTTCTCCCTGCAGTGAGCAGGATGCCTCATCCCAGTAGCATTCACACCACTGTCCTTCAAATGTCATTGTTAGCAGACAGAGCATGTGAGTGGCTGACAGGACCCAGCATTGATGCACATGCCATGTAAACCCTCCTTAAGACAGATCTGTTTGACGCTCCAGTAAGGAGTGACCAGAGGTACAAATCACTATTCAGCCCCATGCTGACCACCTTTGGCTCTTTTTGCTCTGAACTGCAACATGTCACGTCAGCATTAAAGCACCTGTATCTCCATGTCCCAGCTGGCCATGCAGCCGTCACTGTGCAGTGGGTTGAAGATGATTGTGGTGCCTCATTTTTTCCCCCCAAACTACATCATGACACTACTTTGATGTTATGGTTGCAACCGTGGCAATCACTTCTGTCAATTATGTCAATGGTGTATATCTGCCTAATATGTTTGTACCATGCAGAGCCATGGTTGAGCAAAGTAAAGTGTTCATCAAAGTAATTGCTAAGATCTGGAAAACACAGCGACATTTCCACATGGAAGTTCAATTATTTAATCTGCTTTATTTGGACATAAAAGGTGAATGCATCTAAAATCTGAGTAATATTATCCCTCATTGCACAGGAAAACTGCAAATGTGGTCGATCAAAGTTATACCAAGAAGTTGGTCTGCAAACATGTGATCGACGGGTAGTTTTGGATAACAATTGTACTGTTTGCTTTCATTTTCTCTTCCAAATAGGTTTGACTGTAACGAGAGTGTTGTCCCAACGGCTTCTTTTAGCAACGTTATTATTCAGTTTGTTTGTATGCGTCTCCACTGGGCTTTGTCGTGCGCTCAGGAGGGAGTGAAAGGGAGAAGAATGGGGGGAATTCTGTCGTACAAGTGGGGAAGAAGAGGGGAAGAGGACAGAGACGCGAGTGTCAACAGGGCCACTTATTTTTAAAGCTCACTGTCCTCGGCTGTCCTCCCTGCCTCGACATGGACACACACACACACACACACACACACACACACACACACACACACACACACACACACACACACACACACACACACACACACACACACACACACACACACACACACGCGCGCACACACACATGCACACGCACACACACATTGATACACAAATGCATCTTGCATCAGGGAAACTCCCACTTTTTTTTCTCCTTCAGCTGCAAATCTGATATTGCATATTCAAGACATTTCAAATATTTCCATCCTAACGGTTGATTTTTATCACTTTGACAACAGACCTACGCAGCAATACCAGTGATGGAATGCTGCTGTAGCAGCAGGCACAGTTTGGGGGTTTATGCACATGGACTTTGCACATGAATGAATGCATTTGTGTCGTTTAAATGTTGCAGAATCAGACAAAAACTAGCTAATGTCAGGATGGCCATATGACCTTAGTGTTAAGACATCGACCTTGACCTTCTGTGTCCTAATTTCCTGTCATCTTTCTGCCACTGTCTTTAATATAGGCTTTACATGCCCCTTCTGTACTGTATTAACAGGTCTTATCTTTCCCTTTTGGTATCATTTTATTAGCTATAAATATCACTATGTACTGAAAGAAGTTTTTTTTCTTTTTGGTAATTTGGACAAACCAACACTTGACCACTGAAACACGGATGGCAGCTGTAGATAGTGTCACTCAATAAAGTATGGCGGTTCACCCAGTCCTCAATACACTTTTGATGTTGTATATTGTAGTACGTAGCATCTTCTATATCTACACGCTTGTTAGTTATCTATTAACCTGGGCCTGGCTCTTGTGAACCACTGCAATGAAATAGCTACAGTACCATAAAAGGTAAGGCATCAGCGCTCGCTGCATCTGTAAGTCGACGTTACCCAAAAGCTTCTCTGGATAGTGTACTTGCCGTGGCATGTAATTCTTTCTTTGTTTTGCAGTAATTCATTTGTGTTGGCAACATCTTACAGTTTCAATCGGCCAACAATGTGCTTTTGATTTAGAAACATAGTCTGAGTGAGCTGAGAGCCTTGTTTGGAGCGTGTGTGTGTGTGTGTGTGTGTGTGTGTGTGTGTACAGATGTATGAACTTACACATATTTAATAATAAGAAATGGAATTTATTATTTGCACGTGTTGCGAGCGTGCTGCCGCTGCCAGCATCTATTGAGAACATAGCTACGGGGAGCGATATGACATGCATGATGTATCTGCAAATACGAGCCAGAATGAACCTCTCACATTACCTCACCATGTCGTCGGCCAACATGTACAGGGAAACATCCTCCACGGGCCAGCAAGCCCAACACAAATACATGCAACGTGTATAAATTACTATGAAGACATAGTTTTTATTTTTTCTCATAAGTCTAAAATGATCAAAATCCAAGTGGGGTCCTCTTGAGGAGGCAGGGTGGACTATTTCTTTTTCAAGTCTTTGAGACAAAGTTAGCTAACGTTAGAAATCACAACTAAGCAACCATTGAATTATTGTTTTACATCAGAGTATTTCTGGGTTGTTGAGCCAAATTAATATTAAACGGACGCTCTAAAGTCACTATAATATGCACAATACTGAACAGAACTCACTCAACTGTAACTCCTAATGACTTCACTCTTAAAAGTGTTAACTTTCTTTTAATAAGCAGTGTAAACCTTTTGGATGTTCATTTTACTGGTGTATAAACTGTGCTGTACTTTTTTTTTAAAGCCCATGAAACACATAATGGTCCGACTTAATGTGCATTTGCCATAATTTAGAATTAGAGGTTAGTTGGTTACTCTACCAGGCAGAGTCAAATAAAATGTTTTCATAATATTGTAATGCTCTGCTTGAGGTTACATTTACGGCAGTTTATACAACCCCATAGGTTTGATCTTGATGCTAGATTAAAGACCTTTCTTTGATTAAGGAAAAAAACAAACAATGACTCTGCTGTTCAATGATGAACTGACAAAATCCAGGCCTTCTGTTTTTCATGTGCTGAACTTGATGAACTTGAAGTCTTACATTTAAATTTTTCTTTCTAAGTATATGTGAAATCTCTCATTCCTATTCTGAGAGGTGTTTTCCAGACATTTACATTATTACATTACATTTAGCTGACACTTTTATCCAAAGTGACTTATATACTTATATACTGTATACCTGCTATACAGTAGACCGTAGACACAGCAATGGTGAGCAATTAGGGTTAAGTGTCTTGCCCAAGGACACAACGACATGGACTAGCGGAACCGGGGATCAAACCAGTCGGACTTGCTAACCACTGAGCCACAGTCGCCCCAGACGTGTAATTAACTGAAGTTATGTATTTGAAGAATTCATTTAATTTTAGCTTCTGTTCTCCACAACTAACTGTTAACATATAAAACTAGAAGGAAGTTAAAACAATGTTTTGTAATGGCACAAGATTCTGGTTCCACCAAAACAAATATACTAACGTGTTATATACTTTTTTTTTATGAGATTAGGAGTAACTAATTTCATGTATTTTTATTTCATGTCTTGGTGGCATTTTTTTTCCTTTTTAAGGGTTAAGGTCTCCAGACATGCGTGTTATCACAAGTGCTTTATATATAGTTCGGTGTCACAACAGACTCAATAAATCAGAGAATAACAACACATTTTTAATGAATGTGTTAACCAACCTTAAAACGCCACCAAACGTTCATATCGACTCTCTATGGCTTCTCAAAAGGCGTTTTTGGAAACATTTTTTTACAACATTATGCGTATAAGTGCACATGCTGATGGACAAACACAGTTCCAATACATGTTGAAGGTCTTTTACTGGAAGCAGTTTTAAAAACAGAATTGGTCATCAAATTTAATGTTAGGATCCCATAAGCCAGAGTTTGACCAATACATTGAAGAATGTAGTTTCAAAAACAAGGGAACTGACTTCACAGAAGTATAGATTGGGCTCAATGTCAAGAAGAAAACCAAATAACAAAATGTGATAGCTTATGCTAGCTTGATTGGCATTAATCCTAAAAAACTAAATCACTAAAACGGCTGTAATTCTAGAGTCTTCCAGATAATGCCTCAATAAGAGCATAATGAGGAGTAGATAGCAGATGCCCGACTAACCGGTGGGTGCAACAAAGTCAGTTAAAACTGCTGTGAAACGGTGCCAGTCGTGGTTTCTGCTAGAAACACAATGTTCAAGCTAAACCTGCGGCTGGCGGAACAAAATGCAAGTGTAAGTGCATCTGAGGCTGTGCTTTTGAAATGCCCCTCCGTCTCCCTTCCCTTGGGTCTGTGGCTGGTTTTGATGTTTATGAAGGAGAGCACGTGGAGTGTGGCGGCAGCCGGAGAGGACGAATGAACGACGACCGGCGCGTTTCACCCACAAGGTGCTGAGAGGAGCTGTCAGGGGGAGAGGGAAGGGAGAAGGAGGCCAGAAACAAATAGAGCACAGAGGAACCAGAGGAATGAGACGCTGCATGGATTGTGACAGTGTACAGGAATACTTCTGGAAGAACAAGAGTATTTATTTTTCTTTACGGGACACTGTTAAACCACAGTTTATCCTGCAGGGTCGGAATGTGGTCTCAGTCTTGTCATACTTTAGTTATTTCGCCGCTACAGAGCCACTGTGACTGTGTTTCACTGAACCTATCCCAAGAGAGGTGTGTGTGTGTGTGTGTGTGTGTGTGTGTGTGTGTGTGTGTGTGTGTGTGTGTGTGTGTGTGTGTGTGTGTGTGTGTGTGTGTGTGTGTGTGTGTGTGTGTGTGTGTGTGTGTGTGTGTGTGTGTGTGTGTGTGTGTGTGTGTGTGTGTGTGTGTGTGTGTGTGTGTGTGTGTGTGTGTGTGTGTGTGTGTGTGTGTGTGTGTGTGTGTGTGTGTGTGTGTGTGTGTGTGTGTGTGTGTGTGTGTGTGTGTGTGTGTGTGTGTGTGTGTGTGTGTGTGTCTGGCAGCACGTGCAGAAGCTCCTCGGTCTGTGTTTCATTTCACTAACTGGCAAGCTGCAGCAGATCTTTCCAAAAACACACACACAGATATTTGCATGGTGTGGTACTTGCATGATCTTGGTCCATTACACCCCGTCTGTCTTCTCCCTCTACACTCACTGTCCTTTCCCTGACTCCCATCTGTCTTTACATGAGACTCTTCATCTATCCTCTCGTCTTGCCTTCTTCTTTATTTCTCTGCATCCTCATCTTCATTTTAAGTTCTGTCAGTAGTTCACGAGACTCCTCTACAATGCACATTTGCTCGTGCACGTTTTGAAAGTAAAAGAAAAATGTGTTACCACATCAATAGATTTGGTCATCAATGTATGTTGAGATGTAAGTTGAGAGCGGCAACAGGAAACATTGTTGCGAAGACGACCCGCCTCGAGTTTCAATGGACGGGAAATAAAACTCGCTGTGAGTGTCTGTCTCCGAGGAGCTCTTAGCGCCTCATGTATTATTTGAAAGGCATCCATCTGTACGAGGCCTTTTCCCCGACACACTTGGCTAATGTGACTTCAGTTTAACTTTTTGCACTTCTCGGCACACACACACACACACACACACACACACACACACACATGCACATACACACAAAACCCTCCACACAAATGTAGGAGCTGTCAACCTTCATCACGAACACCACTGGGATCTCTCAGTGTATCCATCCACCTGTCTACATTTAGTCTCCTTCCACTCTCTCACTTTCAGTAACTGCATAATAAAAAATAAAAAAAGGACACGAGTGGTTTTCTCTTTCATGGGCGTATTGTATGTTTTTAGGCCAGGAAACCAGAGTAAGAATGCAATGCTTTATATGGTGAAATGACCTCACTGGTATAATAAAACATCAGGAAACCTAACTGCCCTTTCTTCTTTTCTCTCCACTCTCTCAGGTCTGTCGACAGCCAAGAGGAAGTTCGCGGACTCTCTCAACGAGTTTAAATTCCAGTGTATTGGAGACGCCGAGACAGATGATGAGATCTGCATAGGTGAGCTTGCTGATATGAAATCCAATATATTTCCAGAGGAGAGCCAAGGCGGTAAACAGTGCTTTGTCATGTCTCGTTGTTGAAGTGGAACAGTCACATCAGCAGTGATTTAAAGAACCGCTTGGGTTTCAATGCTATTTTATAATAGGCCGTAACAATCAGTCTCGAATTATGTGAATTTGTTTATTATTTTTTACTATGAAAGCTTCAAATGGAATTCATCTGCTGATTCGGAAAATCATATGAAAAGTCTTGCAATTTTAACTGGAAGGCCATTTCTCTATTTATTTTTTTTAAATAGAGAAAAACTTCACATTTAACATTTAACTAATAAACAATTTGTTTTATCAAAGTATTATTTTATTTACATGTTGGATTTTTTGTAAAGCAAAATTACAATTTAATATTACTTATTTAATGACCTGATACATTTATTTTCATCTGTATTTGGCAAAATGTAGAAGGTGAAGCTAGTCAAATTGTGCACAAACCTAATCCGTACTCTTCACTTTGAGTCGTCTGTTGTCATTATGTGATGTGCAAACAATCTATAAGTTGATTTTTCCAGAGGCATCAGGCTCGTGTGTTGTGCAGATAGCGGTCTATAGAGCCACGATTTCAATGACGATGTTTCCTTATCCTCTATGATAAAAACATGATAAACTACTCTTCTTGAAATGGCATATTTCATCAATCTTGCTTCTTTTTTTTTTGCTTTTGTCTGATAACTCCTCCCCCCTCTCCAACCAGTGTTAAAATCATCATGCTGACCCATACAAACATGAGAATATTGTATCAAATTGCCGTAATATTGGTCTACAGTACGTGCTAATCTGATTCTTTATTCCGTGAACTCACCAGGGCCTTGCCGTGCTCTTCCTGCCACCGTGCAGGCAGCCTGCCTTGACACATGCAGCCGTCACCACACCCTCCCATGCTGCCTGTTTCTGTCGGTGCAGGCTGCAGCCCCTCACTGGCCTGACACACCCACTACTGTTGTTTAACTAACCCGAGCTATCTGTCCTGAACAGCTTGCTGCTCATGGGCTGCACCGCAGCTCTGTTGGAGATATTCAGTCGCACTCATGTCAAAACTTGTTTCTTCTCTCCGACACAGTAATGAGTTCACTCCAAAAATATCCACAGCATATCATTTTTTAACATTACTTTTATTAAAAAAAAGAAAAATATCCTACAAATAGTCTGTTAGTGTTACTGAGTCTATATGTTATTGTTATTCTCTTAGTTTCACATTTGTACTATTCCTTGGGATTTATTAAGACGTGTGTGATTGAGCTTATTAAAAAGGTTTTACTGCATTTTGTGAGCTTTATTAAAGGATTGCACTGTTTTTCCAAAGCATTCTTTGCATAGTCCTGAAGTTCTGCTCCCTTTTGTGTGGACTCTGACTTCCAAGAACCAAATCCTGTCACTTAAAGTCTAGTCTTTAAGAGTGCAAGTGCGTGTTGTTATAATTCAACTGGGGCTTCACTTTATATTCGTGTGATTTGTACATGCCTGTGGACCTTCTGCACATGCTCAGTATGTATGTGTACTCAGGACGTCAGAGGAACTGTGTGTGTGTGTGTGTGGGGGCGTGTTGAGTGTTGGACAGGGACCGAGGCCATTGAAGTGGAAACTCTGACCCAAAACCATGTAGCCGGTCCTCCTTTGCCAGAGTGCGGGGAAACGAGCACCGACCTGTGAAACTAACGTTGTAAAATGCTGTTTCATTTCCCGTTAATTACTTTGCCGTATCATGAGTTTAGAAACATTTGCATGAGGGCCAAACGCTTTATCCCTGCCACCTTGTGCCAGCTCTCTTCAAACAGTTTGCCAGTACTTGTGTCTCTCATGAACCTTCCCTCTGCTCTGTCTTCCTACATGTCTGTCACTAGCCAAGTCCCTTCAGGAGTTTTCAACAGTCCTGCAGAACCTGGAGGATGAGAGGACACGTATGGTGAGTGACCCAATTATTGTGCCGCTTGATGAGAGGGAACTGGGATTTGCATATAATGGATTTCAGTACTCAGCAAATATTAGTCGAATCTAATCAGGGGAGTGAATTGATTTTTTTAGAATCCTGTAAACTAAGATATTGTCAGTCATTAGTTGTTTTTTTTTTGTCATTCATAGAAAATTATTTAATATCTGGTATCTTATAATATTCACAAATAGGCTTTGGTTTGTGTGTTAAATCTCTACATTCAGAGGTCTATGATGGTTTCAGTTTGCCATTTTATCTAAGTAGTCACTCATATCTAACAAAAAATGATTAGTAACAATTGTAATCTTAGAGATGTCTGTAATACGTTTTGCTTTCTTGAAGAAATTGTACTTTCTTGATTCTTGTTCTTAATTTGTACTCTCATATTGTAAGTCACTTTGGATAAAAGCGTCAGCTAAATGAAATGTAATGTTATATATTTATATATATATATATAAATATGTGTGTGTGTGTGTGTGTGTGTGTGTGTGTACAGATTGAAAATGCCAACGATGTGCTGATTATGCCTCTGGAGAGGTTCAGGAAGGAACAGATCAGTGCAGCCAAGGTGAGGAGGCGCTGGTGCACGGCACAGAGAGGACTCTGGCTATTTATGTATATATGTACAGCAGCTCATCAGTATTGAAACATAAATCACTAAATCAATACAATCCTTTTACTGCTTCTGCAGCTCTTAAAGGGGCACAAGCAGACACCCACTTGAAATATAAAGATGCTAATAATAGATTTTGGAACTCTATTTTAATTTATATTGATGACTAAAGATCTCAACATACTGAGAGGTGGGAATTGTTGTGCGACCTTTGACCTTTTTGATGGAGGACCGCAAGGGAAAAATGTGCAGCCTCAGCAACGTTGGCACCTCTACATTACCTCCACATCACCAGCAATCACCAGCCATTACTACAGTTTATCTTATTTTCATAGTGTGTAGTCAGATTATTCTTACATTTTCCTTTTGAAATTATTTTGTCACAGCAGCTTGAGAAAAATGTCACTTCTGCTGCACCTGCTGGCCTTTTTAAAATGGTAGGATCCTTTAATAATGCAGGGTACATACAGTATTGTCCTTAATCAGTGATTAATGGAGTTATCGTGAATGTATACAAACTGAATTAAATAATAACCAGACCAAATACTCTCTGACACATTTTCACCATATCTTGGAGATTGGTAAAAGCAAAATGTATCCTAGCAATGTTTCCACAGATTTCACCATCATCAGCGCAGTACAGCCACACATTGGCCTTGTACCAAGAATATGATAAAGTAATACAAAGCTTTAGTGTAAATACATGATACACAATTTCTACTGCATGTCTCAGGGTCTCCCGCCTCTCCCATGATTATCCATGAATCAAGGACTGAACCATCACTGCATGACCTCGATAGGAGATTAGAGCAATACATAATCCTGCCATAAATCACTGGGGGGTGTCAGAGGCCAGCGGGGCTCCCTCACGGCATGGCCGGTGTTGTCTTAGACTTACAGTGTGTGTAAATCATTTTGTATAGGGTATGGAAACATTGGACATTAAATATGTAAGCCAGTAGGTGCCCAGAAGCATGTTAACTCAATATATACTGGATACACATTACATTCATTTGACTTTTTAATCACAATTTTTGCACTCGACAACTCTCTCAGATAAAAGGTACATGCACACTGTACATGTTTGAGTGATCCCTTGCCCCATGTTTTAAATATGGCATGTTTCACTGTTCAAATCTCCTCTCAGCCAGTGGTGTTGCACTCACCCTGAGTATGAGCCCTAGATGGGGAGCCCCGGGGGTTCCCCTGATTCATGCAGTATTCATCAAATGCATACTCTGCTAATCCGTCCCCTTAATGCAGGCAGGCCATTGTTTGATTGTACTTGGTGGCCAGATTAATAAGTGAACGCATAATCTGTACAGTGAGGTCGCCATGAGTGATGTACTAATCCCAGTTTAGCCCTAAAAGAACTGAACTGACAGCATCTTCGCCTGGCACAGTTCCACCTCGTCTTGACACAGTTTTTAGAGAATTACAGAGGATAAAGAACAGAATCATGTTTTAAACAGGTCGTTTTAAACGAATCTCGGGTCTATTCACACAAATGAAGATGTAGCAGAAATAAGTCTCATTGCACAAGTAATTTGCTTCCTTCGACAGCTACTGCCAGCATAACTAGCACAACACTACTTTTAAAATAGTAACATGGGGCTGGCACCCTTGTGAAGGACATAGAGCCGCTGATCGTTAGGATTTGCCGAGCTAAACGCACAAATGAGCAAAATGAATGATTTATGTTGGGATCATTTTTGCTTTCCACTAATTAAGCCAAGGATAATCGGATTTGTCCATCTTGGTGATACATTGATCTGTCTGCAAACCTTCTTTTTTTCTGTTACTGGACTTTGTTACTGTGATAAACTATAAAGGAAAAACATTACCAATATGTCTACAGAAGTTGTATGGAGAAACGGGTAGGGAGTGACAATGTACTGTTGGTTTCATGTGTCAATGGGACCTCCTACTTATTGTTAACATGACGGAGCTTTGGAGTGAAACTGTATTTGAGCTATGAGGAGTTTATCTGGTGGCGAGGCATAATCCTGTATCACAAACGTTCATTTACTTGACTCTCCTAGGGAAATAAATAAATCTAATTGGTTAGCATCACACTGGGAAAAGATTGCCCCCTGCTGGTTGAGAAGGGAAGTAACTTAAACCAGTTGAAATGCCTCTAACCTTTTTACCAGAGATTTGGATCCATAAAATAAATACAAATAAAAGATTTCTGGAAAAACATGACTTTTTTACTGGTTGTGTAATCTGTATTTAAATGTGCATTACTTTCACAAAGAAAGTCAGTTAATCAATCTTCCCATTGTATTTGAATGTTGCTATAGTCCAAATTGTGTCACGAAACCCATAATGAGGGACAGACAGGAGAGGGCGGCAGCAGTCGTGGCTTCCACAGTGAATATGAAAGAGTCAAAGAAGCAGACTTAAAACAGAGGCCTTGTTGTTCATCATCCCTGATGTGTTCTGCAGCTGCTCCTGTCTGCTCCTCCTCTGGCACTCAGGACTCTTCTTGTTGTTGAAGCTGGCTTGGCAATACAACCCATGTCATGTGACTGCACCAGGAGTTGACATCACAGCATTATTGATTCTGACATTATGTCGTCGTTGTCATTGATCTGGCAGTTTTATTTCCAAGAGGAGTTGAAGAAGGAATTCACACAAACACAAATAACCAGACTGGTTGACTGGCAAGTCATGCAAAATAAGTACGCGACAGGTGAAGGAAATTCATCACATGAAGGCAAACACGTCAGCTTTTTCACCACAGACATTTTGGCCTCGATGTTATATGCACTATGTCATCATATTCCTCCATCCTACTTTTTGGCATCAGTAAAATTAAGATGAAAATACAATAAAATACAACACTGGTGATACAATTGGTGTATCTGTAACTTTGAATTGCAACTTGTTTATAGCACTGTGGCATGTTTTCTCATTTTGGTCTATTCATCGATTAACTGAAAGTGTAAACACAGAATGTCGGTCAACAGCTGAAAACTTTTAACCACACTTTCCGGTCTTTTTACAGCTTGTTATGTTCACCAACAAGCCAGAAAAACCCAAATATTAAGTTTACATCGACGTAAAACGGAGAACTCTTCTCTCCTCTTCTTTCCCTCCGTGTCTCCCTTTACTAATAGCCGTATCTCCCCTTCCACTGGTTTGAATTAGATTAAAGTCTACTGATCCGAACATGAGCAGAAGACCGTGGTCAGTAAAGAAACAACTGGCGCGTGGTCTTTCCTTCATATTTTACTTGATCTTCTTGGACATTTTTCCCAGTATATTTCCGCCCAGCAGTCTCAGGAAATACACACACCCTGCTCTATCGGTCCCTGGTCTGTCATCCATCTAACCGTCCGTCTGCGACGTCACTGACTCCAGCTCTGATGAAACAGGCTGTTGTTTAAGAAGCAGCTGTGCTCCCTGGAGGAGCGGTCTCACATTGGGCTCTCCAGAAGATGGAGGATATTATGTGAAAGCTAAAAGAAATTCACAATCAGGGAAGTTTACCTTGCAGCTCCAAAAACTGTTCCCATCTGCACAAGGGCTACTGTTGACTGCAGATAACGGTCACTGGTCAGATTACTTGCAGGCACCATGTTGATATGATGAGAAGTAGAGGAGATGTGCGTCTTTTGAGTTGTCTGTCACCCAAATGTACGTTTTTTGTTGTTGTTGTTGTTGTATCTGTTTATAGGAAGCCAGAAAAAAGTATGACAAAGAGACGGAGAAGTATTGTGCAGTGCTGGAGAAACACCTTAGCCTTTCAGCAAAAAAGAAGGAGTCCCATCTACACGAGGTAAGAGGGTGTCTGTCGTCTGTATCGGTCTTCTTTCTCACGCTGGATCTATGACATTTCTCATTTCTCCATGAATGTCAGTCTGTCACTTTTCCTAACATCCTTCCTCCTTGTAGGCGGACAACCAGGTCGATACCGTACGGCAGCATTTCTATGAGGTCTCCCTGGAGTACGTCTTCAAGGTGCAGGAGGTTCAAGAGAGGAAGATGTTTGACTTTGTGGAGCCCGTAAGACACTTTTTTTTCTTTTTTCTTTTATGTAATATGCCTGTTTTTATTCTTTTCCCTAACGTTGTTGCACACCCATGTTCTTTTTCAGCAGTGGTATGTGTTGCATGTAATCACTTTGTCCACACCCAGCAGCTGCTCACTACAACCACAGCCCTCTGTTGTAGACACACAGCAGTTTGGAGGTTGCGCTGCCTTGCTCCAGGGCACTTGAGTAAAGAGCTGAAATCAGGCCTGACCCTCCATGAACCCTAAACGTTTCTCTCCCAAGTGCAAGCAATTTGGGGTTTAAACCTAATTTAACTAAACAGAATCTCCACTGTAATATAAATACATTAAATGTCAGTGCAGTAACAGACATTTGTGACACGATCAACTACATGCGCCCTCTCCTACCGGATGTTCAACACAACCCAAAAATCATATGCCACAGCCATATATATTAGATTGAGATTATATTGCATTTCTCCTCATTAACCGCAGTGAAAAATCAATGAGGCAATATATTTGAATTATGCATAACAGTAGATTATTGATTATAGCAAAAAGCATTCCTGCAAAACTGAATAAAGAAATTAAGGTAATAAATGGTTATTAATAAAACAAATAGGGCCTACCCAGATCATGGTGGATACTTTTCCTCATTCATTAGTTTGGAGTTCGTCACAGGGTTGTGGTTGTTAAGTCAACATTGGCACATCCGACCAATCAAGCCTGTACAGAGATTTATGTTCATTTTCTCTTTGTCCAATGGCACCTTGGAATTTTATAATTGGTAATTGTTACATTTGTCCTCTTCCTGTTTGCCTCCAGGCTGCATCTGTATTTATTCCCTGTTGTCCTCATCTACCTTCTTGCCCTTACTTATTCTCTCTCCTTTTCACAATCTCCATCCTTTCTTCTTCTTCCTTCATCTACTTCATCTTCCTACTGTTTTTGTTTCCCTCAGCTGTTGGCGTTCCTTCAAGGCCTCTTCACCTACTATCACCACGGCTACGAGCTGGCAAAGGACTTCAACCACTTCAAGACTGATCTCACCATCAGCATACAGAATGTAAGGACACACACACACACACACACACACACACACACACACACACACACACACACACACACAAAGCAGAAGGTTACACATTACCTTCATCCATGCATGTAAATATGCATTTATGCAAAAACAAATATGTCTGGGAAAATATGGGAACTAAGAATAACATAAATTAATTGCTAGATTACTGTCGCGTTTGTCCACCAATGTTTTATAAGTTTTACTTTTGGAAAGGCTTTACTTTCTTCAGTAATCTTCAACTGAAAAGGCTTCTTCACTTCACCCAAAATGCTACATTCAAGCATTCATGTTGAAAGTTAAAAGGCCATCGATAACGGCACAGAGGAAACATTTTAGAAGGTAAAAGATGTCTCAGAGAAAATAATCCTCCAAAAGTGAAAAGGCTGCAGGCTGACAGGAGTTCAAAGGTCAAACAGTTACTCCGACATCTAAAATTGCACTTGAGACCGAAATAACATTCAAAAACCTCACTGCAAAGAAAAAAAAGAGATGTGATATTCAGGGTTTGTAGCAATGAGCATTCATTGCGTTTATGCAGTGACACGGCTGTTGCACGTGAGGCTGACTCAGGATCAGGATGCAAGGCTTAAGGCGTGTGTTCCTCTGGGCTTGTGTTGACAGACGAGGAACCGCTTTGAGAGCACGCGGTCGGAGGTGGAGATTTTGATGAGGAAGATGAAGGAGAATCCACACGAACACAAGAGTGTCAGCCAGCACACCATGGAGGGATACCTGTATGTGCAGGAGAAGCGTACGTACTGTGTGTGTGTGTGTGTGTGTGTGTGTGTGTGTGTGTGTGTGTGTGAGACATCTTACAGTGAGGGAACAATTCAGCATCAATTTACAGTGTTGCAGTATCATGAAGACGTGAGTGTGTGAGTGGTTGGTGTGTAGGCGCAGTGCGTGCATGTTGGCAGGTGTTGTTTGGCACACACATACACACACACCTACACAGCAGTAGGACAAACACACCATAATGAACCTATGGCTGACGCAGGCAAGTCTGATTTGTTGGAGACGTGACAGCGACTCTGACCACGTGCCGTTACCATGGTAACCTATCTAGCACTAACGCAGGCATGACTAAGACTCCTTTATTTTCCATCCCTTTTTTTTTTTTTATTTCACCCCGTCTCCCCCGCCTACCTCTGCCTTTTTGTTTTTTCTATTTTTTTCTGACCGTTTGACATCACCTGTTCCTCTGTATTCTTCTCTTCTCCTGTGGTTTTATTTGTATCCTCCCCTCTTCTTCTCCTGTCACCATTTCCTTCTCTCTCTCTTCCTCAGGCTCGTTTGTATCTACCTGGGTGAAGTACTACTGTACTTACCATCGTGAGCCCAAGAGGGTCACCATGGTTCTGTTTGACCCTAAATCAGGAGGGAAAACGGTGAGTATCTAGGTTACAGCGTCATTAAACACCCAGGCTAACCATCTGCTCTTTATTTATCGTTATCTATATGCTAAAGATCCACATGCGTCGACACCCCCCCCCCACACGTGTCACTACAGCCTAGCATCGTGTTGTCTGGTTGTTGGTTCTCACCCAGTTCATCCCAGTGGGCTGCTCTCCAGTCTCACATGTTTTTGGAAGTGTTACCCCAGTTGATTACGTGCATTAAGGAGATGGTCATTGTTTTGTATCACAAGTCAAAGTACGTTGGATAACTCCAGCTTCAAGATTCTCATTTTATTTTGTTGACATATTAGGTTCCCAGGTTTTCCCCCCCATATTTTCTAAAATGTTATAATTAAATATGCAAATCATTATTAGTATTATTTAATGCTAGTTTTTGTTGAATTTAAAATTTAAAATCTACATGTGCAAATAGACAACGTGTAGCAGAATAAAAACATAAATGTCCGAGAGGCATTTCTGACCCACGGTGCTGTTTTGCACCAGCATGCAGTCATACAGAGAAATATCAGATTTAGAAGAGGCTACAACAATTTCTCCAGCAGCCACACTAGATGAGAGTACAACGTTGCCAAAGATGTTTTTAGTAAGCAGCATGACTCCAACTATTTTTCTCTAAGTGCTATCTGTTATCATTCTCACCACCTACACACAACGCTGATGCAGGTCCGGGCCTGTTTTCTGAGGGTTTGAGTTGCCAACGGAGGGAAAAGTGTACATGTTGGATCACAGAAAGACATTCAGCTCCCTCACACTAAGACAGCAAGAAAATATGAAGGATTGTAGAGTCAAGATGATGACATCACTCCTGGGCTTTGGCTTTTAGGGTTTCTTTGTTAGAAAATCAAACGTGCTTGAAATGCTTTGCATGTGTGTCGAAGCTAAAGAAGTAAATGTCTCATGGACAGTGATATGGTTCAATCTCCGTGATGAGACAGTGCTAAAATCGATTCGATTGTTTGTCCAAAATCATCTCACCGTGCTTCACATTGGAAGTTAGGCAAGTTGGAAAGCGGTCTGCTGCTGCAGTTGGAGACTGAGTCTGATTATTCAAAACGTACTTCACTCTAAGTCTGGTCCAAGAACACATCCATCGTCATCTTAATGTCATCCAGGGTGTGGTTAGTCTGCAGTTGGTTATGCATACCTCAAAATGATACTAATGCCTTTTTCTTTCGTGTCAGGGAGACGAGGAGAGCTTCACCCTCAAGTCCTGCACCAGGAGGAAGACTGACTCGATAGAAAAGAGGTTCTGTTTCGATGTGGAGGCTGTGGACAGGTCAGTTATTAATGTGATTAATGTTCAAATCATGAATCATCCCAACAGCTGTAGTAGAAAAACACTTTCTGAAAAAGACCCAAGCCAGCCAGGGAAGAGTTAAATAGTAATGGCTTCACGGTTTGTCATAGGAAGTCATGGAAGCCTCATGGAATTGGACACCAGTGAATGATGTCTTCATGTAACTAATTACGGCTACATCGCTCCGATCAGCCATCCATCCATTCAGCAGTTGGCATGTGGTCTTTTTCTTTACGTGGTGTAATTACAGCTGACGGACACATGGGGGTGCTCAGGTGATTTGGACCTGAGGAGAGAATGTGGAGGATGTTTGTCCTCTCATGCTCAGCCCCCTGGGGCTTCTCTTCCTACACTCCTCCTCCTCCTCCTCAACTTCAACCTTCCTCTGTCAAATCAACTCCCCTTTTCATTATCTCATCCACTTATTTCTCATTTCCTCTTTGAGCTTTTATTCATATTACCGGTGTGTGTTGTGTGCATCTGTTGATGTGTGTTTGTTTATCCTTAAAGTAGCAGAAAGTGGTATTTTTGCTGCCGTTACATAGACGGTCATAAAAAAAACAACACATTTGATGAAGTCCATTTTGTGAACATTGGTTTTGCTTTGCATGTGTTTGTGTGTGAGTGCACCCATGTGCAGAGTGAGGCCGTGCACATGCACTGAGTGTGCTGCCATTGCCAGGGTGACGGACTGTAGAGGGCCAATCAAAAACCTTTATCAGACTGGGATGGACGTGACTAACGAGGCTGTGTGTGACAGTGCGTGTGTGCGCACACTGAAGGTTGCCTGCATCTGGGCGATTTATTTTTTGCTTAGTCGAATGAATATTGTATATTCAGACTAAATTCTTCATCCTTTTTTATTACTTTTATGGTCTGTTTATCCTGGAAGGCGGTACCCTAGTCATGCCTTTGGCACACACCAGTGACTATGCTTTTCCACAACCTGAAGCAATAAGCCTTTTAAACAAAAGTTTTTTCAATAAAGTGTCTTGTTACTGTTGGTAATATTTTGCTAAAACAATCCAAAAGATTTTCTTCAGGCATGCGTGCATTTGCATGTTTATCATTGTGTGTGTTCAAGTATTTGCAAGCTTTGTTTCTAGTATTTAACTGACGATGATCTGCCCCTGGGTTTGATATTTGAGTAGCTAATGTATCGTGTGTGTGTGTGTGTGTGTGTGTGTGTGTGTGTGTGTGTGTGTGTGTGTGTGTGTGTGTGTGTGTGTGTGTGTGTGTGTGTGTGTGTGTGTGTGTGTGTGTGTGTGTGTGTGTGTGTGTGTGTGTGTGTGTGTGTGTGTGTGTGTGTGTGTGTGTGTGTGTGTGTGTGTGTGTGTGTGTGTGTGTGTGTGTGTGTGTGTGTGTGTGTGTGTGTGTGTGTGTGTGTGTGTGTGTAGGGCGGGAGTGATCACCATGCAGGCTCTGTCGGAAGAAGACCGCAGGTTGTGGATGGAGGCCATGGATGGGAGAGAGCCGGTAGGTTACCACGGTTACCAATTTGTACTTGTGTGACACATGACTGCGAAGCAAAACGAGCGCTCAGACATCAAAGAGGATTTTTTTTGTGCAACATTGGTTTCAGCATCCGTCCCTCATGCTCCTCATGGGAAAGTTGAATGTCTCCCCGGCCGTTTTGGTTTATGCCATCTTGATATACAGCTTTTTCTGTTTTTGCCCTAAGGCTGGTAGCGTGTGTTAGTGCTTCTTTCGACACTCTTATTCAGTCACGCTCCTGTCTCAACACCTCCCTCATGCTTGTGTCTACAGTGAAACTTGCAAAGGTAATCACCGCCAATAAAGCCACCGCAGGCTTGAACAAGCAGACGCTGAGCTCAGGCGATTGGTAGTTAAACAAGAAATGTTCATGTTCACGTTTCATGTAAGCTCGTCTTACCGTTGTTGTTGTTGTCGTTAAGCCCGCCCTCTTCTTTGTCCACCTCCACCTTGATAGTCAATACAAACTCACCGCGGACCACAGCTGCACGAGGCAACCACGCCAAGTCCAGTTTATTCTGAGCCAGCCCAGGATTAGAACATGAACACACACATTGAGCGTTTGTATTCGCCGTACATCCTATATTAGGGTCGGTTTATGGTTATTTAGATATAGAACATTTATAATTCTGAATTTAACCTTTTATGGAAATGCTGTAATAATATTACAGGCTTCGATCGCACACAGCTCAGGCATGGGAGTGTACACTGAACTTAAACACAATATTCTCACCATTACTAAAGGAGAGTAATGCAGTAATTACTTTTGCAGATTGCAAAAAAAAGCCAACAATAAATGTAACATTTGTTTCCTTTCCTCAATATGAGTACTTGTGTTTTCTCATCAGTTTTAAAACTTAATAGGCACATATAGAAAAACTCATACAGAATATATCAGGTGTGTTTTTTTTTGTGTGAAATGTAGACCTTACCTGTGATGTACAAATATATCCTGCCCTCATTAGTCTTTGTTGTTATTTGCAGGTATACAATCTGAACAGAGACAGCCAGGCTGAAGGCAGTAAGTTGCTTTAATTTATGTAAATGATGCTGCATTTCTATCTACATTTTTGTTTGTTTGTTTTCAGTATCTCAGTATTTGCACACTGTTTTGATTTTTGAATGTTTATCTCATTTTGGGAATCAAAGCACATTCTTGGTCTTGCTCTCCATCAGTGGCCCAGCTGGACGTGATTGGGTTCAGCGTGATGAAAAAGTTTATTCATGCAGTGGAGACTCGAGGTACAATGTCAAGTCAGATTCTTGTTTTATTCTTTTTGTTCTGTGGATTTCCTGCTTACATCATATATGATGCCTGTTTCAGTTCAGATTCAGTTCAGGTCTGTACTTCCACCGAATTTTGATGATGGTTGGAGTAACTTTTCAAGCAAAATTACAAAATATGCCAAGATATGATGGACCTTACTGTGAGGATTTGCTACAGTCTGTCTTGTGTGATAGATTAATAATCTTTGGGTTTTAGATAGTTAGTCAGAAAAATTAAGTTATTTGAAGAGGTCAACTCAGGCTTTGAGATTTTGTAACAGTTTAACTGACCTTTTATAGACCAAAAGATCAGTCAAAAAATAATTCATTGTAGCCTTACATTAATACTATAAATCAGATAGTGTAAAACCTGGTGTAGTGTCGACATCATCTGTGAGCAGAGGAAAGAGTGTGTTTTTAGAGCACCTTGTAATATAATGTATTATATATATATATCCAAATGTGAAATATTGCAAATCCTTAATGCTTTGAAAACTGAGTTTGTATTAACACTAGCTATTAGTTATGTGGAGAGTATATTGACATTGTAAGTGGATCTTGACTTTAAAGAAATTGGAAGGTTACGAAGGCATTAAATGACAACTAAACATTTATTGAGACTTCCTGTTGAGGGGTGTGCATTATAGCATCTGAATTATATACGCTGACCTCAGCATTGTGTAGCACAGCAGTTGGTAGAACAGTCCTTGGCTTTTCCTGCCTCTGCAGATGCATTTACATTTATATGATATGGTAAATGAGCTGCCAGGATTATTCTTCACATGAGGGTTATGTATGGAAAAAATGGAAGATTACACTGAAATGGTTTGTCATTACAATAAACCTCGCTGCCCTGGTCCTATAAGTCCTCATGCAATTGATGCTGAGTAATAGTCTTCATACTTTTAGTTTCAGCAATTCGGTTTTCTGTGACAGATTAATTAAATAAAACCTATCTACGTAAAGCATGTAGATATGGCATCTTATTCCCATTAATGCTTTTCTTCTAGGCAGATTTATTCTTCCCTTATTCTATCTATTGTAGGATGGTTTGTAAATGCAGTATTTAACATTTCACTGATAAAATTATATTGATGTTGTAAATGCAGCAAGTGTACAATGCTCTGCTGAGGAAGCACTGAGATAAATGCAATGTTTTGGTTGTTCCATGGGAACAGAAGGTAACCTCTCCTCTCCTCTCCAGGTATCGATGATCAGGGCTTGTACAGAATTGTTGGCGTCAGCTCCAGAGTACAAAAACTACTAGGTTTTGCGATGGGTAAATACATAAATGCATATATTTAGTCAAAACGGAACATTTTCTCGTCTGTAAAACATAATGACTATCTTTTATTAACGATACAAACTTTCCTTTATCTTCATGTTTGTCCATCAGATCCTAAGACATGTGCTGACGTGGAGCTGGAGAATTCCGAGTGGGAGATCAAAACTATCACCAGTGCTATCAAGCACTATCTGAGGTTTGTGAGAAATGGCTAACAGAAATGCTTGCCCAAGATATAGAAATACTTATTATATATAATTTATTTATCTAGCTGTCCTAACTGTTGGGTTTCATCAAGCAAAGATTTGGTGTATTTTAATGGATTGATCCCTTTGTCATGATGGATAACAGCAGTTTTCTTTCTCTTTTCACTCAGCATATTGCTGCTTTCAGTCTCCGACTCTTGTATAAAACAGATCTCTGGCTTAGATCTATCTCATTAAACAGTGATTTTTTTTGTTTCTTTCCTGCAGCATTTGCTGTATTTGCTTATGAAGCTTTTCAAATTTATTTATGATATACATTTTGATTTTCCCGTCAGGGTTGTTCGTTGCATAAATAATCATTTTCACTTTGTACCACACAGTTGGCCACTGAATAGCAGGTGATGATGACACAACATCCTTTTTCTCTCAATAAGCGGTTATCAGTAAAAAGACTAGCGGTGTTCAAGCTGTGCTTAATCTACTGTACCTGAATGCATCTGCATCTGCACTGCGCACAACACAAACAAACATTCACATACAGACACATTCGTACGCACACATGCACTTCACTCACACATAAATGGACAGCTTCACGGAGCCTCACACTTACTTCACACACACACACACACAATACCAGCATTATGACCTCAAGTCAGGCTTCATTTGGGAACCAGCAGGAATCATTACACCCCTCAGGCTGAAGTGGTGAACTAGCATGGTCGGGATAAAAGACGAGAAGGAGAACATAGTTAGATGCGGGCTCATCCAGAAATGTCCGGGTTCATTGATTTTCGCAAAGCCTCATTTTCTAAGCAGACATTCTGCACCTGACGTCTCCGTCTCTGTGTTTCCAGAGTGCTGCCCGCCCCTCTCATGACGTACCAGTACCAGAGGAGCTTCATCAAAGCTGCCAGTGAGTTTTTCTTCCTCTCTCCTATTTGCCTCTCAAATGTGAGTCTGCAGAATATAAAACAGATTCTCCTGCAGTTTGACCTTGTTTGAGTCCCACTGACCGTAAAGCACTGCAGGCAGCTATTCTGAGAGAACACATGCTGCACTATATAACGGGCCACATGATTTACTTATGGTGCTCTCTGCCAAGCAGGAGAATCCTTAAGTAACCTTCCGTGTGTTCTTTATTCAAGATGAATTTGCATCGAGTCATACCAGTTTATGAATGGGTTAAAGATGGATAAGAGGCTTTTCATTTCTGTAATACTTATAGTATAATAGGAATTATTTGTCTTCTTTCTTCCTCGCTCACTGGATGTCTATATGAAGCAGTTCTGAAAGCTTTCCTCTTCAGTTTCATTTGGCGAATGAGAACATGCATACATGACTCATTTCAGGAATGAGGACAGGACTCGAAATGAATCCGGTTACAAATAGATGGTTCACCTGCTGAGATAACAGGGCGCCCGCTGTGCCACCAGGTCACCTCTGTCTGTCCATTTGCTCTGGTCGACTGCTGCTTCATGCTGTGTGGCACACAGACGGTTACTGTCCTGCTGCGTGAAGAGTTTTTACACAACATTTACTAAGCCTGGGCAGTCGATCTAAAAGTGACAACCTAGTAGAGTATTCGGTTTGTTGGGTTACAAAGCTGTTGCAAAATCTCTCCCCCTTTTTTTTTTTCCATTAAATCTGAATACATAATTTAATTTAAAAAAATCACTCTGCTTGTCTTAAAGACAGATTGCCTAAATTCTCCAAAAGTTCTGCAATCATTTTAGTGTATTCAATTATTCTCATGTGGCTCCTGCAGGCTGCAAAATAGATTTTTACAAGCACTAATTTATTTAGACTATGAAATAGTTTACTGTGGTTAGGCCTGATTAGCTTGGCTTTGTATGGTCTGGTAATTTCCGTGTTGCTGTATATCTGCTAATAACAGATTATTTTGATTATTGCTCTTATTCTAGTAAATTCAGGTGCGGTTAAGTCTAGTCCGGTCCAGTCTGGTGTGCAAAGTTACAGGATGTGTCATTGACCTGTTTTCTTTGTTTGTCGGTAGCTAACTCCTTTAGAAAGCCAAGCTGGCGGAAAGCAACTCCAGGAAATGAGTGCGTTTCTGGCAACGCTACCAGGAAATGGCTCCATAGTGAGGCCAACTGGAGAGAAAATGAGAAAAGTGTGTTAAAGTGTGTATGAGGAGAAATCAGTAGAGCGTGGCAGTTAAGAATGTCACGGTAGGTTTGATACTAACTTGGACTAGTCATGCTGTAATGCATGTATTCACAGCTTTATAATTATCATAAAATACAGCATGTGATTGCCAACTATTTATACGAGTTTACAGATGCATATCTCTCATCCCGCCCTGATTCCTTTCTTTATGTCTAACTTCTTTCATCTTGTTTTCCTACTGTCATTCCTCAACTTATTTTTATGTCGGTGTCTACATTTGATAGATAGATAGATAGATAGATAGATAGATAGATAGATAGATAGATAGATAGATAGATAGATAGATAAGTACTTTATTGATCCCCTAAGGGAAATTCAAGATCCAGGTAGCTCCAGACATCATACAAACATAATATACACATACTGTTAAAGTATTAAAAAGGATTATCAATAAAAATTAAAGTTAAAACACACATTATTAAGAGGGGGGGGGGGGGGGGGGGTTGTGCAAAGGGGGGGTTGTGCAAAGGGCCAACATAGCCAGTAGTCAGGGGGTGGGGTGGGTGGGTGGGGGGGTTGTGCAAAAGGGGGGTTGTGCAAAGGGCCAAATAGCCATGACATTCATTTGTGTGTGTCTGCTTGTGTGAGTATGCTTTTGTATTTTTCCGAGGTAGAATTTTTGCAGAGGCAGCAGGGTGTTTTGAGGACAGCGTCCTCCTTGGAACTGTCAGCGCTTCCCTTTCTCCTCCTCTCTATCCTCTCTAGCTCCTCCCACCACCTGATCTTCCTCCTCCTCCTCCTCCTCCTCCTCCTCTGGATTAGTTCTCGCCGTACTCTCTCCCATCCCATGCTAATCTGGTTTTAAATATCTGCTTTAAACGGAGATCTTTGTGTTTTGAGGATTGGTCTGCAGCTGCAAATGTTCTATTTATTTATTCACTTATTTTTTCTTTTTAGCAGCACATGTAATGAGTCAGGATAAATCATTACATTTTCATAAAACACTTGGGTGTCTTCAAGACTAATTGCCTACATTTCTCCATCAGTCATCGCAATCATTTTAGTATATTTGATTCTTCTCATTTGTATCCTCGGTTGCTAGATACAGTTTTTGGAGCATGAAATAGAGACTTTGGAGGTTGGAGGGCCATTTGGTTTGCAGATACCTGCCTCAGGCATGTGCCAGCAAGGAAACACACACAGTAATTATGCTGTCCGCAGTCATTAGGTTTTGCTTGCAGTATCTCTATCTCATGAATTCATAAATGTTCATCTCATATTTCACCTTATTTCTATCTATTTTATTGCTCCATCTCTATCATAACTGATATTTTCACATGTGTCTATTGCCTGAATTTGCTATTCATTGGGCTTCATTTTGAACTGTGTAAATGTGAAGGTTTTTTGTAATTACTAAACAGCTAGACCATCTTTAGAACTTAATAAATAACAGAAATAAATGAAATGTAGAAAGATGATAAAGGGTTTATTACCGTGAGTTTAACTTAACTTAACTTTGAGAGTCTGACCTGTATGGCACACGTTTCACATTTCAAATTCACTTTTTTCCATTCTTCAAACAAATATTTCCATCACTTTCTGCGTGCAACCCAACTGATTGCTTTTGAGGCTGTCTAATGGTTTGCCGCACTGTCCCCATTTGTATGATTCCTTGTGACTCTTCTCTGTGATGGCAGTCCTCAAGTGTGAACATCTGGAACAAGTATAAGAACATTTGCCTTTAGGAATAGTCCGCATGAGTTGATTTCAAGCACACCCTGGCCTTTATCAAATAGCCTGGATGGCCTGCTAACTAGCTTCCTCCTCCAGGTCATCCCAGGGCAACCCAAGGCCAGATGGGATTTGGGTCTGGTCCAGGGCCTCCCATCAGCATAATGTGTTTGGAGTACCTCCAAAGAGGCATCCAGGTGGCATCCAAATCAGGAGCCTGAACCACCTAAACGTGCTCTTTTTTAAAACTATAACTTTGAATAATATCTTATCACTCTATAGCAAATTGGTATCATTAATCCAAACAATAGAAACACTGAGTTGAATAATTTAGACTGCTTTGTGTTCATGAGTGGATGTAATCAGTGTTTTGTTGCTCATAGCTTGGTGGAGTAATTTCACCCTGCATTTAAAACGGGTACAAAAAAACAACTATGTTTTCTCATCCGCTGGATAATTATTCTTGGCAGCTCTCGGGATTTCTTTTAGCTTGTCAAGAAACAGATTACACGAAACAGGACACTGCAGACAAAGACAAACACCTACCCCTAATTCAGATACATCAATCCAATCATGATGCATACAGATTCAACACTCAATCCATAAAGTTTGATTCGTGCTATAAAAAAGAAATGCCTGCTTTACATGCCAAGGCTGCCGTCAATAAACACCTTTAGTTCGCCTGCAGCTGTTTAGCGTTGCTGATGGAAACTGTGTCCAAGTTTTAAACTCTGAAGTTGCCATGTTTTGCTTTTCCTTGCTAGTTGAGAATGCAACTAAATGTTTGTTTCTTTCCATTGGTCTCGGAACATTTGCCATTAAGTGACAGGATGTAGATGGGCATGAGCATGTCTTGCGTGTTGACCTAATGCAGTATTGATCGATTTAATTGGCCACTTGGGGGATGCGGAGCAGTCTTAGACACAGCCCTGACATACTGTCACCTTATGAAGAGGTAGAGTAGAGAGTCTGGGGAGAACGTTCTGTGGGTTTGTTACTACAAGCAACACATTACATCTAGTCATTTGATAATTGATGAGCAAGTGCAGCTTTAACAATGCATCCGTTGACAGTAGATCGCTGGAACTACTCAGAAATAATTACACTCAGTCACGCTGAAGACACATTAATCACAGGTGGTCTCTTGGTCATATTTTGCAACACAATATATAACATGTAAAATACTTTTTTTCGCAAAATGTGCCTTGTTAAAAGTATAACTTGTTTGTTTTATTGTGTGTGTATGAATCCAAGCTGTATGCTAATCCAAGCATCCAAGCAGGATGCTAAAGATGAGACGTTGCATGTACTGCACCGGCCAGGAGATGTGCAGTATGAATAATGCATGATGAGAAAGCAGAACAGGTGGTGTTTTTTTAGAATCAGTCAGAGGTCAACGGATGTGCCAAGCTTCATGAAGTAATGCACGCTACGTGTTAGATTTCCTGACTTTGATTGTAAAAGTATGTACTTCATGCATAGTCAAAATCCCCTCTTGCTTAGGAGAAGTGCAGTTTGGATGAAGTGAGAACCAGACTTGTTTTTTTTTGTCAACTTTTTCAGAGCCAGAAGGTGTTAGGGAGGTGGAATTTTACACAAATGTATGCTTTCATATCAAAATAAAAAACAAAACAAATGTCTATAAAACTAGCATTGCTCTTGGCTGGATTAATGTTAATGAATGGGCTTCGACCTGGGTTAGATTGTGTTTGCAAATTATAACCAACAAATATTGGTGGATACTGGATGTTTTGATTATTTCTAAAAGCACATACTCAATGACATCCATTTTTTTATCAGACTATTTCAAAGTGTTCATCACGGTGTTTATGGAAGCATTCTGTCTATTTTCCCCTGTATATAATACAAGGTATGCTCTGTGCAAAGTGCATTACACTTACATCCAGGCAGCACAATTTAGTTGCAGAAAAAAGTATGCCATGTCATAGCCTCTGCTGTTAACAATATTCCAAATGGACGAAAGTTTCTTTTTTAATTAATAGATTCAGATGTGATTTGGTGGCTGCCAGAAAATGATCTGATTCTCTCAGCCCGTTATGGTCGCCTTGTTGTGAAGTGTTCCGTTAAATTCACGTGTCTGGAAATACAAACGTGCATGTATGACAACTAGAGAGGATTTGCCTGAATTCAGACTACATATTGCATTCGTGTGTGGCTACGTATATATGTCATTGTCTGCAGGTGTAACTGTACCCAGACGCATGCACCTCCCCAGTATGTTAAAAGACAAAACATAAATTCTGGGGACACAGTTCATTTATTTGTTTGTCTGAAGGGCTGGAATTCAAGGTGAAAGAGTAAAAGAGGCTTTAGAAGGTCATCGTCTGTTAAGTGATGGATGAGGTGGAAGCTGCGATGATGAATTGCTTCTGCTTGCTGTAGTCGCCTGTGACTCAGCGCCATACTGTCTACAGTTCAGTGTCCCAACGACATTCAGCCTGCCTTTTGCTTTTTGACTCATCACAGCTGCTGGTTTGTGTGTTTACAGTCTGTGTGTGTCTGCATTACCGCAGTCTATGAAAAATACAACTCATTTTCTTTATTTTTTTTATATTTTTAGTGATTTTCTTTTGATGCAGGTATGACATCAGCTAATGAGCTAATTGCCCCCAAGCTGCAGCTTTATATTTAATGCACTAATTGGACTGATAGGGATCATTTCATGGAACGCTTTCAGAATAATCTGAGATTGAATGTCTTTGCTGTTTTATATAATTAATTGCTTGATGATTTTATTTGTGTTTTGTTTGTGGGAGTTAATGCCAGGGCCTTGTGTGATTTTAAAAAACAAGTCAAGGATACAAATTGCTTTAAATTCACTATAGAATAAAAACATTTTTAATAGTGTTAAACTCTGTTTTCTGATAAACATGCATATACATGCATTTACACACATTGCTGTACATGCATGTTCCATGTAAGGTTTGCAGGAAGTGAAGAGTGTGTGCTTCAGCATACCGTGTGTGTGTGTGAAGTGGTGGACACCAAAGAATGCATAATAGATAACCATGTTCGCTACTGCATGCATCTGTTTGAAGGTATGTACGGGCGCAGCAGACCTGTGTGTGTGTGTGTGTGTGTGTGTGTGTGTGTGTGTGTGACTTGTTATATGTTTGTGTGTCTGCGTGCATCTGCTAAATTATTGTCTTTACATGAATGTGTACATGCTTGTTAATATTTGCTCTATATTCCCTGTATATTTACGTTTTGATGTGTATATGTTTGTTAGGTGGTCTGTCTGTCTGTCTGTCTGTCTGTCTGTCTGTCTGTCTGTCTGTCTGTCTGTCTGTCTGTCTGTCTGTCTGTCTGTCTGTCTGTCTGTCTGTCTGTCTGAGATGTCATTGCTTTGTCATTTGCAAATGAATTAGCTGGCGCTGACAGCCAGGGCCCGAGGGTTGATCTAATGTGAGTCTGCTGTCATCTCTCGATCGACCAGCTCTCCAGCCTTGACTTATTATTGTCATCCATCAACAACGGGTCTCTCTGCCAGCCTGCTTGTGTGCCCTGCACTTCTGCTTGTCAATCCCCGGGGACACAAAGCTTTCCCACTTGCAACAGATTTGACTTCAACTCCTTATTGGTCTCTTTTTGGTCTATATTGCTTTATAATGGTAATCACACACATTTTGATTCCAACCGAAAGCATAAAGCTGGTGTTGGACATGGATGGAAAATATTCTCTATTTTTCTTATTGTCAACAAATCCAGTGAAAAGACAAAAGGATGTGTTTGAGAGATTTGTAGACAATAAGAAAAATAGAGAATATTTCCATCCATGTCCTTCACGCCGTAAGTCATAACATTAATATGCACCGAAAGACCTCTGCTGAACACAATCACCGAATCTGACTATATTTCCCTTGAGTTCCTCGTACGTTATTCTTCTCATTTCTAAGTCTGACTTACTGAAGTGTCTCCAAGGTCTTTCAATGTCCTTTTTTATGATCGCTTGTTACAATATGCCTCAGTTTGAAACCAGCATAAATGGACTCGTTGCATTCCAGTAATAGACACTTTAGATGACCTGTTCAGTGTTGTATTTCTGCTCCTTACTTGTGTGTGTCAACAAAGAACTAATCAAATGGGACACTTTTAAGTCATATGTCTTCACCAGTTTATTTCTCTCTCTCCCTCTCTCCCCCCGTCTCTGTATATTTCCAGAGTTGGACAACCAAGAGGCTCGGGTGACAGAGGTCCATGCGCTGGTGCACCGTCTGCCTGAGAAGAACAGACAGATGCTGGAGCTGCTGATGAAACACTTGTCCACGTAGGTTGAGACATCACACACATAGACAACCGCAATCACTCATCATTATGCTTTATCATAAATGTAGCCCCTCAGAAACAGCACAGTGTATCATTTTAGCAGTTATGATGTTGTGTTAACAGCAATAGAGAACTCTATTCTCTCTGTTTCTACATCCTTATCACTGAGAGGGCTCTGTCATTTTTTTGTGATCACATTCGTATTGATTTTCTAGATATGCATGTAAAGAAAAGATGTGCACAATACATGTAGATAAAGATACACACATAACCATACAAATAAAAAGGGTATACATACATTTATGAGTATATGCACACACACACATATACATACATACATACATACATACATACATACATACATACATACATACATACATACATACATACATACATACATACATACATACATACATACATACATACATACATACATACATACATACATACATACATATGTTAATTACCCCCCTCTCACTATTATCAACACTTAGCTAACCATTGGGATTTCGTAAGTGTGTGAGGTGGACTCCAACACAATCTCTTGACCAAATGCATTGAGGCAGTTTGTTTTGAAGATAGAAAACCATTCAGCAGCCATAAGGCCAAATCGTTTCCCTAAATTTTCCAAGGAAAAGAGGCGTTACGGGTCAGGTGCAGGTCTTTCTGTCTGTGCCAGGAAAGATCCCAATTTAACACTGAAAAAGTTATGGATGCTGATGAGCACTCCAGATGATGAAGTTCAACAAATCAGTTACTTCTGCAAATATACATTGTTTTCTAATGACCACTCCCTGACAATTGCCTCATGTTGTTTCTCCCTGGACAAATCTCCCATTCTGCATGTCTTTTGATACCATGCAGCGATATACTGCGTCGACGAGAACATTTGTGAATTAAACAGGTTGTCTGTCTGTGGATGACATAACCACAAGCTGCTGCAGCACATAAGCTAAAAAGCAGGGCATGGCACAGTTGGATAATATGTAATTATTCCTCTAATACAGCTGACTGGAATTGTGTTTTCACTACAAAACCCCACCAAAGCCCTCTGGCTTCATAGGGCTTTTCTTTAACAACAGCGGCATGATATAATGCGTGTCAAATGGGACATCAGCTATGTGTATACTACATGTGAGTGAAAATACAGCTATTGTGAAGACATGCACATCTTTAGATGGGCTTAATGCGTTACACCTGCCAGCAGTCAACTATTTCATCCTCAGGGGCTTATAGGTTGACTTGCTGGATCACAGTAAACACACCCAACTAATGCACTCTAAGACCACAAAAGATCATATCTTCTTAAAGGTTCTCATGTTCATGCTTAACCTGCATGGCCATATTTGAAGATGTAGTTTGCGGTGCTATTGAACTGTATTGCTTTTTATAGGTAGCTGATGTTATTTAGCCGACCCTCATTGATATACATGTGACTCCTTTACACCAACAGTGTGGCAAATCATCACCACCAGAACCTGATGACCGTCGCCAATCTGGGTGTGGTCTTTGGGCCGACACTGCTCCGCCCCCAGGAGGAGACGGTGGCCGCCATCATGGACATCAAGTTCCAGAACATTGTCGTAGAGATCCTCATAGAGCACCATGAGAAGGTGAGACAAATTAATATCATAAGTAACAGAGTCTTTGTCTGTATTTTCTGCCTTTTCTGATTTTCAGTAAAGTCAAAAGCTTTTGTATTCTCTTTTCTAGTCACAAGACTGGAAATGATTTCATTTATGTGTAAACGGTATTGAAATGATCCAATCAAGAGTCATGATGTGCTTATGTTCTATACTTAAACCTTTGATCCTGCTGATGACATTTTACGGCTCTTTTCTGCAACCAAAACATCAAATCCAGTGTTTTTAAGTGGGCTCTCCAGCGCTCCAATCCTCTGTTTTCCTCCTTGAGTGGAGCAATGGGTGTGGACCTGGCTGAGAAGCAGCAAAAAATGCGATGACTGGATTTTGGATGATTATGTTTAAAAATGAAAACTCAAAATGAAAACTCAGACTTGCCAAGCAGCAATATATATATATATATATATATGTGTATATATATGTATGTGTATATGTATATGTATGTGTATATGTATATATATGTATGTGTATATATATATATATATATATGTGTATATATATGTATGTGTATATGTATATATATGTATGTGTATATGTATATATATGTATGTGTATATATATATATGTATATGTGTATATATATGTATGTGTATATGTATATGTATGTGTATATGTATATGTAT